>CAJQZJ010032443.1:3934793-4008623 GCA_907164525.1 Lophiomys imhausi
GCAGTCCTTCTTCTGGATCTCTCAGATGCAAGTTCGTCAGGGTCATTAGTTATTGCAGTCTCACCTTAAATAAGGCTTCATGCTTTCTTCTCTGTGGGAGACCCCAGCCGTCTGCAGGCCAACTTACTTCTTTTGAATCAGGAACTCAGCTGCTCTGCCTCAGTCCTTAAAGCCAGGCACCGTTTCCTTTAGGCCACTGTTTGGACAGATCAAACCCCTCTAGGCAAAAGCTGAGCCACAGGGTCCAGTCCTTGGCCTTTTGGTGTCTTGCTCAGGCTTTCTTTGCTCACCGGCTTTTTTCTGCTTTAGGGAGAGAGCTGGCCATCAATGGCCAGCCCTTTTTTCAGCAGGACTCTTGGAGCTCTCTAGCATCAGGGGCCTCTTCTCTTTCTGGGCTCCATGCACTGTCCTTAAATAGGAGGAACTCTGTTTCAGCTTAATTTGGGTTCTGCCCACTTAGCAGCTGAAAACAATGTCAGGCCAGATACTTTGTTTCTTCAAATCCATTAAATCTTTCCTGTTTTCCTGACTTCAACCTTGTTTTTCAGTCTATTGAGTCTTTCCTGTTTTTGCTGACTTCATGTTGATATGCACTTCAGGCCCCGAATTAAGAGACAGTATCAGAAACTCCTATATATTTTCTAAATCTAATTTATCTAACCCCTACATAATCTTAAGGCTACAAAAATGAAAATAACAATATCTACTTGCATATCTGTTATGAACCTGAATTAAGAAAGTGATTTTAATTCACCTTGAACAATGCAAATTATGCAACAGGATTTCTATGTACACTGTTACTTTTATAATAATGGTCTCTCCCGACTCAGTATCTCTGTTTCACAGTATTTTAATTTAAATAAGATCAAATCTCCTGTTCTCTGACAGTTGCTCCACCCAGGGAGTTGTTGTGACCTACTAATGAAACTTGCACACACTGGAGTATGTGGTGTTCTAGGGCCTAGACATCCCAGGGACTACATGTTTCCAGTTTGGAAATGGCCCTTCTTCCAGATGGTGTAGCTTTGGGACAGATGCATGGATTGACAGCAGATGAAGAGACTCCTTGCTACAAAGCAAGGTCAGTTCAAATGACTGATGATTGAACAGAAAACTAATGTGATAGGAAGTCATCCTCAAATCTCTCAAATCACCCCACCTTAGACTTAACAATTCCATTCCATTTTTCTCTCTGCCTGTCCGTCAAATGCATATGTGAGTCTGAAAATTAGGTTCATGATCATAAATCACCATCCATGGAAACATTCTCCTATAATAGGTTGAAATGGAGGCAACAGGAAGAGTGGGGGCTGATTAATAGAAAATCTCTCTTCAGTGAGGTGTGTTTGGAGAAATTAGAGGGAAGCTTAGCAATAGTTTTCTTTCCCTCTTGTTCCTCCCCTTATTCTTGACTAGCTACATGCGCCCATGATCTAAGGAGACTTAGGTTGACTGGGAGCTCAGTAGGGCTACATGTTAGCCTCTGGGGAAGCTCTTGGGAGAAAACAATATTACAGCTAACCAGACAGGACCCAATCTCTGGTTTGCCACTTAGCAGCTATGTTTCATTGGACCACAAGGTATTTATGTTCTCCAGAATTCAGTGTGTGCACCTGCAAGTGTAAAATTAAACTAGGGAGGGGGGGGCCAAGATGGAGGCGACCTGCACTGATGCATTTTGAACGTGGGAGAAAAGAGCCATAAAAAGCACAGAGTTATTATACACTGTGCAAAAACCGGAGGGGCTAGACCCTCCGGGAACACTCACAGCTCCCAAGGGACTGGTAAAAGTCCCAGGGTAAGGCTCTTCCCCTAACTCTCTCAGACATGGAAGCCACTAAATCGGGGAATCGGGAACTCCCATTTGGAGGGGCGCCTGGTAAGATCGACCCCAATACACAGCAGGCACAATCAGTGGCCACATGACAATCGACCACTAGCCTACTGGGCTCCCCACACCTCAGGAGGACCTTATGGCTACTTAGGAAACTTTGCAGGATAGTTGAAGTCTTAGCAAGGAAGAAAAAAGGGCACTCAGCGGATGGTCCGCAACTGCTCAAGCTGCGGAGGATTCGAGAGAGCGGGAAGCCGGCAGGCAGAGCAGCTAGGGAGAGAAGCCGGGACAGGCGGCGGGCGGGGCTGAAGCTCTGCTCACCCGCGGCTGAGCTGAGCAGACAGATAGGGAAGCCAGCACAGGCGGGTGGGGCTGAGGGGCCAGGCTTGCGGCGGAGAAGCCTAGTGGGAAACCAGAAGCCAGGGAACTATAGCTGGATTCTGGAAAACCCAGACATATTAGGTATGGAGCTGGGCCCTGTCAGCCTTCGTGACGACAAACAAAGCTCACAGAATCTGTGCCTGGGCAAACAGGTCCATACCATCAGAACCATTACAGGCTGATCACTCAGTGTGCAACATAGAGAAGTCTGAATTGGGAGCAGTGAAACAATACCGGTCCATTACTCACTACCTGGGAATAGGCTGCACCAGCTCACAGTGCTTCAGGCTATTAAAACCACAGTGACCCTGAGATCCCCCTGTAAGCAATGACAGATAGCCAAGCAATTCGACTCCTACACCAAAGCATCCCCTGGGGATCCAAGCAAAGAAAACGAAGAGAACAGACAGCTAAACACATCCATATGGCCAAAGATCCAAGAAAAAATAGAAATCAAGGAAATATGACCCCAACAATGCAGAATTATCCTAGCTCATCAAATTCGGATGACCTCACACCAACAGAAACACATGAAAACGATGACAATTCTGCATTATGGAAAGTGATAGAGTCCCTTCAAGAAGAACTTAAATCTATGAAGGAATTCAAAGAAGCCACAATTTTACAAGTCAAAACAACGAACAACACCATTAAAGAACTCCAAGCCAAGGTGACAGAGCTTGAACAGGAAAAGGACAAAGCAATGAAAGATTTTCAGACAAAAACAAGCAAGCTGGAGAAGGAAATGTACAAAACAAACAATACCATACAAGACATGAAAATAGAAATAGAAACAATAAAGAAAACACAGTCAGAGTTAAAAGAGGAAGTGGAGAATCAAGGGAAGAGAACAGGAACTACGGATGTGAGTATCAAAAATAGGATGCAAGAGATGGAAGACAGGATCTCAGGCATGGAAGATTCGATGGAATAAATCAGTACAACATCCAAAGAAAATGAGAAGGCTAAAAAATCTCTAATCCCCAACATCCAAGAAATCAAGGCTCAATGAAAAGATGGAACCTAAGAATTATAGGCATAGAGGAAAGAGAAGACTCCCGACTCCAAGGTCCAGGAAATATTTTCAACAAAATCATAGAAGAAAACTTCCCAAACCTGAAAAAAGAGATGCCAATAAAAATCCGAGAGGATTACAGAACACCAAACAGATTAGATCAGAAAAGAAACTCCTTTCGCCACATAATAATTGAAACACCAAATGTACAGAACAAAGAAAGAATATTAAAAGCTGTAAGAGAAAAAGGTCAAGTCACATACAATGGCAGACCCATCAGAATTACACCTGACTTCTCCTCAGAAACTTTAAAAGCTAGAAGGGCCTGGACAGATACACTACAAGTCCTAAGAGAACATAGGTGCCCAGCCAGACTACTTTACCCAGCAAAACTCTCTATCAACATAGATGGAGAAAACAAGATATTCCATGACAAAATCAAATTTAAGCAATATCTACCCATAAACCCAGCCCTACAGAAAATCCTAGAAGGAAAATTACAACCCAGAGAAGAAAACTTCACCCAAGAAAACTAAAGGAATAGAAAACCCCTCAGCAACTAAGCCTAAAGAGGCACAGGATCATCACCTATACCAAATTAATGGGAAATAACAACCCCAGGTCACTAATATCCATCAACATCAATGGACGCAACTCCCCAATAAAAAGACACAGTTTTACAGAGTGGATCCGCAAGAAAGACCTGTCCTTCTGCTGCATACAAGAAACACATCTCACTACCAAAGATAGACATTACCTCAGAGTAAAGGGCTGGGAAAAGGTTTTCCAAGCAAATGGACCCAGGAAGCAAGCTGGAGTAGCCATCCTAATATCAAACAAAACAGACTTCCAACTGAAGTTAATGAAAAAAGACAAAGAAGGACATTATATATTCATTAAAGGGAATATTCATCAAGAGGAAATCTCAATACTGAACATCTATGCCCCAAATACAAAGGCACCTACTTTTATAAAAGAAACACTTCTAAAACTTAAATCGCACGTCGACCACAACACATTAGTAGTGGGAGACTTCAACACCACACTCACAGCAATGGACAGATCATCAAGACTGAGGCCAAACAGAGAAATATTTAGTCTAACAGAGATCATGAAACAAATGGACCTAACAGATATCTACAGAACGTTTCACCCAAACACAAAGGAATACACCTTTTTCTCAGCACCTCACGGAACCTTCTCCAAAATCGACCACATAGTTGGACACAAAGATAGTCTCAATAGATACAAGAAAATTGAAATAACACCTTGTATCTTATCAGACCACCACGGAATAAAGCTGGTCTTCAACAGCAAAAGAATCAACAGAAAGCCTACACACACATGGAAATTGAACAGCTCCTTACTGGATGACCACTGGGTTCAATATACGAAAGTCTATCAATGTAATTCACCATATAAACAAGATGAAAGAAAAAAACCACATGATAATCTCGCTAGATGCAGAAAAAGCATTTGACAAAATCCAACACCCCTTCATGCTAAAAGTTCTGGAGAGAATGGGTATAAAAGGGCCATACCTAGAAATAATAAAGGCAATATACAGCAAGCCAGTGGCCAACATCAAATTAAATGGAGAGACGCTTGAAGCATTTCCTCTAAACTCAGGGACAAGGATGTCCACTTTCACCATATCTCTTCAATATAGTACTTGAAGTCCTTCCTAGAGAAATAAGACAACTAAAGGAGAATCAAAGGGATAAATATTGGAAACGAAGGAGTCAAATCATCCCTATTTGCAGACGATATGTTAGTATACATAAGCGACTACAAAAACTCCACCAAAGAACTCTTAAAGCTGATAAACAACTTCAGCAAAGTGGCTGGATACAAAATTAACTCAAAAAAGTCAGAAGCCCTTCTTTATACAACAAACAAATATACCGAGAAAGAAATAAGGGAAACAACCCCCTTCACAATAGCCACAAAAAATATAAAATACCTGGGGGTAATTCTAACCAAGCAAGTAAAGGACCTATACAACAAGAACTTCAAGCCCCTGAAGAAAGAAATGGAAGAGGCCTTTAGAAGATGGAAAGATCTCCCATGCTCATGGATAGGTAGGATCAACATAATAAAAATGGCTATCCTACCAAAAGCAATATATAGATTCAATGCAATTCCTAGCAAAATACCAACACAATTTTTTATAGACCTGGAAAAAGCTATTCTCAACTTCATATGGAACAACAAAAAGCTCAGAATAGCTAAATCAATCCTGTACAATATAAAAGCATCTGGAGGTTTCACCATCCCAGATTTCAAGCTGTACTACAGAGCAATAGTAATAAAAACAGCATGGTACTGGTATAGAAACAGACCAGTAGATCAATGGAATCGAATTGAAGACCCAAGCATGGACCAACACACCTATGGCCAACTAATCTTTGACAAAGAAGCCAAAGCTGCACAATGGAAGAAGGATAGCATCTTCAACAAATGGTGCTGGTCCAACTGGATGTCCACTTGCAAAAGAATGAAATTAGACCCATACCTATCACCTTGTACAAAACTTAAATCCAAGTGGATCAAAGACCTTAACATAAGGCTGGCCACACTAAATATACTAGAAGAAAAAGTAGGAGAAACCCTCGAACTCATTGGCACAGGTGACAACTTCCTGAACAGAACACCAACAGCTCTGGACCTGAGATCAACAATCATAAATGGGACCTCATGAAACTGAAAAGCTTCTGTAAGGCAAAAGACACTGTCATTCGAACAAAACGGCAACCAATAGACTGGGAGAAACTCTACCAACCCCACATCTGATAGAGGGCTATTATCTAAAATCTACAAAGAACTCAAGAAACTAAATGCCAAGAAACCAAATAATCCAATCAAAAAATGGGAGATGGAGCTAAATAGAGAATTCACAAAGGAGAAATCCCTAAGGGCTGAGAGACACCTGAAGAAATGTTCAACATCCTTAATCATCAGAGAAATGCAACTCAAGACGACCCTGAGATTCCATCTCACACCTGTCAGAATGGATAAGATAAAGAGCTCAAATGACAGCACATGCTGGCGAGGGTTGGAAAAAGGGGAACCCTACTCCATTGCTTTTGGAAGTGCAGGCTTGTGCAACCACTATGGAGGTCTGTCTGGCGATATCTTAGAAATCTTGGAATAACTTTGCCTCAGGACCCAGGCATACCACTTCTGGGTATACACACAAAGGACCCCTCACGGAGTCATAGTGATGTCTCCTCATCTATGTTCATAGCAGCCTTATTTGTAATAGCTAGAAATTGGAAACAACCCAGATGTCCCTCAATTGAAGAATGGATTAAAAAACTGTGGTACATCTATACAGTGGAATATTACTCAGCTATCAGAAACAATGAAATCATGCAATTTGCAACCAAATGGATGGAACTAGAGAAGCTCATCCTGTATGAGCTAACCCAGACTCAGAAGGATGCACATGGCGTCTATTCACTTATAGAAGGATTTTAGCTATATCGTACAGGATATCTGTACTACAACCAACACACCAAAAGGAACATGGACATAAATTTTTTTTCTTTTTCTTTTTCCTCTCTTTTTTGTTGTTGTTCTTTTTTTTTGTGGGTTTGTGTGTTTGTTGGTCTTTTTTTTAGTTTTCCCCCGTCGCAAGGAGACACCTTTCACTGGCAGTACTGCCTTGTAGGCCCCCGGTGTATGTAGAGGCTCTTGGCCCTCATATGACTCCTGATCTGTGGTGAGAGACTGTTAGGCAGGGACACTCCAACCCAGAGGAACAAGACGGAAGGGTCAGGGGGTAGAGCATGGGAGGGTGGGGCTGGGAAGCGGGAAAAGAGGACAATATGATAAGGATGTAACCTGAAGCAACAAACAAATAAATTTATTAATTAAAAAAAGCAGGTAACAATGTTAAAACACTGTAAATAAAATAAAGGATACAGCCGTTCAACCTGGTTTTATAAACCTCCAAGTGTCGAAAAAACGTAGAGCTAAGGTAAAATACATGAGAAATGTGGTGTTAACCCATGCCTTTTACTTCAGCAGAGATGGGAGGAGCACCATAGAGTTAGTGGTCTTATAAATTCTAGAGTTACATGGAACAGGGGGGTGAGGGTGCACACCCTTAATCCCATCATTCAAGAAGAGTACACCCTTAATCCCAACACACCAGAGACAGAAACAGGCAGATCTCAGAGCTCAAGGTCAGCCTGATACAAAACAAACTCTAAATAGAGAAAAACTTCAATCCAGGAGTGGTGGAACACATCTTTAATCCCTTCAGATGGGAACCACAGGTCTTTGATCCCAATAATTAGAATGCAGAGACACACACATAGGATTTGGAAGGACCTAAGTTTAAAAGCTACTTACAAAAGGCCTACTCAGTACAAACAAATTGTCCTTTGAGATCTCAAAATATATACACTAAAGCTTGTTTAGCTCCAAAATAACAAAATAATTTCTTCTTTAACCCAGATTGAAAGATAACACTTTATTTATTGTCAAAAATCCAAATTTGTTTCAGGAGAAATATTACCTAACCCCCCCGCCCCCAAAAAAGAGGGTAATTGTCCCAGAGTTAGGATTAGGGCAGGGCTCTGTTCTTATCTTTCCAGGAGAATCAAAGCATCCATTCAAGGAACCCAGGGACAACTGGACAACGGAAACCTCAGCAGAAAACAGAATCAGACACCAAAGAAGACGAGTGACCCAGTTGATTCAGCCTGACAGACTCCCTCAATAGCTGTTTCCATCAAAAGCCTACAACCACAACAACTCAATATCGCTAAGACCGTTCAGCTCTACACAATGCCCCAGCCAGAACCTCAGTAAAGCCTGGAAGATCAGCTTCTGCCTACAAACTCCTTAGGACATCTAAACAGCTGAGAACAGAAGGACTGAACATAAAAGGATTGTACTAACATTTTTAACCATTTTTCCATTTTGGTTCGGGCCCCAAACAGGTTTAATACGACCCAAATCAGCAGGAAGTCATTTTAAGAGAGCAACGTCCCATGCCCAGAGGGTGGGAAGGGTGTTTCTCCGACTCCCCTTTTTGATTATTTGAAGGATAACTGAAAACTCTGTTATTTAGGGGAAGAGATTACAAGCTGTTAAATGGTCCTGTTTAATGGGTTTTGGAAGTTAGACCCAGGGTATTCCTTCTTTCCTGTTTCTGTATCCTTCTTTCTCTCCTATGTAGGAGTGCACGGACTTGAGAAAAATGAGACATAGACATAGCACAGGAAGGACCAAGACGAAGGGACAGATTATTGAATATGCCCTTATACCTTTGTATATTGATACAAATTAATAGTATGTTTGGCTAAAATGGTATTGACCATTGTTTATTGTGCAAAAATAAGATTGTATTGGACTACGTCGGTATTGATCTTTGTATATTGATACAAAATTAAGATTATAGTTGGCCACAATGATATTGACCCTTGTATAAGGATGTAATATTAAGATTGTATTGGGCTACATAGGCATTGATCTTTGTATATTGATACAAAATTAAGAGTATATTTAGCCACATTTGAATAGATCTTTGTATATTGATACAAAATTAAAGGTAATGCTTCCTAATGGTATCATACCTAGAGATACTTAAAAATGAAATGTGAAGCTCTGGCCTCTTGATACCAACCGTCTTAAACTGTTTAGGGTAGTTAAGAAAAACAAACTCCTAGTCATGCAAGCATGTCACTTTGTTAGCTACTATGACAGTCTATCACAGATTTTCTCTAAGCTACTCAGTAATCAAGTTGTTAAAAGACAAGCAACATTTGCTTATCTAAATACAAGAGATGGATAGGGCATCTTCAAAAACCCCAAGAGATCTGCAGAATATGACATTCAAAGATGCTGTCTTAAATTAAGATTTTTTTGATATAGAGACATATCAGCTCCTGACAGCACCCCCTATTCTACTCCAAGTAGAAGAAAAGCATCGAAGAATCTCCAGTGTGAGATGGTTGAATTAGTGGCAAGCCTATCTCTTGGCATGAAAAAACTCCTTGCTTCAACTGCAGACAGACTGCTGTCCAAAAAGGACAAAACTTGGTAGCAGGGAAGTCGACAGCCTAGCTCTGACAAGACAGGGTAGGTAAGTCCTTCATAATCCCTGCTCTACAATAATTGTCTGTCAGAGAAACAGGACCTAAAGGCTGAAGACTGATGCTGGAATGTATGGAGAGAAAATGGGAACTGCCCAGGAAGTCACTGGTATGTCATTTCTTAGTTTTGGAAGCTGCAGGCTCTGCACTTCCTATATAATCAGATATATTTATCCCTCTCAGGTCTCTGAAGTGGTTGAAGAATAGACAGCTAGAGTCTCATAGTTAAATTTTGAGTTGTTTAGGAATCAAGAGGGCGTTCTAGATCTAAGAAGATGGTTATAATAGTGATGCAAGTTAGTATGAAAGCTGAGTCAGTTATAGAACATTAAACTCATGGAGATGGTTAGATGGTAGAATGTTAAAGTCAGGGGCCAAATATGTATGAACTGGACATTGGGAAGGTATACTGGGCCATTTAACTCTAATAAATGTGGCATATTTATTTCTGTTGTTTTGTATAGTATTTACTGTTATAAGAGAAGGAACCATTTGTTGGACTGAAAGGGGAAGCTGTTGGGGGGAAGAGGGTGGAAGGGTGGGACAGGAAGGGGGAATAGGGAAGGGTTTGTGACTGAGATGTAACTTGAAGGAAAAAAATAAAGTATTTAATAAAAAAAAAAGAAAATTAAACTAGGGATTTCTCTGGCCAGGAAAATAAACAATATATCCACCTAGTGTTTGTTAAGTGAAGTAAGCTGTATAAATGAACTGAGTGTTGACTTTTTGCTAATCACTTAGCTAGATTTTCCTCAGTTCTTAGTCATTCTTAACAATGAAGGTTAAAGATCTACTTTGGAACCTATAGACAGTGGAAGCTCAGCACTTGATGGCTGAATCAGTCCATCATCAAATACTTAAGGGATATTTGTCTCATATTAAGCATTGCTTCAGGCACCAAGAAGCTATGAATAATAAGAGGGAATTAAAAAAATTTATTGCAGAAGCTTTCTGTAAGAAGGAAGGATAAAATAACACCAAAATACTGGAACAAACAACGTTTATATGATAATAAATTCCTGGGAAAATAAGAAAAGGTGGTGCAGGCTGCCTTGTGAGGAGGAAAGGAGGGGCCTTAATTTAGAGATGGTAGCTATGGGGGTAGACTGTTTAGTCAAGACCTCCTTAGACAACAACTCTACAGAGGAGTATAAGGAAGAACTCCTGAGGCAGAGCAGCAGATAGGAAAACCTGGAGTAGACTGAGTCAGGCATATGTGAGGGACAAAAGAAGGTCTGTCTGTCTCAATGCAGAGAACAAATTAAAGGCTCAAGGGAGGGATTTGAGTTTGAGGGAAGACAGATTGTGTATCGTCTGACGAGCCGGGAGGAGTCTAGATTTCATTCTTTTTGCAAGGGAAGCCACTGGAGAGTTTTAACTAGGGCACAGATATGATCTAATCTGTCCTCTAAAATGGTTTATCTTTCTGCCTCCTATGGAAGCTATTCTGAAAAGGACAAGACAGGGTGACATAAAAGATAAGAGACTATTACAGTAGTCCAGGTAAGAGTTAATAGTGGCTTTCATGCCAGCTACAGTGGTGGGAATGGGCCAGCCAGGAAAGGCTCAGAATATGTTTTTGAAAGAGAAAAATGATTTTCTGAGTGAAGGAATGAAGTCAAAAGTATTCCCTGAGCAGTGGGGGATGATGTTGGGGTAGGATATGAAGGAAGAAGAAAGATGAGTGGGGAGAAATCAATAGTTCTCCAACATATGCAAAATTTGAGATCTTTATCAGATAGTGCAGTGCAAATAAATGCTAAGCAAGCAGTTGGGTTTAGGATACATGACTCTGTAACTAATAAGAAAAGTACTGAAGGAGCCAGAGAGTTGAGACAGAGTTGTCAGCATGTAGATGCTATTAAAAGCCGTGGGATAGAATGAAATAGCCTACACATATAGATATGAAGAGTACCAAGGACAGAGGAATTCCAACATTTAGAGGTCACTAGAAAACAAGTGTTCAATGAAAAAGACAAACCAAGATGCTGATATCAATACATAGAGGCACACTGTTTTAAGATGAAAATATATAATTAGACCAAACGTCAACAAGAGGCCAAACAACAGAGGGGCAGAAAACACCCATTAGCATAGGTGAGATATGGGTCGGTGACAACTTGTGTATTGTGGGAAGCTTCAGAGATACACTCCAATGATCACTGTTCCTCTTTATTTATGTTTTTGTGGAGTCTCCTTTACTTAACTGTGGGCTGGATCTCTTCACCTGTTTGCAATAGAATACAATGGTCATGATGCAATGTCACCTCCTCGGATTAGGTAAGAAAGGACTGGCTCCTTGATGACACGCTTGTCATAGTGTAAACAGGTACTAGGACAACTGTGGTATGGAGGCTGATGAGACAGCGCAGTGGGTAAGGGTGCTTACTGCCAAGCCCAATGATCTTAATTCAATGTCTTTGGCCTATGTGATGGAAGGAAAGAAGCAACTCCTGAAAATTTTCCTCTTACCTCTACACACGGGCTACGGGACAAGCATACAAACATACATGCGTGTGTGAACACACACAAACGAAAATGTAAATTTTATAAAACTGTGTTAGAATTTCTTCCTAGGCAATTGTGACAGAGTAAGAAATGGATGCATAACTGAAACAGTGTCTTGATGGTCCATAAGCTCTAACCTGGGAGCAAAAAAAGTGATGATATGAAGTACATGAGAGAAGGAAAAGTAGCTGGTGCAAAGATTCAGGAACACAATGGGATGGGACTCAGTGAAATAAATGGATAGGTAAGAGAGACAAGAGTTAAGGAGTAGAAAAATACTTTAACCCAGTATTGTTGAATATAAGCAATATAAAGTGCAACCCTAGAAGTAAATAGAACAGATGAAGGAAAGAAAGATATTGAAAGACTCCAATGATGTGAAACATACCACTAATATAGTTATGACACTCATCTATATGAAAACTTAATGGTAAAGATGAGAGCAAGACAGATGCCAGTGTCATTAAAGGCATGTTAGATGTGATGGAAAATTGTTAATTGATAATAATAAATGGAGGTCAATGGATGCTTTTCAAACTATTGAGGATGACAGTTAAATTTCCCTTCAAGTAATAGCTAAATGTTGAGGAAAGTTATCCTAGAATGCTGCTTCTATGTCATCAGCAGCAGCAGCAGCAGCAGCATCACTACTTATGAAACACCAAATGCTAAGATTTTGTTGTTTTGTTTTGCTCTGTGTAGGTGCTGGATGTCAAAGCTGTAATCACTAGTACATGTAAGGCAAGTATCTCCAGGCTGCGTTAAAAAAAAAAAAAAACTCCCCTAAAATAAGCCTGCAACACAGAATGCAAGCTCTAGCCCAAACAAATTAACAACATCCCCAGGACAGAGGCTCATCCCCAGAGTTCTCTCATCTGTCTAAATACATGTCCGTTGGGGTTATTCTGATAGACATTAGTGCTGGATATGAATGGCAGAAGTGAAGCTGTGATCACTGTACTCTGAGGATTGGTATACGGCCACAAGTCCTTGCTTCTTGATTCATCCCTGTAGTTCTAGACATTGGATCTACTCTTTCAGCTTCTTCAACTCCTCAGTGTGGAGTGTTTGCAGTTCCATCAGGTTCTTTGTGAGGTCATCAGGTTTTCTGGTGGAACCCTGAAGTCCCAACGTTGGAAGTGATGAGAAACAGAACAAGCTCTAACTTGGGCTTGTGGATGTTAGATTTTCCTCGTGGATTCAAAACTTCCTTGTTTCTCCTGCTCAACTCTGCCATGATGGTTACTCTTGGTTGTCAACTTGACTACATCTGGAATTAACTAAAATCCAGAATTGGAGGGTACACCTGTGAAGGACTTTTGTTTAATGTAAAAATAGGAAAACATATGCCTTTAATCTGGCCCACATCGTCTGGAAGCCCTAAGGACATGGAAGAAGGAAGTTTTTGCTCTTTGCCTGCTTGTGCTCCCCTTGCTAGCAAGTCCATTCCTCCACGGACGTTAGAGCATACTTTCATTGGGATTCCAGTGTTTACTGAAGACCAGCTAATACATCCAGCCTCTTGGACTGAGTAATTTCTGGAATCTTGGACTTTCTGATTTTATATAAATATTCATTTTTGGGTTTGTCAAATAATTTTTTAATATTTATTTACTACTTCAGGTTACATCTCCATCTCAGTGTCGTCTTTCCTCCCCTCCCAGTCCCACCTTCCCACCCTCTACCACCTATCCCTTCCATCCCATTCCTCTGGAGTGGAGTGTCCCTACATAACAGTCCCCCACCCCAGTTCAGGAGTCATATGAGGGCCAAGAGCCTCATCATACACTGGGAGCCTACAAGGCAGCACCACTAGGGCAAAGTGTCTCACTGATAGGAAACAAAGTCTATGTTCCTGTTTCCCTTGGTGCATTGGTTGTAGTATAGTTATACTGTACTATATGGCTAAAATATGATTATAAGTGAATACATCCTATGTGCATCCTTCTGAGTCTGGGTTAGCTCACTCAGGATGAGCTTCTCTAGTTCCATCCATTTGGCTGCAAATTTCAGGATTTCGTTGTTTCTGATAGCTGAGTAGTATTCCATTGTGTAGATGTACCACAGGGCTTTTTGTTTGTTTGTTTGTTTTTTGGTTTTTTTTAATATCCATTCCTCGGTTGAGGGACATCTGGGTTGTTTCCAGTTTCTAGCTATTACAAATAAGGCTGCTATGAACATGAGGAAACTTCCTTGTGCTTTGGTGAAGAATCATTTGGATGTATACCCAGAACTGGTATGTCTGGGTCTTAAGATAAAGCTACTCTAAGTTTTCTAAGATATCACCAGACTGATTTCCATAGTGGTTATAAAGCTTGCACTCGCACCAGCAATGGAAGAGTGTTCCCTTTTCTCCACAACCTCAACAGCAAGTGCTGTCATTTGAGCTTTTGATCTTAGCCATTCTGACAGGTGTGAGATGGAATCTCAGAGTCCTCTTGAGTTCCATTTCTCTGATGATTAAGGATGCTAAACATTTCTTCAGGTGTCTCTCAGCCATTAGGGACTCCTCCTTTGTGAATTCTCTGTTTAGCTCTGTTCCCCATTTTCTGATTGGGTTATTTGGTTTCTTGGCATTTAATTTCTTGAGCTCTTTGTAAATTTTGGATATTAGCCCTCTGTCAGATGTGGGGTTGGTGAAAATTTTTTTCCCAATCTGTAGGTTGCCTTTTTGTTCAAAGGACAGTGTCCTTTCCCTTACAGAAGCTTTTCGGTTTCATGACGTCCCATTTATTGATTGTTGGTCTTAGATCCTGAGCTGTTGATGTTCTGTTCAGGAAGTTGTCACCTGTGGCGATGAGTTCGAAGGTTTCCCTACTTTCTCTTCTAGTAGATTTAGTGTGCAGTGCTGTGCCCTGCAGTGCTGCTCTCCACTGCCTGGGAGTGTCTGAGGGTCCCACAAGGGACCCCCACTAGTCCCTGGGTTCTCTGGGTGTGACCCTGCAGGTTCACACTTCTCAGGATGTTGCTCAGCTTGTTTATATTTCTGTGGTGTTGTAGCTATTTCCTGAAACAAGATATATATATATATATATATATATATATTCAATCTATAAGTTCTGTTACTCTAGAGAACCCTGACTAATACACCTACCATCAACATCAAGCTCTTCCCACCTGCCTTCTCAGTAGACCCACAACAACTCAGCTCACCATCACGTACAGAGTCAGGAGGTTCTAGACTTAGGTTAAATCATAGTCCATGTCATTCAAAATTATTTTGCTTCAATGATGCTCTTAGATCATACATCAAAAAGTGGATATAACCAAATTAGAACCATACTTTTGCTGAATACTCCCTATTTCTATTGCTCTAGGATATCTCTTAGTCCTACCAGTTAATGGTATATTTAATGAAAGACCAGATTCAAAATGACAATGCATGTTGATAATATTGGTAGTGCCTCTAAGACAAAGTAAGTCCAAAGCAGGGCCAGTCACATTGCATAACTGAGGCTGGAGATACTGAATGGAAGAGATGAAAACACTGCTGTGGATTATGATATCCTCATTTGTTTTTGTCAGTGAACAAGAAAGGCAATGCAGGATGAACCAAATTTTGACAAAAAAAAAATGAAAGGTAGTTTATGAGCAGAACTTTCAGGTCATTTGTGCTTGATTAGAAAGTGTTTAAGGAACAACACCAGTTCTTATAAAACCATAGAAAAAAATTAAAAAATAGTTGAAGTACATTGTTTACAGAGTGAGAATGGGGAAAGGACCTACTTAAGACTGAAATGATACTTTTAAAGTATCCTCAAGCTTAAGTGCTTAATTAGCACTAGAAGACATGATCACCTCAGGACCCTGAACTCCTTTCTCCATCAGTCCAGTGAGAGTAATATAAGGGTTATGGGAAATTGGAAGAAATAAATATGAGGTGAATAGAAGTCTAAGTTGCAAAATCCTCTATGCTTCTGCAGCAGCATCCACATTAAAACAATTATGGTCCTTTTATGAACACCAGGTGCCTGTCTAGGCAACAATGGTATTGTTCCCTCTCCCTTGGAAAGTCCTCTACTCTGTGCTTCCCACCCCCTAGTTAAGCAATTTTCTATGCCCCATAGACCTAGCTACAAATGTGCTTCAAGAATGGTCATGCCAGTTAAGCCAATCCAACCACACTTCTGAGGGTCTTCCTGCTCTTTCCAAGGGCTATGGGGGGGTATGTTTCCAGAGATGCTGGAGACCATCTCTCCTTCAAGGTTGGCTCACACGGGAAGGTGCTGAGATGAAGACAGAATTAGAATTGAGAATCCTTTTAGCAATTTCTCTTTCAGGACAATTGCTCTTTATTAATCTGTCTGCATATCTTTGGAACTGAGATTACCCTGACATGAGTTGACTCCAAGCTGCCTCTTTGGACCTGCTTTTTCACCTAGTGTAACACTACTCAGCAAAGGAAAGCTTAAAGAGTAACCTTTTCCAGATATTCTTCTACATTTGTTACTCACATTTGGATCATTTATGTCAACCTATGATATAAATAATTTATTCTCCAGCCTATGGGTTGGCCTTTCCATTTTTCCAGTAAAGACAATGTGGAAACAGCATATTTTTTTCATTCAAGTAACTCTTATCCCTGGTCTCTTTAGATCTTCAGAAAACTGCAACAGGAAAAACACACCCCAGGGACATACAGCTGGCAGTGGGAAATGAGGAACACTCTCTTAGACCTGGAGCTGTCATCCATTCTACCCTTTCAAGCCAAGGGGAATGTGATATATGTGGGAGGAAAGGTGATGCCTCAGCAGCCCTTATCCAGCACCAAAGACCCAGAAGCTCACTTGAACTGGTACTCAGTCATTATTGGAAGGCAAAGACCTCTGCCATCAGAGGTTGATAGCAATAGCAATGAAAACACAGGAAGAATTGGGAGTGGCAGACAGGCAGTTTTGTTTTTACCTCTGACCTCTGATCTCATATCTGAGGGATATATTCCCCTGAGGATTGGTCTTCCCCTCTCAGTTAACTCTCTCTGAAAATGCCCTCAGACAGTCCCAGAGATGTGTCTCCTAGGTGATTCTAAATCTCTTCAAGTTGACAAGGCCAACTATCACTAGTCTACCTCTTGACAACTTGACACCCAAACCTTATCTCTTTTTTTATTATACTTTATTTTCCAAATTAATTTCTTCATTCCAATCCCCATTCCCCTCCTTCCCCTCCTCCCAGTCCCATCCTCCCTATCCATATCCTCCCCCACCCCAGTATCAACACACTCTGGCACATCAAACCACATCAGGACTAAGTGCCTCCTCTTCCACTGAGGCAAGATAAGGCAACTATATTAGGAAAATGAGCTCCAGAGGGAGGCAACATCGTCTAAGTCCAGGATAGACCATGTTCCAATTGTCAGGGGATCCACTTGAGAACCATGCAGCCTGTTAGCTTCATATATGTAATGGGTCTAGGACCATTTCTTGCAAGCTCTTTGCATGGTGGATCAGTGTCTTTATGCCCCCTTATGTCCAAGCTAATTGGCTATATGGGTCTTTTGTGGTGTCCTTGATCCCTCCTGCTTCCTCAAACCTTCCCCTAACTCTTCCTCAAGATTCCTTGACTTCTGCCTAATGTTTGGCTGTGGGTCTCTGCATCTGTTTCCATTATCTTCTGGAAAAGGCTCCTCAGACAGCAGTAATGTTGGGTTCTTGTCCAGATCACTCTCTTCTTCCACTTCCAATGTCTATTTTATTTCCCCTACTTAGATTCAAGCATTGTCCCTTGAGCCCTCCTTGATACTTAGTTTCTTTGGGTCTGTGGATTATAGCATGGTGATCCTGTATGTATTGGCTAATATCCACTCCAACCACATCTCTTTATATCACTATTTCTTTTAAAATTAAAGTGATAAAAAAGTTCATAATTCTACTAAATGTGATATAACTAGGCCATATACAACCCACCAAACAGTGCTTTTTTTCCATAGTCAACAGCCAATTTCCTTGAGGAATGCTTATTTTTCATAATTTAAACATGGCAACATGGATTTAACAAGATTGAAGTACTGATATTAATCAATAGTACATAACAAAGGGATTGTAGAAGAAATAAATTATTGATATCTGCATATATATATATAAAGAGAGAGAGACAAACATACCCTTCACAAAATGGAACAGAAGTACCCATACCAATTAGAACCCTTGTTTCTATAGCTGATTATGTGGCTATAGCTGGTGTTTATAACTACCTTCCTCTTTCATCAAGCCTGTATTTCCTGCATTCTTACCAAACATCTCAGGAGATTTGTAAGTAAGGCATTCTATAAGTCCATGGATTGTAACTTTAGAAGAACCACCATGTGCTAGAAGGGAAAATTGAAACCTAGACTAATAATCAGAGGTAGGAACCAGATGTATTTGGGCTGCTTTGTGTGAATTACTCACACCTTCAGTTCCTGCTTGGGCCCAATTGCACTCATACCACTTTGGTTTGCTAATGGATTGCTGTGGTACATGTCCAATTTTATAGCTTGATGGATCACATAAAACCCAGTTCATGATGACTGTCTCCAGTTACATGCTAACTTGGTGATCCATTATCCATTAAGAACCAATAGCAAACCAAGAGCTAGCTCTCAAAGGGACAGTGGTTGTCTATAGATGACTAAAAGGCTTCGCTCCAAAATCCCATGAGCTGTGTCTCACTTTCAGAGCATACCAACACTCTAAGAAGTATCTCTGTCTGCCACTGAAACACATCAAGTATCATCAGGTCTTCTGTATCATATGGTTCAACACAGAGCAGCCTGAACAGCAGCCTAAACCTGTTGAAGAGTCTTCTGTTGTTCTGAGACCCACTCAAAACTAGCAGCTTTTATTTTTGGTTGTGAGCCTAGCCTTTAACGGCTGAGCCATCTCTCCAGCCCAACTAGCAGCTTTTAAAGTCATTTGATATATGGACCAGACTAACACACTTGAGTGAGAGATATGCTACCTCCAGAATCTTAAAAGGCTCACTAAGCTCTGAGCCTCTTTCTTTGTGATGGAAAGGCCTACTTGTAATAACTAACCCTTTGCCTTAGAAGGAATATCTCACCATGTTCCACACTAGTAGGCTCCTAGAAATTTTACTAAGGCATAAGACCATTAAATTTGCTTGGACTTATTTCTCCTACTCTAGCACATGAATATTTTACAAAAAGTTCCATGGTATTTCCTACCTCCTGCTTACTTACATATAATTAGCACATTGGACCAACATGATGCTCTGTGGAAGAGACCAGCAATCAAGATTGCTACGAACTAAGTTGTGTCACATGGCTAGAGTTAATATACTCTTTATGTAAAGTTATACTACTAGTCCTGCTGGATGAAAGCAAATTGCTTCTACTTATTCTTATGGATAGACTTGGGGGAAAAACATTAGCAAGTTAAATAGCTACATCCCAGGTATCAGGAGACATGTTAATCTGCTCAAGCATGAAAACCATACCTTGTATAGTAACTGCAATTGGAGTCACCATTTGATTAGACTTATGATAGTCAATCGTTATTCTCCACAATCTACTCACTGTCTACATAGGACAAATAGGAGAATTAAACTGGGATAGAGTGAGAGCCATTACCTCTGCATTTTTCAACTCCTTTGTGGCTCTAATCTCTGAACCCCCTTAAGGGATGTGATACTATATCTGATTCACTATTCTCCTTGGCAGTTGCAGCTCTAATGGATTTCATACCCCAATTTCCCTCACTTCACAGTTGGGAAACCAATGTGGGGATTACTGACAACTTCTAAGTATACCTGTTTCACATCTGGATTCTGAAACTGGAAAAACAACAACAGGATGAGTTCAGGAGCCCACTGGACTAGCTGTGAGTCATTCTTTGACTAAAGAACCATTCATTGATCACTTGACCTACATAAGCTTCTACTTTAACTAAAGAGCCACAAGCTGACTAAGCTCTCTAGGAATCAGTAGCAATTCAAATCCTGCATTTAGTGTTCCCTGAAGGTTTGATTATTTCCTTCTCTCAGATGTACAATTACCCTGGTACTAGGCTATAGGTCTCTTTGATCAGGGTTGGAGAAAAACTGACAGTAAGATGCTATAGTAGTTTAGCGGTTTTCTTCTCCAGAGGACCTGGCCTGCCCTCCACTCAAAGGATTCTTGTTTCCTAAACCATCTCATGAGTGGAAATAGATTGCAGGGCTACGGCTCTCTGTTGCTCTGATTCAAGTGAATATTTGGCTAATTTGCTCTGGAATTTTCTGCTTCTAAAGGTTGAGCAGAAATTTAGTAGTCTTCCTATCACTTCTGGAACATCGTGGTTAATTAGTCAGTACCATAGTTCAAAGTCAGACCATTGTTTTGCTCTGCTATCCATTGTAGAAAGTCTGTTCATCTTGCCTTTGGTGACTGAGTGCTGGCACTTGGCCTTTTCCACCCTGGAATCTAACCGTATTTAAGCTACCCAACTGAGTATCTGGATCAGAGCTCTTTAAGTATTCTGGTGCTCCTCTCACAGATTTGTTTCTTATAGTATTAATGAAGGGTATATCTTATGGATTCCCCATTGTGGAGGAGTAGAATTTACATAGCAAATCCCCACCAGTGTTCCAGTTTCCCTGCGTCTCTAAATCCCTCCACCAACATTAAATCAAGGGATATCAAACATCTTCAGCTCACTCACAGCAGGCTGTCTTTTGACTATCCTTCAGCCAACCAATCAGATAAGCTGTCAACATCTTGTTTTAACTGTGTGAGCTGCATCATTAAACTCAGAATATCTTCTTGATAGACCCAAATCAATAAACTCAGATCTAGGTTAATGTTCTATCATTATTTCACACCTTTAAAATCTATCCTCACTCAAGAATTTTGAACAGTATCGTGTACCTCCTCATGGGTCAAACTGTATACTTCACCTCTATGGGCCTGATGAAGCCTGAGTCGGACTGCAGGCTAAGTTCACAGGTGAAAATAGGTCTTGAGGGATTTGACATTCTCTTCCTTAGTATCTCCATTCAGGGAAGATAACTGCTGTTTCCATAGACAATGCAAAATAAATATCAACAATGGAGAATGGAATACTATAGAAGGTGATGGTGAGGGTTGGGTTGGGTGATCTATCTGCCACTTAGGGTAGGAAGACTACTTCTTCAGGCAAGACAAACATCTCAGAATCTAAGGAATCGGGGTCCTCAGTCTTATCAGAGTCCTCAGTCTTATCAGAGTCCTCAGATACATCTAGTTCTAAAGCCCTCTCCTTCCCCATTGATACCCTCATGGTAACTGCAGAGACCCTTCAAGGCTGAGACTTAAATTTATGCTGTAATTCAGCCAATTACATGATGAGGGCTGTGTTTGGTTTTCAGCAGCTTCAGCTCTATGACTATTAGAAAGAAGATTCTTAGGACACACTAAGACTTGAGATTGTGCACATCTGGAGCTGGGAAATGACACTTCTCAGCTATATTTTCCCTTCATTACTCTATCTAGAAAAACAACCAGCCAGCATCTTTATATTCCTTGGTTTTCCAGAAATGTTCAAAGGTTTTATATACAATCACTAATTCCTCTCATGGCGGTGTATAAGGAGTATCTTGTCTAACTCTTTAAACAGTTCACATTATATATTATCAGTGCTCTTCATACTATCTAGTTTCCAAACTATATACTTAGTTTCCCTTCCTGCTCCTGTTGTCAGATACTCCAACAAAAGCAACCCAAGGGAGAAGAGGTTTGTTTCAGCTCACATCCAAGGGTACTGTCCATCAAATGAATGTATATCTAAACAAGATGGAGCCTTCAATGGGTGGGATTTGCTCTCAAGACTCTTTTCCTACCATACCAATGCGGCACAGATTTCTCCTTCATGATGTTGATCTGTTCAACAATTACACCTGCTCTCTCAAAACCAGCCTGAACGCACTCCTGTCTTGAAAATTCCTCTTGCTGAACAAATTACTCCATTTTCTTTCAATTCAACTCAAGTTCTCAGGACAGACGCAGAATGGAACCAGATTCTTAGCCTGGTTCCTGAGAGAATCCTTGTTACTTTCACATATCTCATGAGGTGGGCTTCCACAGCCCACATTTCTATCAACAGTTTTTCTTCTGAGCTCCCAGAGAATGGCCCATTATGTTCTACCTAGCACTTAAGTGGTTTTCTAGCCTTATGTTCCAAATTCCTTATTTCCAAATAACCTTAAGTTCCAAATTCTTCCACATTCTTCTCACAAATCAGTTGCAAAGGCCTGAGAAATCCATGACCAGATTTATCAAACCATCAGCCCCACTTATGGACACCAATTTTCTGTCTTTATTTGTCGGTTGCTATAATAAAATACCCAGCAGAAGCAACAGAAGCAAGAAACTGTAAGGAAGTCAAAGCAGCGTGAACTTGAAACAGCTGATCAAATACAATCCACAGAAATCAAAAATCAGGCAACAGTGAATGCATGATTTTCCTCAAGTAACTTTTTCCATTTTTATTTATTTATTTGTTATTTTATTTTTTCATTTTTATGCAGTCCAGGACCCCAGTCCAGGGAATGGTGCCATCAACAGTGAACTGGTATTCCCAACTCAGTTACCTAACCAAGACAATCCCCCAGAGGTCAACCTAACCTAGATATTCCCTCCAAAGTAAGTCAGGGGCATGTGTCCTAGGTTAGTCTAGACCTTGTCAAGTTGACAATTAACACTAACTCTCATACTACCAGAAAGTCTTCAGGTGAAGTAGAATTTGAAAGCCAGCTCCAGATTCCACCAGGACTTTTAAAGAAATCCATCATTACAGTCAGTCTTGTTTCTCTAGAACCACTTATGGTACCACAATCTGTATTCAGTATGGTTCTCTACAAGAAAAATGGAGAGTAGGGAGAATGAGACTTATTAGATAGCCTTATAAAATATCAGAGGGACTAATTAGTTTATCATCTTTAATTAATGTTGAACTAAGCCCCTATATAAACTAGAGGGTCTTGGGAATGAGAACATGAGCTGGGTGCCTCAGAAGTACTAGTTTGGCACTGAAGGCCTGAACAGTCACTGGTCTTCAGTCTACTTTGGAAAACAAAGGATCTGGCACCTGATGTCAGTGGAAAATGGCAGGAGTGGCAACAGACCCACATGCTTAGGAAGAAAAACCAAACGCAGGCAGGTGACACTGCATTTTCCATGACGCTTTTCCGATTTTGGCCACCCATTAGAAGGC
Source organism: Lophiomys imhausi (assembly GCA_907164525.1). Taxonomy (NCBI): domain Eukaryota; kingdom Metazoa; phylum Chordata; class Mammalia; order Rodentia; family Muridae; genus Lophiomys; species Lophiomys imhausi. The sequence continues at coordinate 3,957,807 of CAJQZJ010032443.1, forward strand.
GCCACTCACTTTGAGGATTCACTCTCCAGTTAATCTTTTCTGGAAGTATTCTCTCAGATACACCCAAGTGGCCCCTCCTTGGTGCTTCTAAACCTCCAAGTTGACAATCAAGACCAGCACAATCACAGACAGCAAATCCAAAAGGTCAAAATAGTGAGAACACAAAATCCACAGAAGAAAACAATGCAGTGCTTAAGAAAATAAAGATCTAACATTTAATAACAGCAGTGTACTTATTTCGTAAGGAAAACCACAGCAACCATAAAATAAGCACTCTTTCTGTTGGCATATCCTGCATCTATACAAAAGCCATTGAACAGGAAAAATCAAGAACCTTCAAAATATTTATACTTTACTCCACTTTTGAGAACCATAACCCCTGAGAGATTAAGGCAAAGATTAATATGTGACAATTTTAAATGGAATTGCTTCTATTAAAAATTATAAACACCATCAATGTACAAAAGAAGAATAGTCAAATGAATTATAGAACATTCACAGGTTGAATTATTCAACAGCTATTAAAAATAATGTTTCTGAGAAGTTGCAATAACTTCTCAGAAATATTCATGATTTAACACTCTGAGGAACACAGGACAAAAGACAAATGTATTGAGGAGTCCCTGATATTGAAAGGCCCTGCCTCTGCTGAAGCTCCATTTTGAGGAAACCTCCCTGAACAGCTAGATTTTCGAATGTTGCATGAACTTTGTGGTGAGATGCTGTTATGTATAAATGTAACCATATACCTTATGCAAAAATAAATTAAAAAATAAAGAGAGGGGCGGCTACTAAATTAGTGTTGGCAATGTTACCTGCAATTCCACTCAGTAATTGTGTTCCCCCTAGTGAGCCTCAGATAAAAAATGACAGGAGAGACAATGTCAAGTTGCCAAAATGAATATTTTTCCTCTACGGTTGATAAATGGTTTTGAAGGTGGTTTGCAAAAATAAGCCCAGGCATGTTTTGAATTATGGAATACTGCTGTGCCATTTGTTAGGTGGGACTATTTTAAAGATAATGCTTTTTTAGTGCTGTAAGTTGAGAGTTAAGGGAAAAGAATATTTCTAGTTCTACAATGCTGTTTTTTGAGCTTTAATTAATTATTTATAGCCTACTTTTTTCCCAAGAAGCAACTTAAGGTGATTTCCAGAGATGATGTGGAGTTATGAACAAGAATGTTTTTAACCTAGGGATAGAGCTCATATTACAGTATGTGCTTAGCATATGGAAGGCGCTGGGTTCAGTCCCCAGCACTATTCCTCAGCCTCCCAAAATCCAAGGGCCCGTCCTGGATCTTGAAATGGTAAGCTCCATGAGGATGACCCGAATCCCACTTCCAGTGGAAAACTGGTACCCAACCTTGACTTCCCCTAACATCTTGGGATCCTACTTCCCCCTAAAGATCTCTAGATGCCAGGTAGCCATTGTCCCAGGTTTCCGCAGACAACAGGCACCTTTGCAACAAGGACTCTCCCCATCAATAAAGTATTTTTGTGTTCCTCCCACAAATATAGGAAAATAATGAGTGTTGTTGACCCTTCCAGGGAGCACTGGATCTGCGTTACCCAAGTACCTCTACACAGGACTGCAACACGCCTGTGACACGGAAAGTTGTGAGTCTTTATCAGAAATTATTAATCCCGCTAGTGTTACCCCACAAGCCTCACTAGTTCACACGATAGAAAAAAAATAAATGAGTACATATGTCACTGGATATGAATAATAACAAGCAAAAATATGGGCAAGAAAATGAGATGGAACCAGAGTTGACCTAAATCATGTGCACAACATGAAACTATGCACACCTCTAGCCCAGAATTTCAGCTATTTTAGTCTCAATGTATACTCCCCTTCTATTTTCCAGAGAAAGACTCCAAGAACCAGTCTGCGAAACTGTAAGCAAGCCAATCTCTCCACATTCCTTTTCCTGTTTCCAGAACTTTTCAGAAAGCTCCCACACACTTCACTTTGTGGTGGTTTATCTCCTAGCTTGCTATCTTACCCCAGTCACCTTATCATTATAGCTCGTCATCTTACATTACAGGTCACCACCTCTAAGATGTCTCAGAACTAGTTTCATCCTGAATGCGACTTTACCCACTCTTTACTTCAAGCACTGGTGGGTTCCACATTCGAAGTCAGTTTCTAAAATGTTTACATATAGGACTTCATTGAAAGTAAGGGAACTACTACAAGAATGTTCCACCAGTAAAAATGATTTTTTTCTATGAAAGTTGGATACTAAAATGGTCATTGTCCATAGAATTGTAGGCCAAATCCAATAGCATCTCCTTCACCAACCATCTCTGTCTTTACAGACTCTATCACTGTATTCTGATTTCCCTATTGGACACAAGAATCCAGTTGTCACTGGAGCTCAATAAAGAGGGAAGGACATAGCTTTTCCCTCAACCTCAACCTCAGGCCTGTCTAGATAGTAGTGTGATAGTCTGTACTGACATGAGTCTCAGAAAGAAAGGAAGAATTTAGTATTAATATTCTGAACAATGCAGCATTCATATTTCCCAAACTCATCCATTCTGAAATGAGTTTTTACTTTATCTTTTCAAAAGGTAAACAAAAATAATTCTTCCAGCATAACAACTAATCCTTCTTGAAAATGAATAAAAACAGATGACAACTTATGGCCTGGACCTCCTTAGATCAACATTTCAAATTGGCTCAATGTGTTTTGTTTTGTTTGTTTGGTGGGGCACAAATGCGGTCCTCAACCTTTTAGAAACAACTGAGGAGGAAAGCATGACTCATTCATGTTTCAAGGAGCCCTTAGGTCTACATGTTAAAGATAAAACTTCCTGATTGGCAGAGGTGAGGGAGAGGCGGCGGGAGGAAAGCGAGAGAAGACTACTGTTACAGGAACGGCCTAGTTATCACAGCAGCAAGTTTCATGAGGCATTTTCTTAATGGTCCTCATTAAATTGGTCCATGGAATCAGATCTTTGGAAGATCAATTCCAACTGGGTTAAGGGCATAGCTTGACTTAACCCAGAGTTGGGTTTTAAAGAATTCAGTCAGAAATTCTTGAAACCCCTTACAGATGACTTTATTCTGTGAACACACACACCTGTAGTCAGTTCTCTTACTTTAAATTTATTCCTATTTCACAGATGTCTCACTTAGAAAATACATTTAATGTCAACACATAAATTGAGGTGTTACTTTATTGTAACTAAATGTGGGCTGACAGGATACTATTTCACATGCTTAACTTCTTACCACACATAATGATGTCTCATGATTTCCTACTGAGCCTATCCCGACACATGGTGATAAACACCTGTTTGTATTTATGTGAGATCTAATAAAAATTATAAAATATGAAAGAAAAGGAAGTGCAGTGACAATAATGTGTCATTAGATTTAACTTTTATAACCAAATTTGTCAACACTAACCAACAAGAAAGATAATACTTGTCCAAAATACATTAAATAGCAAGAGACTTTTTTTGCATTTGTTTAAATTAGGATTCTGTTATATCTTGACATTTTGATGTGCTCTAAGCCTTTTTCTAAAGCTCCAGAGAGGCTGCCTATCCCATTACCAGGTGTGACTGGAAAAATCCTGGCTGACAGTCATGTTTGCATACGATGGGATTTGTGTTGAGACTTGAGACAGAAAGAAACTTGAAGCAACTTCATTCACATGATGCACCAAGCTCCTCAATTCTTTTTTTAAGCATATTTGTGGAAGAATGGCCATATCCATCCTCCCACAAGGTGCTGCATTAAATCTCCACAGCTGTAACTGACACCGAAGCTGGGTATAGATTGATGCCACAAAGAAGAACCCCTTCTTTCCTGGGCCCTGATTTGAAACTTCAAAGGCCCTCACTGCGTTCAAAATGGTGGCAAGGTTCTTTGCCAAGCAAACTTCCTCGGGCAGATCCTCTTGCTATTCCATGCACAGATGGAGCCCCTGCAGGACTTGATAACACATCTGGGTTGCCCCTTTGATGAACAAAGAGGCTCTGTATGCTCCATTGCAGTGGCTCTGCAGTCCTCATCCGTATGCATTTCAGCTAGCGACTGCGAACTAACTGGGAATAAGTTCCACATCAGCCACTCGCAAGTTCTCAGTTTCATCAGAGCGAGGGCTTTATTTCCCTCATTTTCAAATGATTTTGTGAAGAAATGAGAGCGAAATAAAAATGATTTTGCTAGGCAGAGACTCATTGGTTTTCTTGAGGATGAGTTCCGAAGGGATCAACTGAATGACGTATTGGAAGAAAGTTTAGTTTTCTGAGAGAGAAAAGAAAGTTTGTACTGTGTAGTCTGCTAAGAAGGTGTTCATTAGTGGTTCGTTTTTCTAAAGACCGTCCACTCAATGTCTTATTGCACTTGCCATTGTGGATGTGAGTCAAATACAAACAGAAAAAATACATTGGCTGATATAAATGTTTTGTTATTCTAGGAGGTAAAGTTAGACATGGAATGTTAAGTTAACTAAATAAACCTCATAAAGCTAGAAGCACTTTTGTAAATAAGATAGGATAACATTTTAGCCATTAGATTACAGACAGAAACCCACAGACAATCAAACATGGAGGTGAAACATATTTAATGTTATTTGCTTAAATTTTTTAAAAATGCAGATTTAGAATACTTCCCCCATATTAGTTTCATGCACAGCACCCGCAGTGCAGGCAGACGGTGACTTTAGGCATCTGGACTAAGAAATGAAGCAATGGAAAGAAATTTAACGTGATGAATAGTGAGATCTTGCGGGAATTGGAGTGTCTGGAAATAAGTCTGTCCTTGTCTAGCAGTGGAAGCAATTGATACCTAATATACTTTTACATTTTGTGTCATTGAGATGAATATTTGAAAAGTTAATTGGGTCAATGTCATACGTATTGCTACATCCAAGATCATTCCAAATTTTCCAACAACCTTCTTTGCCCTGAACTAAACCTTCACAATTAAGTTCTACTTTCAGTGTTGTTTGAGTCTTTGGACTTTTTTCATCAAAGTGTTCAATTTATTTAGGTGAGAACTAAGCAAAAGACATGATCTTTTTTTATAGAATACTTTTCAGTTTTCACAATATATATGGTATATGTTTAGAATATTCCCTTCATATTCTTCTGCTCTCCCTGCTCTTACGCAGACATCATTTTTATAACCTATTTAGATGAAGAAGAGAAATCTCCAGTGTGCTAAATTATATTAACTGAAAACACTTTATATATAAATTTGAAAAAATTTTTGCCCTTTTCAGAAAATGTTTAAAGGTGTCCAGGACTCAAAAATTCTAAGAATTTCTCATCTAGAAACACAAGTGAACTAGTTGTATTTGTTGTCCTTAAAGCAAGCAGTGAGTACTGTTTCTTTGAACAGAGGCTTTTGGAGATATAAAGATGGGTGGTGACTTGTGACTCAGAGAAAATCCATTTTGAAATTTAGTGCTGAGTCATGTGCCACATACCCCATCATTACCAAGGGCAGAATCAAAATCCTTATAACATAACTTCATATTCCTCCAGGAGTTCAAACCTTACAGAAGCCAATTTTTCCTAAAAGGTCAATATTATCTTCACACTATAATTATGAAAGATATAACAGAATGATATGGCACCATTGGCTGAATGGCTTTAGATGTTTTTTTTTATACATTCCATTCACTGACTGCAGAAGGGATGACCTTTACAAGCACCTATGTAACATTGTGATGGTTGATCTTAGCTCTCAACTCCATTAGATTAAGAAAGCAGCTGGTATATTAGTAAAGCTCATGTCTGAGCATTTCTATAAGTGTGTTTCCAGCAGAGCCTAAGTGTGAGCAATACCATCCCATAACCTAAGGGCCTGGTCAAAAAGGAGAAAAACTATTAGCGCAGGATTCTTTCTCTGTTTCCTGGGTGACAGAAGAGCCATATCACATGATCCCACCACCATGTGCTGTCAATGTAGGAATAGACATATGCAGCCAAGCAACCCTGGAATAAAAACAAAATAAATTCTCCCTCTTAAGTTTTTTATATTACGTATTTTGCCATAGTGATGAGAAGTCTAACAGAGTGTTCATATCAGAGAAGTGGAGCTGTAGCTGTAACTTCACCTGGTGGTGTGGATGATAGGCCTGTGGAATTGTTTGTGAGAGGAATTCGGAAAATAAAAAGGAGATGTTGGTTAGAGAATCCTAATAGAGCCTACTGGGCAGTTCTGATTAGAGCTCAAAAGCCCAGAATGTTGCAAGAGAAGTGTAAAGACCGTGTTCCTGAGGTTTCAGGTGAGAATGATGAGTACTCTCAGCACTGGGTTAGCATCCATGCATATTACATTCTCAGAAAAACATGTTGCTTATGTCATGAGACTTTGAGTGAAGTGATGCTGAATTTAAAGGTGACAGACTACTTAATGTGGTGGAAAGAGTGGCAATCTCTTGGAAAGGCAAACTAGCAACCAGGCTTGTGCATAGCCACCTCCAGTCACTTTTAGCCAAGTTTACAGTGAAAATCGTAAGCAAAAAGAAGGATGGATAGATTTGGAAAATTTAGTAGTTTTCTTAGAAAAAGGCACATATGGAATTGGGGACTAGAAAAATGTGGCTGCTGGAAATATTATGGCCACCAAAGAGTTTGGTACTTTGTGTTGGGACAATATAGAGGATATCTTGGTGGTATCTCTCAAATTAAAATGATGTCACACATCTAAGGCTCATGGTTGTCACTCATGTTAGAGACTTTGCTAGAAGATGTGCTTGGCTCCCATGGAACCAACTAGAGAAGCCGTTCCCACATTCAGCATTCCAGACATTCAGAGGCATTGTGCAAGTTATTGCTTAAGCTGGCAGCACACGTTGATATCATCTATATAACACTGGCTTTGCATTTTAGAAAATGCAAGAACTGTAGATTCACAGTAGTTTCTCCCCAGATTCCAAAGGAAAATGCTGGGATGACAGGCAATGTACCCCAGGATTGAGATCCTCATGGAGAACTCCAAGAAGGCAATGTACAGATCTAATAGCAAGCCCAAAAGTACAGTATAGACCCTGGAAGGATTGAACTGCCACAAAACACAGATCATGGACCTCAGTTAAATACTGTAATAGAATACTTAGAAAAGAAATGATTGGAGGGGATCCAAGATGGCGGTGGCCCGTGAGGACACATTTTAATCTTGGGGAAAACAGACACAAAACCGCGAATGTTATAAGACGCAGTACAAAAAATTCTGAGAGACTCGACCCCCCCTGGGTCTCACCCAACTACCCAGGGACCACTAAAAGTCCCTGGGCAGGACACTCCCTCCCACTCTCGGACACGTACAGAAGCCGCTGAATCTGGGAATCGGGATCCCCCCCCCCACCCACCAGGAGGGACACACAGGGTAAGTTCCAATCTAAAACCCAGTGGACAGATTCAGACCCCACACAGAGATACTCTCCAACCTGCTGGGACCCCCCCAGGTCTCACAGAGATGATCTGGCTATCTGGCAAAGGCTTGCAGACCCGCGGGAGTATGCTCGGCTCAGCTGCAGAGCACCCATCTGGGAGCAGATTGTGACCCACTGCAGTGTACATGAACTTGGTCGACTGTGATACATGCTAGCTTCCAGAGTTGGCTTCAGGGGGTGAAGGCGGATTTACCCACCACAGGACCCAACCCTCGGCAAACAGTGAAGTCTTTACTATTAATTAATTTTGGACTTTTTTGCTACTACTTGAACTTCTGGCAGGAACCAGAGCTTAAGTGTATAGAGCTCCACCCCCTGGATAAGTGAAGTCTCCACCCTAGAGGCGGGGCAGAAAAACAAATTTTACAGGAGTGGAGTCAGGCAATTCAACTGCTACACCAAAGCGCCCCCTTTGGATCCAAGCCTAGAAGACAGAAACAGACAGCTAGACTTCCAAATGGCCAAAGGCCCCAGAAAAAGCAGGATTCAAGGCAGAATGATGCCAACAAAAGAAAGCGATGCTATTTCAACCAACCCGGATCACATCACCACAACTGAAACACATGAAAACGATAACAATTCTACATTATGGAAAGTGATAAAGTCCCTTCAAGAAGAACTTAAATTTGTGAAGGAATTCAAAGAAGCCACAATTTCACAAACAAAAACTATGGAGAATACCATTAGACAACTTCAAAACAAGGTGGCTCAAATTGAACACAAAAAAGAAAGGACAATGGAAGACTTCCAGGCAAAGACAAGCAAATTGAGCAGGAAATGTACAAAACGAATGAAACCATTCAAGTCATGAAAATTGAAATGGAAACAATAAAGAAAACACAGTCATACTTAAAAATGGAAATGGAGAGTCAAGGGAAGAGAACAGGAACTATGGATATCAGTACCAAAAATAGGATTCAAGAGATGGAACACAGGATCTCAGGCATGGAAGAAATCACAACAAAATCCAAAGAAAATGAGAAAGCTAAAAAAAAATCTCTCACCCACAACATCCAAGAAATCAAGGACTCAATGAAAAGACGGAACCTAAGAATTATAGGCATAGAGGAAAGAGAAGACTCCCGACTCCAAGGTCCAGGAAATATCTTCAACAAAATCATAGAAGAAAACTTCCCAAAGAAAGAGATGCCAATAAAAATCCAAGAGGCTTACAGAACACCAAACAGATTAAATCAGAAAAGAAACTCCCCTCGCCACATAATAATTGTAACTCCAAATGTAGAAAAAAAAAAGGAATATTAAAAGCTGTAACAGAAAAAGGCCAAGTCACATACAATGGTAGACCCATCAGAATTACACCGGACTTCTCCTCAGAAACTCTAAAAGCTATAAGAGCCTGGACAGATGTCCTACAAGCCTTGAAAGAACATAGGTGCCCAGCCAGACTACTATACCCAGCAAAACTCTCTATCAACATAGATGGAGAAAACAAGATATTCCATGACAAAATCAAATTTAAACAATATCTACCCACAAACTCAGCCCTACAGAAGATCCTAGAATGAAAACTCAAACCCAGAGAAGATAACTACACCCAAGAAAACAGAGGAAATAGAAACCTCCACAGCAACTAAACAAAAGAGAAACACAAGACAACCACCTATACCAAAATAATGGGAAATAACAACCCCTGGTCACTAATATCCTTCAACATCAATGGACTCAACTCACCAATAAAAAGACACAGACTTACAGACCAGATCCGTAAACAACACCCATCTTTTTGCTGCATACAAGAAACATATCTCACTATTGAAGATAGACACTATCTCAAAGTAAAGGGCTGGGAAAAGGTCTTCCAAGCAAACGGACCCAAGAAGCAAACTGGAGTAGCCATCCTAATATTGAACAAAATAGACTTCCAATTGAAGTTAATAAAAAAAGACAGAGAAGGGCACTACATACTCATTAAGGGAAATATTCATCAAGAGGACATCTCAATATTGAACATCTATGCTCCAAATACAAAGGCACCTACATTTGTAAAAGAAACGCTTCTAAAAATTAAATCACACATTGATCCCAACACTTTAGTAGTGGGAGACTTCAACACCCCACTCACAACAATAGACAGATCATCAAGACAGAAGCCAAACAGAGAAATAATGAGTCAAACAGAGATCATGAACCAAATGGACCTAACAGATATCTACAGAATGTTTTACTCAAACACAAAGGAATACACCTTCATCTCAGCACCTCACGGAACCTTCTCCAAAATCGACCATATAGTTGGACACAAAGATAGCCTCAACAGATACAAGAAAATTGAAATAACCCCTTGTATCTTATAAGACCACCATGGAATAAAGCTGGACTTCAACAGCAAAAGAATCAACAGAAAGCCCACACGCACATGGAAATTGAACAACTCTTTACTAGATGACTACTGGGTCAGGGAAGAAATAAAGAAGGAAATCAAAGACGTCTTAAAATCCAACAAAAATGAAGGCACAACATACCCAAACCTATGGGACACAATGAAAGCTGTGCTACGAGGAAAGTTCATAGCACTAAGTGCCTTCAAAAAGAAAATTGTGACAGCTCATATTAGCGAATTAACAGCCAAACAGGATGAATTGAAAAAAAAAAAGAAGCAAACACTCCCAAGAGGAGCAGAAGGCAGGAAATCATCAAACTTAGGGCTGAAATCAACAACTTAGAAACAAAAATAACTATAGAAAGAATCAATGAAACCAAGATTTGGTTCTTCGAGAAAATCAACAAAAAAGACAGACCCTTAGCCAAATTAACTAAAAGGCACAGGGAAAAAAAACCAAATCAAAAAAATCAGAAATGAAAAGGGAGAAATAACAACAGACATTGAGGAAATCCAGAGAATATTTGAGTCCTACTTTAAAAATCTATACTCCACCAAATTTGAAAACTTAAGCAAAATGGACAATTTTCTTTGTAGATTCCACCTACCAAAGCTAAATCAAGATGAGGTTAACAGACTAAACAGTCCTATAAGCCCTAAGGAAAAAGAAACAGTCATTAAAAATCTCCCAAAAAAAAAAAAAAAAACCCAGAGTCAGATGGCCTTAGCATGGAATTCTACCAGACCTTCAAAGAGGAGCTAACACCAACATTCTTCAAACTCTTTCACCAAATAGAATCTTAAAGAACATTGCAAAACTCATTCTATGAGGCCACAAGCACCCTGACTCCTAAACCACACAAAGACCCAACAAAGAAAGAGAAATTCAGACCAATCCCCCTCATGAACATAGATGCAAAAATACTTAATAAAATACTACCAAATTGAATTCAAGAACACATCAAAAGTATCATACACCATGATCAAGTAGGCTTCATCCCGGGGATGCAGGGATGGTTCAAAATACAAAAGTCTATCAACATAATTTACCATATAAAAAGATGAAGGAAAAAAACACATGATAATCTTTCTAGATGCAGAAAAAACATTTGACAAAATCCAACACCCCTTCATGCTAAAAGTTCTGGAGAGAACGGGCATACAAGGACCATACCTAGAAATAATAAAGGCAATATACAGCAGGCCAGTGGCCAACATCAACTTAAATGGAGAGAAACTTGAAGCATTTCCTCTAAACTCAGGAACAAGATAAGGATGTCAACTTTCACCATATCTCTTCAATATAGTACTTGAAGTTCTTGCTAGAGCAATAAAACAACTAAAGGAGATCAAAGAGATAAACATTGGAAATGAAGAAGTCAAATTATCCCTATTTGCAGACGATATGATAGCATACATAAGTGACCTCAAAATTCCACCAGAGAATTCTTACAGCTTATAAACACCTTCAGCAAGGTGGCTGGATACAAAATTAATTCAAAAAAAAATCAGAAGCCCTTCTTTATACAACAAACAAATGGGCTGAGAAAGAAATAAGGGAAACAACTCCCTTCACAATAGCCACAAACAATATAAAAAACCTGGGGGTAACTCTAACCAAGCAAGTAAAGGACCTGTACAACAAGAACTTCAAGCCCTTGAAAAAGAAATGGAAGAGGCCTTTAGAAGATGGAAAGATCTCCCATGCTCATGGATAGGTAGGATCAACATAATAAAAATGGCTATCCTACCAAAAACAATATATAGATTCAATGCAATTCCTATCAAAATACCAACATAATTCTTTATAGACTTGGAAAGAGCTATTCTCAATTTCATATGTAACAGCAAAAAGCCCGGAATAGCTAAATCAATCCTTTACAATAAAAAAAACATCTGGAGGTATCACCATCCCAGATTTCAAGCTGTACTGCAGAGCAATAGTAGTAAAAACAGCATGGTATTGGTATAGAAACAGACCAGTAGATCAATGGAATCGAACTGAAGATCCAGAAATAGACCCACACACTTATGGCCACCTAATTTTTGACAAAGAAGCCAAAATGGCACAATGGAAGAAGGACAACATCTTCAACAAATGGTGCTGGTCCAACTGAATGTCCATTGTAAAAGAATAAAATTAGACCCATACTTATCACCTTGTACAAAACTTAAGTCCAAGTGGATCAAAGACCTTAACATAAGGACGGTCACACTAAATCTACTAGAAGAAAAAGTGGGGAAAAACCCTCGAACTCGTTGGCACAGGTGACAACTTCCTGAAGAGAACACTAACAGCTCAGGACCTGAGATCAACAATCAATAAATGGGACCTCATGAAACTGAAAAGCTTCTGTAAGGCAAAAGACACTGTCATTTGAACAAAACGGCAGACTACAGACTGGGAGAAAATCTTCACCAAGCCCACATCTGACAGAGGGCTAATATCCAAAATCTACAAAGAGCTCAAGAAATTAAATGCCAAGAAACCAAATAATCCAATCAAAAAATGGGGGACAGAGCTAAATAGAGAATTCACAAAGGAGGAATCCCTAATGGCTGAGAGACACTTGAAGAAATGCTCAACATCCTTAATCATCAGAGAAATGCAACTCAAGACGACTCTGGGATTCCATCTCACACCTGTCAGAATGGCTAAGATCAAAAGCTCAAATGACAGCACATGCTGGCGAGGGTGTGGAGAAAGGGGAACCCTACTCCATTGCTGGTGGATATGCAGGCTTGTGCAACCACTATGGAGGTCAGTATGGCAATATCTTAGAAAACTTGAAATAGCTTTGCCTCAGGACCCAGCCATACCACTTCTGGGTATACACCCAAATGCCCCTTCATGGAATCATAAAGCAGTTTCCGCATCTATGTTTATGGCAGCCTTATTTGTAACAGCTAGAAATTGGAAACAACCCAGATGTCCCTCAACCGAAGAATGGGTTAAAAAACTGTGGTACATCTACACAATGGAATATTATTCAGCTATCAGGAACAATGAAATTATGCAATTTGCAGCCAAATGGATGGAACTAGAAAAGCTCATCCTGAATGAGCTAACCCAGACTCAGAAAGATGAATATGGCATCTATTCACTTATAGTAGGATTTTAGCTATATAGTAGAGGATATTGATACTACAACCAACCCACCAAAAGGAACATGGACATAGACTTCATATTTTTCATTCTTTTATTTTTATTGATTTTTTATTGATTTTTTATTGATTTTTTATTTTTTATTCTTTTTTGTCTGTTTGCCTGCTTACTTGTTTGGTTGGTTTTTTTACGTCTCTCTCTCCCTGGCAATGAGACACTTTTCACCAGTGGTACTGCCTCGTAGACCCCCATTGTATGAGGAGGCCTTTGGCCCTCATATGACCTCTGAACTGGGATGAGGGACTGTTATATAGGGACACTCCACTCCAGAGAAGTGGGATGGAAGGATCAGGGGATAAAGAAAAAAATGAAATGTGAAGTTTTGGCCTTTTGCTACTAATTGTCATAAACTATTTAGGATAATTAAGAAATGCAAACTAATAGTCATGCAAGCCTGTCATTTTGTTAGGTGCTATGACAGTCTACTATAGTTATTTTCTAAGCTAATCAGACATCAAGTTGCTAAGAGACAAGCAACATTTGCTTATCCTAATATAAGAGATAGATAGGGCCTCTTCAAAAACCTCAAGAGATCTGCCGAATATGGCATTTAAAGATGTTCTCTTAACTGTAGATTTTTTTGATATCGAGACATGTCAACTCCTGACAGCACCCCGTATTCTACTCCAAGTAGAAGATGAGCATCGAAAAATCTCCAGTGGGAGATGATTGAATCAGTCGCAAGCCTATCTCTTGGCAGGAAAAGCCCCTTGCTCCAACTGTAGATAGAATGCTGTTCAAAAAGGACAAAACTTGGAAGCAGGTAAGTCGACAACCTAGTTCTGCAAGACAGGGTAGGCAAGTCCTTCATAACCCCTGCTCTACAATCAATGTCTGTCAGAGAAATGGGGCCAAACGACTGAAGATCAATGCTGTAATGTATGGAGAGAAAATGGGAACTGTCCAGGCAGCCACTGGTATGTCATTTCTTAGTTTTGGAAGCTGAGGGGCCTGCACTTCCTATATGATCAGATATATTTATACCTCTCAGGTCTCTAAGGTGGTTGAAGAATAGATAGCTAGAGTCTAACAATTAAATTTTGAGTTGTTTAGGAATTAAGAGAGTGTTATGGATCTAAGAAGATGTTTTTAAAATTGTGATGCAAGTTAGTATAAAAGCTGAGTTAAATATAGAACTTTAAACTCATGGAGATGCTTAGATAGTAGAATGTTAAAGTCAGATGCCAAATACATATGGACTGGACATTGGGAATGTACACTAAGCCATATAACCCTCATAACTGTGGCCTAATTACATCTGTTGTTTTGTATTGTATTTATTATTATAAGAGAAAGAGCCATTTGTTGAACTGAAATGGGAAACTGTTGGGGGAAATAAGATATACCTTAAACTTAAAAAAAAGGGAAGGGGATGTGTGGGTTGAGGCAGAAGAGGGTGGGAGAGTGGGACTGGAGTGGGGAGTAGGGAGGGTATTGCGATTGAGATGTAACTTGAAGAAATAAAAAAATAAATAAATATCTTAATTTGAATGTAAAAAAAGAAATAAATATTCCAATTATGGCTCACAAAAAAAGAAAGAAATGATTAACCTCAAGCTGACACATAAACCAAAGAAGAAATCACAGAGAACGAATTAAGCGTGTGTTGAACCTAATGCAAACAAACTACTGTTTCAAAGTCTAGGTGCATAATATGAAGCAACCTGCTTAAAAGAAATTTTAGATGTCAGTATTAGAAAAAAGAAAAGATCTCAGATTAATAACAGATAAAGCAATACATAACACTCTAAACCCAGACTAAGCAGAGGGTGTAAATGGCAATGGAATTAAAGAAATTAAGAAAGAAAAAATTTAAAACCAACTAAAAGTTTATTTATTTTTTGTTTTTGTTTTTAATTATCCACATTAATAAACCCTGACTGTGGTGGTTCAAGTGAAATCCCCCCCCCATGCCTCTCAGGGACTTGATTACTTGGTCCCCAGTTGTTGGTTGTTTGGAGGGTTAGGAGGTGTGGTCTTGCTGGAAGAAGTATGTCACTGGGGGTGGGCTTTGAGGTTTCAAAATATCTATGCCATTTCCACTGCTCTGTGCCTTCCGCTTGCAGAATGTGTTCTAAGATGTTCCTGCCTTTGCTTTGCCATAAGGACTTTAACCATGTGAAACCTTAAGTCCCAAGTCAATTCTTCCTTTTAAGTTACCTTGGTCATGCCACCCTTATCATAGCAATGGAAAAGTAACTAATACAAAGGTTGTTGCCAGGAAATGGGCTGTTGCTGTGACAGACCTGACCATGCTGCGTTTTTTGAGGGGTGTAGAGGACTTTGAGATTATGAACTAGAAAGTCTTTGAATACTGTAACTAGAGCTTAACTACATCAATCCAAGAGGAGTTTGGAAGACATTCATGCTGAGGGCCATGTGGCCTGTGAAGGCTCAGCCCAAGGGGTTACAGAGGCACACAATGTTAGCAACTGGGCTAGAGGCCACTCTTGTGAGATTTGGCAAAGAATGACTGCTTTCTGCCCTCATCCTAAGAACAAGCCTGAGGCTAAATTAAAAAGAAAAAGCCAAAAACTGTTTGAGTTCTCTTCAATGGCTTCCTGTTTAGGCTGCTACTTTTGGGGTGATGAGGAGGTTGTCACAGAAGGCTTCCATGTCCGTCCTTCTCAACTATGCACCTGCTCTTTACAATCATCAGGAGCACAGATCATGGGTTTCCACATGGTTCCTGGTGACAACATGAACCATGAATATGGCCCCTGGCTACAGGAGGCCCATGGACTCTAACAGAGTACCAGAAAGTGTGATAAGGATGCTGAAGTTATCTCTCCACAATCAATGGCTTCTAGTGGGTGGAGGTGTATGGGAGGGGAATCATTCAATTCTATTTCAGGGTCAAGCCACTAAGAGTCTGACTGTGCTCCAGTGAGTATATGGATAGCACAAATTGGACTTTTTTAAATTTTATTTTGGGTGGGGAGGTCACAAGGGTGAGTGGTGGACATGGAAGATGATTGTTGTGCATGATATGAAATTCCCACAGAATCAATAAAATACTATGTTGAAATAAAGTCATAAACTAAATTTTTGATGGAGAAGAAAGGAACTCTGGCAAGCTTGATGTTACAACTAAGACTTGTGCTGGAAGAGAGGCTGTAATTGTTAAGGAGGTTAGCATCATTAAAGGGGGGCCAGGTATGCACTGGAATAAAAAGAGGGGTACCCTCAGGACAAAAATCTCACCCAACTAACCTTGCAACTTGTAAAATGAAAAGTTCTAGATCATTAACAAAAATGGCTAAAATGTGGTTCAGGGGACTTGGAGTTCATCCTAAATGAGCAACCAAACTTGACAGTGTTCGCCATGTCACTCAGGCTTTAGAGTCTTAACAGATATGAATAAAGGTTTATGGAGACCTTCTCTGTGCTTAAGGAGAGATGCTGAGGTCAGGCACTGTGAGGCAGGGAAGTCCCTGTATAGAGGCTCTAAGAGGGCAAGAGTAGCTAAGAAGCTATTGGGTGAAGTTGTGAGAGTGAAGCCTGAATTTCATTGGAGACTCCAAGATGTCAGACATGCCAGAACTGTGAGATATCTTCCAAAAATAAGTACACAGGAAGTGGGACCAGCCCAAGAAAAAAAAATATATGTTACAAACAACAAAGTTAGAGGGACAGAGCCATCTAAACCATTTGATATCAGACAAGGAGCTACGGGATTTGGTGTTTGGCCTGCTAGTTTTTGTCTTGCTTTGTTCCAATATTTTCTCACTATGCCCCCTTTCCTCCCTTTTGTAATGGTAATGAATATTCTGGACCATTATATATCATTTGTTTTTTGACTTTATAGGGGTTATGATTACGAATTTGCCTTGAGTCTCAGAAAACATTTTGATCTTTTAAATAGTGCTGTCACTGTCAAAGACAATGGGGATATTTGAAATTACACCAAATACATTTTATCTTATGATATGGCCATGAGACTGTGGGAGCCAGGGAGTAATGTGGGAATGAAATGTCACCCAGAAGTCTCAGGCATTTGAGTACTTTGTCAGCAGTTAGTGGATATTTGGGGACCACTCTGAGGTATGCCCTTGCTTGTGGAAGCATGTCACTGGTAGGTGGGCTTTCCAGCGTGCTCTCTGACTCAGGTTTACATTTCAAGGTGGGAGCTCTCAGCTATTCCTGTCTCCATCCCTATTCTCTGCTATCATGGAGTCTAACTTTCTGAAACCACAGGTCCAATTTTATATAAGTTGCCTTGGAAATGGTATCTTATCACAGCAATAGAAAAAAAAAAGCAACTGATACACTGACCTAACCTGACTGAGATAGGGGAAGAGGATACAAATGCCCAAAACCAAATGAAAGAAGCAGAAACAATTTTACATAGACAACAAGGGTTACACTGGAACGCTAGGACAATTATATGCCGACATATTAAACAACTTTGAAAATACTGGACACAAATTACTAAAACTGATTCTAAAACAAATAGAATTTCTATAAAGTAAATTTACTTTATAATTAAAATCCTTCAATAAGGCAAAACCCATACACAGACACCTTCATTGACAAATGCTATCAAATATCAAATGACAAATAGTACCAATCCTTAAAAAAAAAAAAAAAAAACTCAGAATATAGAGGATGGTCTCCCAACTCACGGAAGCCAGTATCTCCTTTACAGCAAAGACAGACATCACAAGAACAGAAAACCATAGATCAACACAACTCACAAACAATCCAGTAGCCAAACAAATTCGGCAACGTATTCAAGGAATTAAATATCACAACTAAGTAGGATTATTCTAAGAATACAAAATCAGCGTAATGTTCCCAAATAAGTCATAGTATATCACATTAATAGAATAAAGGGAAACAATGATCAACACAGATTATGCCCAAAAGCCATATGACTTAGCCCTTCAGGCATTCATATAAAACAAAAAAACTTTCATGAAAGGAAGAATAAAAGGGAAAAGTTGCAACATTATAAAGAACAACACAGCTGGGTGTGGTGGCACATGGCCTTAATCTCAGCACTTGGGAGGTAGAGGCAGGTGGATCTCTGTGAGTTCGAGACCAGCCTGGTCTACAAAGGAAGTCCAGGACAGCCAGGACTATTACACAGAGAAAGCCTGTCTCAAAAAACAAACAAACAAACAACAAAAAAAACCCAAAAATAAAAACAAAGAAAGAGAAGAAAAATAACTTTAAAAAGGAAAACAATGATTGGATTGTTAGTGCCTCAAGTCAGTAATAGGGAGAGAATATTAGCCCCCAAGGGGTGTATTCACCATTATGCTACAGGCTTATCAAGTATAACAAAGGAAATAACAATTGTGGAGGGGCATATATTGAGATGAAAGGCTTTCATTGTCTTTATTTGGAGGTGGCATGATTCTGTGTGTGGAAAATTGTGGAGTGTGAGCACAGCATAGCAGAGAGAGTAAGTCCTCAGTGAATGTATGCTGTTGGCATGGCTGTGGCAATGTTGAGGACCAGACTCACAGGAGAACAGCGAAGATTTAAATAAGCACCTAATCCTCTAATCACAGATGTTGTTATAGAAAAGAAGCATCAAGGACTTTAGGTGGGTACCACCTTACCTAGTAGACAAAAGCTGTAAAAGCGGACCACAAAGGCATTACTATGTACGGCTTCACAAAAAGAGAACTAAAATGGCTCTTACAAGGAAACTCAATGAACTTCAATAAAACACAAAGACACTACTCAGTCATTTGTCAGAGAAACTTAACAAGTCATTTTAAAAATCAAACAAATTCTTAACCTGAGAAGTACAATAAAGATATTAAAATATGATAGAAAGTATCAATAGCAAAGCAGATCATTTTCAGGTGAAAAGCAGTGGGCCTCTTGAAAACACAGAGAAAAAGTTAGTTCAATGTCAGAGCTCAAAGTTCAAAAAATCTGGAAGAGAATACAATTCAATTTCTCTGTGGTCTTTGATTAAGTAAATCATTTGGCATGGTAACAAAACGAAAAAAAATTTTAAAATGATACATTGTTCTGGGATAAAATTAAATTTTTCTATGCTTCAAAGGGTATCACTAAAAAAATTGTTCACATGCTGAAGAAAAACACTTGCAAATTATAAGTTAGAGACTTTCATCCAAATTATATAAAGAACTCTTTATAACTCAACAAGAAATGCATATTAAATGTGGACAAAAGCAAAAATGATCATTTCACCGAAAAAGGCATGTGAAAATATATTCAGCATCATTGCTTGTTGCAAAATGCAAGTTACAACACCATGACATACCACATTGTACTGTAGTGGTGGAGTCAGAGGACTACTCTCCCTACTGTCCCTGTCCAAGGGCTGATGTCTATGAGAGGAAACTGATTCCTCACACACATTGGTAATAGGCATGGAAAATAGTGTTGAGACTTTGAAAAGCATCTCAACATTTTAAAAAATGCAATATGCAACTCAGAAACACTGGGAAATGTAACCAAACTTTTAAATTATTATTTAACACTTATTTATTTATTACTATATTCACTTATAACAAATACCAACAATTTCTTAACTATTAATCCTATAAATTCCTACAACCCCTTTAACCTATCCACTAAACCTATTGATAATTATTTTTCTAGCCTTTTAGGATGATACAGTCTCTGGGGCAGGTCCTCAGTCATCAGGAACACAGTCTTTGTTTTAGATTCTTTAACGCACATAGCGGTCCTTTTTCTGGATCTCTCAGATACAGGTTCGTCAGGGTAAGTTGGTTATTGCAGTCTCACCTTAAATAAGGCTTGATGCTTTCTTCTCTCTGGGAGACCCCAGTCACTTCGCATCAGCAACTCTGCCGCTCTACTTCAGAGTCCTTAAAGCCAGGCACACTTTAGGCCACTGTTCAGACAGATCAAACCCCTCTAGGCAAAAGCTGAGCCACAGGGTTTAGTCCTTGACCTTTTGGAGTCTTGCTCAGGCTTTCTTTTCTCATGAGCTTCTTTCTGCCTCAGGGAAATCTGGCCATCAAATAATGGCCAGCACTTTTTTCAGCAGGACTCTCGGAGCTCTCTAGCATCAGGGGCCTCTTCTTCTTTTGGGCTCCATGCACTGTCCTTAAATAGGAGAAACTCTGTTTTAGCTTAATTTGGGCTCCGCCCAGTTAGCAGCTGAAAACAATGTCAGGCCAGATACTTTGTTTCTTTAAGTCCATTAAGTCTTTTCTGTTTTTCTGACAACCTTGTTTTTCAGTCCATTGAGTATTTTCTGTTTTTCCTGACTTCAACCTTGTTTTTCAGTCTATTAAGTCTCCTGTTTGTTTCCTGTTTTTAGTCCACATGCTGATAATGATCTTCATGCCCCGAATTAAGAGAGAGTATCAGAAACCCCTATATATTTTCTAAATCTAATTTAATTTATCTAACTCCCTACAGGGAAACAGTCCAAGTGTCTATTAAGTGCTTACTAGGTAAACATAAATTGGCACATAATATTCAGCAATAGAAGAATGAATATCAGGCTGGGGAGTTGGCCCTGTTGGTCAAGTGCCACTGTGAGAGCAAGTAGGGACCTGAGTTTGGGTCCCTAAAACCTAAATAAAAAGCTGGACATGGCAGTGTGTGTCTATAATCTCAGACCTATGATGGCAGAGACAGGCAGATAGACCTCTGACACTCAGAAGTCAGTGAACCTAGCCAAAGAGATGAGCTTTGAGTTCCATAAGAGAGACTGTCTCAAAAGTTAAAAGGTAAAGAATTGTCAAGGAAAGGCTCCTGATGTCTACACATGCTTGTGCACACACATGCACATACACAAAAGTATATATTCCACACATATGAAACACATGTATACATGTGTATATGAAGAATGAAATATCACTGTATGCTTTGACATAACGTTCAGTTTATTCTGATTTATAATAAAATGCAGAACATGACATATGATTCCATCCACATGGAATTATCTAAATCAAATCCAGATTAAATTTATGGAAATTTAACTGTTAAACTAAATTTATTTTATTACCAATTATCCAGGTCAAATTTATGGAAACAAAGATCTGTGCTTACCCATGGCCAGCATGGGGTGGAACATTGACTGCAAATAACCCTAGAAAATTTTAGGGGATTATGGGAATGTTCCAAAACTTACAGCTTCACAAAAAAGCTAACAACCATTGAGCTTTGTGTTTAAAATGCTTAAATCTTATGATATGTAAATTACACATCAATAGAGATATGTTAAAAGTATGTATACTCAAAAGGAGTACTAATTGTTTATGTATAATGATAGTCATATTTAAAATTTAGAAATTGTGAAGATAGATGGTGATTGTACAATTCAGATGTCTTACTTTTTCAACTTTTCCTTATGCTTAAAAATGTTCAAAATACAGATTGGAAACAGATAATTTTTGGAACTTTTCATTTGTCCTGATAGGAGCTATGAACTACAGAGAAAGAGAGTGAAGCCATGGAACACCATATTCTACTGTTGACTGTGGTGTCATTTCAAATCAGCAACTCTTCTGAACATTACTTAACAGATTTTCTTTTCAAGGTCTTTAGTGTATGGGGGCATGTGTATACTTTCATGGAGGATGCTTAGAAGAAGTTGAAAAGCAGACCTTTATCTGGGAGCATAACCTTCTGTGGTCACACCTGCCCATAAGGAAAGAACTTTTTGTTCTAATGAGTTAGACATTGAGCCCTTTTCCTAGGCAAACAGTTTGCTGGGTATGTGAAAACAAAGTTCATTTTAAACCTTATTCACATAAGGTTTATTATAAATAAAGCACCCTTATTCTTTTATTTTTCAAAGGAATACTTTAAAACCTTTCTGTGTCTAAATCTATTATAGAGACATTTGCTTTAAATATCCATGATTGTTGATGGATCTTGTCTCAGTGTTTTGATCTTCACAACTATTTGTATCAGCTACATTTAGGTCTTTGTACAGTTGTAACATCCCAGACAGAGGAACAAAGATGTTTGCCTCATTACTTGACAGAAAGTCTATAGTGTAAAAATAGATTCATTTATAAGCTACAGCCTACAAATCAGTGAGTAAATTTCCCTCATATTCATAGCTAATTTATGATAATGAACTCCTTTCTCTGGTCTTCTGCATGATCCAGTCTGGCTTAGAATCCATGACCCTCATGTTACTGCCTCATAGGAGCTAGAGTTACAGGCATGCGCCCCCACACCCAACATAAATTCTATTTTTAAGAATACATAGAGATTGTTTTCATTATTGCTTTACTTGTATATTAAGACATTCATACACTGAGAACATAAATAGTACCAACTTTCCATTGGCCAACATGGTTGAAATATAGTCCTTAGCTTCTATGCTTGGCATTATCTTCTTATATACATCTTTAATGAACTGAACTGAATGATGTCATCACCAAAATACTGATAATTTTAATTGAACTATTGCAAAGTACTAGCTCCTCACTAGATGCTTTGCATGATTAGACATATATCACATCTATAAAATAGAGATGTATTTTAAATTGTTATGTATATTCTTTCTTGACGGGCACATGATGTTTCAGGGGTAATTTGGCCCTAAATGTACTGGGATCTGTTGTTGTTGTTGTTGATGCTGTGGCAATAAAATTTATTGTTGACCCCAAAGCACAGAGAAATAGGAAGGTTAAGTTACAAGGCCACACTGCCAGAAAGCCTGCTTCCAATATCCCCTTTCTTGAGGGTTCTCTGCCCATCCCATGCCTAGCAACACTCTGCCACAAGTACCACTTCCCTGGGAGTCATTTGTCCCTTTTCATGTCAATCTCCTGTCTATGATGTACTTACCTTAAAGCAGAACCATGATTTGGTTATATTTGTGTCCCCAGTGCCTGCAGCATCCATAACAGCTGGTCAGATTTCAGACTATTCCAGGTTGACATTTATTGAATGTCTTCTATTCAATAGCTGTTCAGGTTAAGTGAGGAACACAAAATTAAGTAAATGTAATTCTGTTGTCTACAAGAAACTTGAAGTGCAGTACAAGTTTTATAATAGAAAAGAATCATTTGTTTTAGAAGTCTTTTTTATGTTTTATCACATCTACTACCCTATAACTAAGAAAGTATATATTTAGAAAGTAAATTTCAAAAATATGTATTTTGTGACTGGCAAGATGGCACTTGCTACCCAACATTGGCAACCCCCAGTCTATCAATGGAAGCCATGTAAAGGTAAAAGGAGAGAATAAACTCCAGAAAGTCATCTGCTGGACTCCACAGATCTTCCATGGAATGAAAATATGTGTGTATAAATACACACACTCATGAATAAAAAATTTTAAAATAAAATATCTATTTTTAATGCCCAATATAGATCTAAGGTGTAAAAGTAGCTTTTATTCACCTGATGCAATTGTTGTCTCAGAGGCTTACTGCTTCCATCTACTAACCTAGGCCTAGAGCTGGGAGCTTCTAACCTCCATACAATCTAAACTAGGCCTACAATATTTTCAGTCTCTGATATTTAACTGCTGAGTAACTGAGTAACTTTTCTAGCTCTTTCTGAACTCTGGATGGCTGGTTCAACTCTGCTGTTCTGGCTCAAACTCCCCTCTACGCTGATTGATTCAAACTGGCTTCTCTTAGCATGGCCTCAAAGTAATTCTAGCAATCTGTTCTAATCTTCTGGCTCCTTCTCATTCTCTGGCTCATTCTGTCTTCACTGGTGTCTAGCTTGTTCTCTCTTCAACCTGTCTCTGTAAAACACTCCTGGTAAAACTGCCTCCTCTCTCTTTCTGCTCTCTCTTAAGTCACTTCTCCTTTCTCTCTGTTCTCATGAGAGTTGCGGGTATCCTATCTCTGACTCATTCTGTCAAATCTTTCTCTGATTTGTCACTTTGTCTATCCATCAATTAGACATCACCTTCAAAAATAGCTACTTCCTTTTACAAACTAACCTAACTTTTATTGTTTAGGATTAAAGGTGTGTACTAAGGGTGTATCTGTATTCCAGCCAGATCATACTCTAATCCAAGGTGTGTCTGCATTCCAGCCCAGATCACATAGACCTAGAAGGTCTTTGGATATGATCTCTTGACAGAGCAGGTGAGTTCCTCTACACTAATTTCAATAGTTCTAAAATTTTATAGTAACTAACCCTTGAATGAGACCAGCATAACACCATACTTCATAGTATTTACAGACAAAACACTATATATTACATTGTACACACTGTATGCATCTCATGTGTATATATCACTTCCATATAATCATTTGCCTACACTCTTGTATGGCATTTATTCTCCACACTGGTGTGACTATTTTGATCATTTTATTGATGAGGAAACAAGCTTAGTTCACCATTTATACAAGAAACAGCACATCAGAGAACAGAGTCAAAGTTTAAACCCACAATTTGCTCCCTAAATTTTAGCATAATAATGTCAAATCAACAGCTTAAACCTCCTCTTCTGTAAAAGTTTAATGTTATCAAAGTTAGTTTGTGTCTAAAGTCAGGAAAACCTGTTTGTAATGGGAAGGATTGTAACATAGTCTGGTGCCACATAGTAAATTTCGTCACAAGAAAGTCGTGAGATTCACATTGTGCCTTTCTTTTGAAGACAAGTCCACTGACAATCAGATTCAAAGCTAGGATCAAGACCTCAGCCAACTTCCTTTATCCAAAGTTAAAACGGTCAAGTGACTATTGTGAGTCCCATATGAGTTCATCATACATTTGTTCTGAGCAAATTAGGCCACTGTTTGAAAGTGTGAAAAAGTAGAATCTGTCATGTTTATTTAGGAAGGTAAGCAAGTCCAAGCTTGGCGCTATTAAAATATGTATCCTCTGCCTTCTGCTTACATTCCGGAGAGAGTTTTTCTTTTCATCTGAAAGAGAAAAGAAAGGCAGAGATTTATATCAGCAATCAGTGTGTAGATAAGGTAATATAGTTGAGGTTACATTTAGCAATGAACTTGGCAATCAAGACTAAAATAGAAGCATTATAAATTATGTAGTTTACATCATCTGATAAAATAAAGCAATTTATTTTTTAGAACATATAAACATTGTGCTGCTGCTAAATCCTAAAAAAGAACTTCTCCCCAGAATAAGTCACCAATGGGCAATTTTCAATTAATGGATAGAAGTTTTACAAAAAGATGCAGAAATTTGTACTTTTCAACCCCTCCCCCACATAGTTCCTTGCACCTATGTAGCATCAAGACCATTTTGCCACAAATAACCCAGTATAATTCTGTGATATCAAATAATGAAAGAAGCTTTTCTGTCCTATTGAATTATCTCAAAAGCATAGAACCAAAGCATAAGTCATAATTATATTTCTGCTCCAATATTTTAGTGTAAATAGAAATTTCTGAATAAGGAAAATTTAGAATGCCATTTATTTGTCAATGAAAAGAACTTGGCCATTAATGAACTCCCAAATGAATAAATATATATTGAACAATGTTCACAAAGTTTTGAAGTCACTGATGTGGAAGCTATGTTTTAAACCTTGGAGTTTTACAGATAAATGTAATTTCATATAATGAGATGAACTTTCAACCTCCAAAAGGCTTCAGAAAGCTCTACCATTTGTTGCTATTTTAATTTCAAAGCAGAAGCAGAGTGATGGCACAAAAAGAGTATAAAGGGAACAACTTCTAAATAAAGGTAAACCCTCTACCTTGAATATCTTTGCTATTTAAGGGCCTGCCGAGTCATCCTTTGCCATGGGCTAGTGACAGGATTGCTCGAAGTCTGGTGCAAGACGTAAGAAGGGCCATAATGGAGAGTGTGAAGAAGGGCAAAACAAGCAACCCCTCATCATCTAAGGGAAGTAAAACAGAATCTGGAAAAATAATTTATATGAGATAATACAATATCATGAGAGATGCCATAAAGTATAGCATTGTTTACTATAGAAGAGGAGGGTCGCTTGGAGCTAGAGATTATGACAGCCCTTAGTGGAAGCTTTGTAATCTAGACAGTGCTTGGTTACTTTTATGATTATTAATTTTGAGTTAGCATACAACATAATGGGTTTCATAATAATGTTTTCATAATATATCATTGTACCTGCTGAACAGGGCTTTGAATAAAGAGAGATCAGAAATTTTACAGGGGAAATTTCAGAAAGGAGTTTTGTATTGAGTAGACAGGAACACAACTGCAATTATGCTATTGGTATAATGGTATAAAACATATTTCTAGTTCATAGTTATGTGTTTTAGTTCACTGGAACCACTGTCCTATTCAATGATGGGCTCATTCTTCCTTTGGGCATGAAGGCCTTTAAGATAACATAACAGGACAAGAATCAGAACTATTTTTTTAATTTATTTATTTATTACTTCAGGTTACATCTCCATCATAGTGTCCTCTTTCCACCCCTCCCAGTCCTGCCCTCCCACCTGCTACTCCCTATCCCTTCCATCCCACTCTCTACCCCCATCCCTTCCATCCCACTCCTCTGGAGTGGAGTGTCCCTACATAACAGTACCCCGCCCCAGTTCACCAATCATATGAGGGTCAAGAGCCTCCTCATACATTGGGGACCTACAAGTCAGCACCACTAGGGCAAAGTGTCTCATTGACAGGAAAAAAAATCTATGTTCATGTTCCCTTTAGTGCATTGGTTGTAGTATAGTTATCCTATACTATATAGCTAAAATCCGACTATAAATAAATAGATGCCATGTGCATCCTTCTGAGTCTGGGTTAGTTCACTCAGGATGAGCTTCTCTAGTTCCATCCATTTGGCTGCAAATTGCATGATTTTGTTGTTTCTGATGGTTGAGTAGTATTCTATTGTGTAGATGTACCACAGTTTTTTAATCCATTCTTCAGTTGAGGGACATCTGGGTTGTTTCCAGTTTCTAGCTATTACAAATAAGGCTGCTATAAACATAGATGCAGAATTCTTTGTGATACTAGATGTAATTCTGAGAGGAGCTGCTTCTACTTCCATCTTTTTCTTCTTGGGCACATATATTCCACAAAGACAGCAGAATGTAGTGATCTCCTAATCAAGGAACTGTAGAAGTAAATGGTTAAATTAGTTTTGGAAGTTTCTGTTTCATGGTCATTGGTTATATGTGAGTAGGCTTTAATCAATTTTAAGAGTATTTCATCTATTGCACAGTTTCATGTTATTGCTGCTACAGCATTTTCTTTTTTCTACTCTTGGGATTGACCCTTCAAAAGTAGTCTGCTGAATAAGATCCCAAAATAAAATCAGAAGAGATGTCCAAATCATCGTGCACAAATTGCAACACCAAAAATGAAAATGCAAGGTGATAAAGCTCCTCATAAGCTCATAACATCTCAACTACTGGATTCAAATATACTAAATAGACACCATGGTGTATAGAGATTTCAAATGTCTAATA
The DNA here is from genome assembly GCA_907164525.1 of Lophiomys imhausi. Lineage (NCBI taxonomy): Eukaryota > Metazoa > Chordata > Mammalia > Rodentia > Muridae > Lophiomys > Lophiomys imhausi. The sequence continues at coordinate 3,985,053 of CAJQZJ010032443.1, forward strand.
TTAGAAGTGATCTATAACCTCAGTCAGTTTACAAACAAGCATAGATGAAATCAACCCAGGATCTGGGGAGGAAAGTCAGAAGCAAAGAGGAAGGTCAGCAACACAGAAGAAAGTTTCGGAAAGAAATAAAAACTCAGGGAGTCAAATAAAAACACAATGGGAATGGTGCCAACAACCCCATCCAATCAGAAGAAAAAGTATCAGGGACTGAGTAAAATGCTACATAGAAACATAATACATACATACATACATACATACATACATACATACATACATACATACATAAATGTGTATGACCTCAGTGTTAGGAACTCTGGGGTACAATCAAAGGACCAGACCTCAGAATTCAGGACATAGGAGCTACGAGATTAAAAACTAAATGTATAAAGGTCCTACTCATTGAAATTATAGCATAAATTTTCCAAACATGGAATGTATGTATACCCAAACACAAAAGGCATTTAGGACCTCAGATAGAAACAGCCATAGAATAACTTCCACATTATAGTTAAAATGTCTAAAATAATAAAGAAATGTATAATATTAAGAGCAGAGAGAGACAAAAATTATCAGGATACCTACAAAAGCAAACACATCAGAATATCAGATGTCTTTTCAGCATCCCTAAAAGTCACGAAAGCATGGTATGATATATTTCAAATGTTGAAAGTATAAAGTAGTCAACCAAGTTTTCTGTATACATCAAAGCTATCTCTTCACATTCACAGAGAAATAAGGATGACTCAAGACAAGCATAAACTAAGGCAGCTCTTTACCACCAATCCAGCATCACAGAATATGCCTAAGGAAATACTAAATGCTGGAGAAGAAGAAAGACAGTGTGGACCATGAGCACACAAGACAAAAGTCAATTTCATCAAAGGAAAAGTAACACAGGAGAGGTAGAAAGGAATTCATTATGTCCAACATAGTTTAAAAAAAACCCCAAACAATAAATTCCTAACAATACAAAGAGGGGAAAAAAAGAATAATGATACAAGCAACTAGTAAAACAACTAACAGAATTACAGGAATTAGTAAACATGTCTCAATAAAAACATAATGAAACTTTAAATTAAAAGGTCCTCAGCTCACCAATAGGCTAGCTGGCTGGTTTAAATGGGTACAACTATTTGTTGTTGCCAAGAAACATATCACATGGGCAAAGGCACCCACAGACTGAGAACAAAGAATGAAAGTTCACCTGCACAGCAAGTGGAAGGCAAAACCAAACTGGACTCTCTCTCTCTCTCTCTCTCTCTCTCTCTCTCTCTCTCTCTCTCTCTCTCTCTCCTCTCTCTCTAACATTTACTTATTCAAGTTACATCTCTATCACAGCCCCCTCCCTCCACCCCTCCTGGCCCCACCCTCCTTCCCTCTTCCCCCCCTCTCCTTCTCCTTGGGTGAGGGGGGCCCACATATCAACCCCCCTCAGTCACATGATGGCTAAGAGCTTCCTTTTGCTCTGGTGCCCAACATGGTAGCCCAGCTAGAGTAAGTTGTAAGGTGTTCCACTAACAGACAGCATAGCCCATGACAGACACTATCCCCCCCCCAACACACTTGCTAAGGGACCTATAAGAAGGCCAAGTTGCTTATTAGATAGATAGATAGATAGATAGATAGATAGATAGATAGATAGATAGATAGATAGATAGATAGATATAGGTGTCTAGGTCTGGTCTATATATGCCTTCTTTTTTCAATTTTTTGGTTAGTGTTTCAATCTCTGTAAGCCTCTAGGCTTACAACCTAGATTGGTTGGTTCTGTTGATCTTCACGTGGTGTTCTTGTCCCCTCCGGGTCTCTCTATTCCTCCTCTCTCTCTTGTACATGGTATAACTCTCTTAATATCTGATTTTATATATGTCAAAGCAAAATAGATCATAACAGATAAAGCCAGTGTATATTTAAAAAAGGGAATCATTTATTGCAAAGATATAACAATTATAAATATGCACCAAATGTTGAGGCTGTTAATTTCATTAAAAAAAATACTGAAAGGCATACAAAGTCAGATAGGAGCAGGTATAGTAGATTTTAGAGATGTGAGTGTCCCACTCTAATCTTAAGATAGGTCTTTCAAACTAAAAATGAACAAAGAAACATCAAAGCCAACCTACACCGAAGAGTAGTTGAATTTAACAAATATCTTCAGGATGCTCCAAACAACAAATGGAGAATGCACATTCTGCACAGCAGTCCATATGCCCTTATCTAAAATTGATCATATTGTAGGACACTAAGAAAGCCTTAACAAATGGAAAACATTCAAAACATTTCTCTAATTCATCAGATAATAGTGGAATAAGATGAGAAATCAACACCAAGAAAAAAAAAGAAAAAGAAAAACAGAAGATTATCTGGAGACTAGACAACACTTTCATGAATTTTCAGTAAACAAACAAAAAATCAGAAGAAAATGAACAAAATTCCTAGAATCAAATGAAAATTCAAGTATAACTTGCCAGAATCTTTGCGGTACAGTCAATCCAGTTCTAACAGGAACGTTTGTAACTATAAGTGCATACATTAAAAAAATAAGAGAAATCTAAAAAAAAAATAAGCAAATGATGTACATTATGATTTCTGAGAAAAGAAATAATTCAAACCCAATAGCAGTAGGCAACAAGAAATTATGTGGGTCACAGTAGACACTAATGAACATGAAAAGACAACACACAGAATCAATCAAAATGTTGGTTCTTTGAAGAAACAAGACTGACAAACTCCTAGCTAAAAGAGAATAGACCCTCTAACAAAACCCCAGTGCCAGGCATGGAAAATCTTGCTTGGAGTTGTGGGTCAGAGGTACCCAAAAGAGTCTCAAAACAATATATGATATTGCCCTTGTTCTTCATTGCTGACAAAAACTTAAAGGTAAGGACTCACTGCTGAAGACATCACACACCAGACGCAAGACTTGGAGGAATTGAGTTGAAAGTGATCTGGAAGTCTCTTCTCTGAGAACTAATACTCATCGGAAGGTAGGTGATAAGAAACCTACTAAAGGAGTGAACAACTAGTAGTCCTACCTAGCTAGAAAGCCTATCAACACAATGCCAGCCGAGCAAGTTATCCCCAGTTGAAACAGTGACACTTTTATCTTGGGGGTAATCAGCCGCTGTTTAATGGGACTTAAGGTATAAGGATATTTATACCTGGTACTGTAAACCTATCAAACTATCTGTGGCCAGAGAGGTAATTGATCCTGGAAGAGAACCAAACACTGCCATTTTCCTAAACAACTATAATTTCTAATAGGATTCTAAATACTTATCCATATACTCACAGATAAGTGTAGCTTTCACCCCTCATTAAAGAGAATTTTTATGGCAGATGCAGGCTCTTACAGAGTCTTACTAGTCAAATTAAAGAAAATAAATGATTGTGGGGCACCCAGCTCCAATAGGTACAACAATAATGTAACCCCTACACCTAAGTCTCAAGGAACATCATGAACAATGGTACAAATAGACTATAAAAGCAAGAAGATCAAGATGGGTGTGCTAGATAGTATCTTTTAGCTGTGACAGGAATGCTGTACTCATGAAATCTTAACAGCACAGTTGTCTAAACAAGACCTGCAAAATGACAACCTTAATAAGCATGTTGACTTGGATGGGGGAATTTTATGAGACCCTATCTAACTCTAGATGAAGAGCTATTAGCAATCAATGGCCACTGAGAGGGGTAGAATCAGTTTTCTTCATCGACAGGCCCTCTGAGAGGATATCCAATCCCAAGTGTTTAGCCTAAACTAATGCACCTAGAAGCAACACTAAATGGATTCAGTATGATATATATATAGTCATGAACTTGAGAGTGAGTGAGGGCATGGGAGGAGCTGGAAATGGAAAAGGGAAGAGTAAAAATGATGCACATACAATATTCATTTGTGAAGTTTAAAAACATTAATTACAAAAAAGAAAAAGAAAAGAAACCTAAATTAACAAAATCAGAGTTGAAAGGTGTGCTGGCCAGGTTTTTGGTTTTTTTTTGTTTTGTTTTGTTTTTGTCAACTTGACACCAGTGAGTTATTTTGGAAGAGGGAACCTCAACTGAGAGAATGCCCTTACCATATGGGCCTCTGGACAGGCTGCAGCACATTTTCTTGATTGATGTGAGAGAACTTAACTCTTTGTGGGTGATACAAATCCTGGGATGGTGGAATCACAACATCTGACCTCAAATTATAGTACAGGGTCATAATAGCAGAAAATTATAGTAGAGCCACATGGTACTGGTACAAAACCAGACATGTACACCAGTGGAACAGAAGATCTAGAAATAAATCTGCACAGCGCTAGCCATCAATTCTTTATAAAGATGTCAAAAGTATGTATCACAGAAAGGCCTTTTCAACAAACAGTACTGGGAGAACTGTATCTCCACATGTAGGAGAATGAACAGTATGATATCTCTTACGCTGTATCCAAATCCATGCAGAACAGATTAAAGTCTTTAATATAAGACCTAAACCTTCCACATTGATAGAGAAAAACACTTCATAGGTATTGAAAGAATTTTATTTCTGGGTTGGGGGCACTAAGCAACGCCTATCCACTTCTTCTAAGGTTCAATGACAAATCAAAGCTCAGTTCATTCTGGGTAACCAATGAGTTCATTGGGCTTACTTAGAGAGTATGGATGAGGGGTTATTTACAGGGACATGGGGAATCTCAAAATAGTCTCACTTATCTTCACCCAGCATAAATGAGGGCTTCCCAATAGCCACATAGATGGAGCTTACTTCCCCAAGTTCTCTCCAGCCTATATACTCTAGCTCCATCACCAGGACCACAAGGCTATGTGTAATTAGGGTAGAATTGCACACAGATGTCTGGAAGGAGTGGCTGGATACTTCAGTGAGGTCCAAAGACAACCCTCACCTCTTCCTTCAATGAAGGAATGTCAAAGTTCAACAACCATAGCTAGAATGAGTTTTATCAAGCACACACACCTTATCTTATGAGACCTTTGGTTGGTCATCTCAGAAGATCATGCTGTATGACAATGTTCTGTCTTTGACTGAGGCAGAAGCTCCAAAGTTATACACACTCATCTAAGCACACATTTCACCATATGCAAATTTGCCTTCAATATAAACCTGAAATAATTGAATATAAAATAAAATCATAAAAGCAATCTGTAATTCCAATTTGATTATAATCTGCTCGCTAAACCAGGACAAAACACTCATGACTTTCACATTCATCAAAAAGGCTCAGCTCACTACACGATTTGACCAAACTAAAGACAAGATTTAACTTCATTTCCCAGAAAGCAAGAAATAAAAGAGAATGTAGCTGAGGGCACAAGATAAGCTCATGCATGGTAAAGCAGACCTAAGGGAAACTCAACTATTAAATATGAAGGAGCTTGGAGATGTCTTTTTCTTTTCTAATATTGCTCTGTTCAGGGCTAAACACTGGTTTAATTCAAGGAAGAGTTACAAGGATGGTAATATATTGAGACTCTACCTACAAAATGACAGCATCTTCACTAGTTCTTGTTTGTATGTCAGAGACAGGGTCTGGACTTCACTATGCAGCTCAGAGGCACTGGGTGATCTTTTTGCCCCAGCTTCCCAGGTGATGGGATTACAGATGGGACCACCATGCCTAGCAACTCCATTTCATCCAAAGACAGCACTAGATAGGTTAGCACTGTTACAAGCACAGGGGCTCCCACTCTTATTTCTGTGCAGTCTTTGAACTACACAACCAGTTCGCCTCTGGGCACCAATAGCTTAGGCTGTTTCTTATTCTACTTAGTCACTTTGAAACAGTTGGTGGTAAGCCGTTCTCTAGGCATTTAATCTGTGTTTTGGAGACTGAGGCAAAAAAAAAAAAATCTCCACCACTAACTGTAGTTAATGATCTTTCTTCATCCATTTCAATCAACTTCTACTTTAACTTGTATTTTTTTTTTTCAAATAATTATGATTGTTCCTCTCTTTAAAAAGCTTGTCTATCATTGCTTGTGTTATTTTTGACTATACTACATATCTGAGTATATCAGGTAATTCCATAAATCAACGCTAAATGAATGAGAACAATCTAATCCCTACAACCCTGGACTGATGGCATTATTCAGGCAGAGTAAGAATGAAGGAAGCACTTTGCCATCACACCAAGTGGAGTGCCTATCTTTGAATATGATGTAAAAGCAAAAATAGCAACAAAGAAATAGAAAATTAAGAGGTCTAGTTCTTGGGTAATTTAAAATGAAATAAACATATCAGGCTCTTGAAACCAGTAAGAAATATGTATTTATTTGCACCACTTTGATTTAAGACCATGATAGAGCCTGAATTTTGACTTGGAACCTTATATTCACATAGGGGAAAAAAGGATTATATTTGACCAGCATAGAAACCCTAAAATAATTCTGTTTACTTTCATTTAATTCTATATTTGAAATGACAGTGGGGCACTGATAGGTTTATTGTTGTTTTCTTTTTAAAGTATCATCTTTCAATATCCTAATGAGTTAATATCACACTGGGTTTATTCTGGAAATTTCCAGTCAGCATATCATGACTTGGTTGACCAATAACTGAATTGTTATTAAGCAATTATTTTCATGACTCATGCTGAGCCTATAACAAAAGGTCTGTGTAAAAAATGGGATGTTCTCTTGTACAAATTGGAGTAGTGAATAATAGTTTAGCAACGGCAAAATTACTCTGAAACCATAGGTTGTGGGCTCCATGTTTAATTTCTAAATGCTAGAGATGGCCCATGTCGCAGCTAGAATACTTTGTGAGACCAGTATCCAGCACTTCTTCTCATTCTCAGCCAGTTGGGTTCTGCATGTTCTGAAAGCAACATTTCTGATCTTGCTTGGCAGGCTATGAGAAATGGCTAGGTAAGATAGGAGGCAGGAACAGGTATATATGATCTAACACCACCCTACTGCTACAGTTTCTTCAGAAGCAAACTCAAATATCTGACTGGTGCTGAGTAAACAATACTATCTTTTCCATGATGCTAGAATATTTTTGGTGTATTATGGGCAAAATATTTTCTTCTGGAATTGCTAACATTTTTATTGTGTACATTCTATTCTAAGCTTTGCAAAAAAATCCAATTATGATTTGGTTGACATGTCTTGGTCCAAAATTATTTCTTTATTTGGAAATCAGTAACTTTGTTTCAGAGGAAAAATAAATACTTGCCCTGTGGGTGCTTTGAGTCTTTCCCATTTTATCAGAAGTCTTTATCACATCTTTTTGTCTCTCTCTTTTGAAAAAATATTTGTCTTTTAAACCACTGGATGAATCTGAACACAATATTATCTATTCCTAGTTGGAGATCATTTTTAAAATTCAGTTGGGAAAATGAAAGTACTATGAATCAAATATAGTTTTAAATCTAATGACATTTGTAGCAGGATTGTTTGAACTGATTTGATTTCAAGTTTATGTGAGGACATGCTTGAATAAGCCATGCTCATTTTCTTCAGATTTCAATACTGCCTGCAACTAGCTCTACTTTATTTAAAGGTGTAGCAGACAGGAGGCATTTCAGGTGCTGCTGTGGGACTAAGAGACATTCAAAAGAGGCCAGAAGTCAATGGACTTGAATTTGACTCAGACTTGCAATATGCAAAAGAATGATGGGCTTTAATAGGCCTTCCTCTAGGGCCTAAAGAACAAAAAAGTCCCTACAAGGGATGCTGCAGCAGGAACCCATCTTGAATGCAGAGAGCAGCCCTTTCTTACTGTATTTCAGTGCAAAGTTCTTGGATTTCTTGGCATCCCAACGTGTAGGCAGCAAATTCCTATTGTTTATAACTTATATACTCTCAAATTCTTGGTGAATTCTCTCTGCTTTGTCTTTGGCTCATGGCCACTGCCAAAATCTTGTCTCCAAAGTTCAGTAGGGAAAGGATGAATATGAAGTTCAATGGATATGGATGATTGCACACTCAGAGCTGGTCCAGTGAATCTGTGGGTCCCTCCTGTCTCCTAGAGTGGAAGAATCCTGGGCCAAGCCAATGAGTTTAATTTTCTCCAGAGACATTCTAATAACTAGCTGGACACTGAGGTCTCAAATGGATGTTCAACAGTCCCAACTCACTTCAATGTAATTTGGGGTAAGTTGTCTTTTTCTAAGAGTCAGCTTCCTGATTTGTGAAATATAGCAGTAATAATACCTTACTGTTGGTTTGCTTTTCTTTTTGAGGCAGGTTCTCACTATGTAGCCCTAGCTGTCTTAGAGCTCACTATGTAGACCAGGCTGACCTTGAACTCACAGAAATCTGTTTGGCTTTGCCTGCCAAGTACTGAGATAAAAAACATGTGCCACCACCATACCTGGCCTTTTTTAAAAAAAAAATAATACTTATTTCACACTGTTTTGAGAATCAAATGCACTAATACCTGTCCAAATTCAGCACAATGGTTCACAGCCAATAAACTCATAGAATATAATATTGGAAAAAAAATTTTTTTCTTTTTTTTCTCCTTTATTTTTTATTTCTTCAAGTTACATCTCAATTGCAGTCCCCTCCCTATTGCCCCTCCAGTCCCACCCTCCCACCCTCAACCCCCCCTCCTCTTCCCTTTTTTTTTCTTTTATGTTTAAGGTATATCTTATTTCCCCTACAGTTTCCCCTTTCAGTCCAACAAATGGCTTTTTCTCTGAGGGTTATATGGCTTAGCGTATATTCCCTATGTCCAGTCCATATGTATTTGGTACCTGACTTTAACATTCTACTATCTAACCATCTCCATGAATTTAAAGTTCTATATCTGACTCAACATTCATACTAACTTGCAACACAATTTTAAAAGTATCTTCTCAGATCTATAACACTCTCTTGACTCCTAAACAACTCAAAATTTAATTATGAGACTCTAGCTATCCGTTCTTCAACTACCTTAGAGACCTGAGAGGGATAAATATATCTGATTTTATAGAAAGTACAGGGCCTGCAGCTTCCAAAACTAAGAAATGACATACCTGTGGCTGCCTGGACAGTTCCCATTTTCTCTTCATACGTTACAGCATCGATCTTCAGTCATTTGGCCCCGTTTCTCTGACAGACATTGATTGTAGAGCAGGGGTTATGAAGGACTTACCTACCCTGTCTTGGCAGAGCTAGGCTGTCAACTTACCTGCTTCCAGGTTTTGTCCTTTTTGGACAGCATTCTGTCTACAGTTGGAGCAAGGGGCTTTTCCTACCAAGAGATAGGCTTGTGACTAATTCAATCATCTCCCACTGGAGATTCTTCGATGCTCATCTTCTACTTGGAGGAGAATAAGGGGTGCTGTCAGGAGTTGATATGTCTTGATATAAAAAAATCTAAAGTTACGAAAACATCTTTGAATGCCATATTCTGCAGATCTCTTGAGGTTTTTGAAGAGGCCCTATCCATCTCTTATATTAGGGTAAGCAGATGTTGCTTGTCTCTTAGCAGGTTTATTTCTGATTAGCTTAGCAAGTAACTATAATAGGCTGTCATAGTACCTAACAGAATGACCGGCTTGCATAACCATTAGTTTGCATTTCTTAATTATCCTAAACAGTTTATGACAATTAGTAGTAAAAGGCCGAAACATCACATTTCATTTTTTTTCTTTACCTCCTATCCCTTCCATCCCATTTCTCTGGAGTGGGGTGTCCTTATATAACAGTCCCTCATCTCAGTTAAGAGGTCGTGTGAGGGCCAAGAGTCTCTTCATTCATTGGGGGTCTACGAAGTAGTACCATCAGTGAAAAGTGTTTCGTTGCCCAAGAGAGAGAACTACTAAACAAACAAACCAATAAGCAGATAATAGATAATAGATAAAAAAGACTAAAAAATAGAAAAAAATATAACTAATATATAAAAAATAAATAAAAATTAAAAATAAGAAATCTATGTCCAAGTTCCCTTTGGTGTGTTAGTTGTAGTATAGATACCTTCTACTATATAGCTAAAATCCTACTATAAGTGAATAGATGTCATATGCGTCCTTCTGAGTCTGGGTTAGCTCACTCAGGATGAGCTTTTCTAGTTTCATCCATTTGGCTGCAAATTGCATAATTTCATTGTTCCTGATACCTGAATAATATTCCATTGTGTAGATGTACCACAGTTTTTTAACCCTTTCTTTGGTTGAGGGACATCTGGGTTGTTTCCAGTTTCTAGCTATTATAAATAAGGCTGCTATAAACATAGATGAGGAAATTTCCTTATGATTCTGTGAAGAGGCATTTGGGTGTATACCCAGAAGTGGAATGGCTGGATCCTGAGGCAGAGCTATTCCAAGTTTTCTAAGATATCGCCAGACAGACCTCCATAGTGGTTGCACAAGCCTGCATTCCCACCAGCAATGGAGTAGTACTTAACTCCAAGTGGATCAAAGACCTTAACATAAGGCCGGTCACACTAAATCTACTAGAAGAAAAAGTGGGAGAAACCCTCAAACTCATTGGCACAGGCGACAACTTCCTGAACAGAACACCAACAGCTCAGGACTTGAGATCAACAATCAATAAATGGGACCTCATGAAACTGAAAAGCTTCTGTAAGGCAAAAGACACTGTCATTCAAACAAAACGGCAACCAACAGACTGGGAGAAAATCTTCACCAACCCCACATCTGACAGAGGGCTAATATACAAAATCTACAAAGAGCTCAAGAAATTAAATGCCAAGAAACCAAATAATCAAATCAAAAAATGGGGGACAGAGCTAAACAGAGAATTCACAAAGGAGGAATCCCTAATGGCTGAGAGACACTTGAAGAAATGTTCAGCATCCTTAATCATCAGAGAAATGCAACTCAAGACGACTCTGAGATTCCATCTGACACCTGTCAGAATGGCTAAGATCAAAAACTCAAATGACAGCACATGCTGGCGAGGGTGTGGAGAAAGGGGTGCCCTACTCCATTACTGGAAAAAAAATTTAAAGACTCCTTATTCCCAAGGAATTTATGAAAACAGCTTACTCTTTTTAGGGGGCCAAGACTTCCTTTAGCAATAAAATCCAGTACTTAGAACACATTCTGTCTGTGAACTCTGCTGAGTGTCACCTCACGGCCTCCACAGAAGCCCTAAAAAGAGCTTTAGAACTGTTGGAATTGTCTACAAAGACTGTACTATTGAAGACTTGCTTCCTTACCACCAATGCCGAGCCTAATATTCTAGGTTTTATTTCTTTACTTTTGATTATAGTTTAGATCATAAATACTTCTACCAGGCCAATTCTGCAAATATGTGTTCACTGACTGTACCTATTGGGAGGTGATGAGTCTTTTGGCCTAGAGGAAGTAAGTGAGGTCACTTGTCACATGTTCTGGACGAGGTGTGTGACGGCCAGATCCTAGTTCTTGCTCTCCTGCCTATACTCCTCTCTCATACTCTGACTGTCATGGTGTTCTGCCTTGGCGTAGACCCAAAGATAGCTGAGCCACCTCACCATGAACTGAAACTTTTCAAACTATGATTCAAAGCCAACCTTTCCTTCTTTTTTTTATTTTTTTATTTTTTTTAATAATTTATTTTTTATTTCTTCAAGTTACATCTCAATCACAATCCCCTCCCTACTCCCCCCTCCAGTCCCACCCTTCCACCCTCCTCCCCCTCAACCCCCCCATCCTCTTCCCTTCTTTTTTTTTTTTTAGTTTAAGGTATTTCTTTTTTCCCCCCAACAGCTCTCCCTTTCAGTCCAAAAAAATGGTTCTTTTTCTTATAACTATAAATACAATACAAAACAACAGAAACAAATAGGGCACAATTATAAGAGTTATATGGCTTAGCATACATTCCCAATGTCCAGTCCATATGTATTTGGCACCTGACTTTAACATTCTACTATCTAAACATCTCCATGTGCTTAAAGTTCTATATCTAACTCAGCTTTCATACTAACTTGCCTCATAATTTTAAAAATATCTTCTTAGATCCAGAACACCCTCTTGATTCCTAAACAACTCAAAATTTAACTATGAGACTCTAGCTATCTATTCTTCAACCACCTCAGAGACCTGAGAGGGATAAATATGTCTGATTATGTAGGAAGTGCAGGGCCTGCAGCTTCCAAAACTAAAAAATGACATACCAGTGGCTGCCTGGACAGTTCCCATTTTCTCTCCATACATTACAGCATCAATCTTCAGCCATTTGGCCCCATTTCTCTGACAGACAATATTTGCTTATCTAAATATAAGAGATAGATAGGGCATCTTCAAAAACCTCAAGAGATCTGCAGAATATGGCATTCAAAGATGTTTTCTTAACTTAAGATTTTTTGATATCGAGACATGTCAGCTCCTGACAGCACCCCCTATTCTACTCCAAGTAGAAGATGAGCATCGAAGAATCTCCAGTGGGAGATGATTGAATTGGTGGTAAGCCGTTCTCTTGGCAAGAAAAACCCCTTGCTTCAACTGTAGACAGACTTCTGTCCAAAAAGGACAAAACTTGGAAGCAGATAAGTCGACAGCCTAGCTCTGCCAAGACAGGGTAGGTAAGTCCTTCATAATTCCTGCTCTACAATCAATGTGTGTCAACCTTTCCTTCTTTAAAGTTGATTTTTTTAGTTTATTTTGTCACAGTGACCAAAAACTTATTAATATACTCTCTCTCTCTCTCTCTCTCTCTCTCTCTCTCTCTCTCTGTCTCTCTCTCTCTCTCTCACACACACACACACACACACACACACACACATAAAAAAGAGAAGCTAAAAGGGGCAGCAAATGAGAAGAGAGAAAAGAAAGAAGAAGGAAAGATGGAGAAAAAACAGAATGAAAAGGAAGATGAGGAAGAAAAAAGGGAAATTTTAAATTTAAATTTAAGTCTGTAAGAAACCAAAATTCTATAAAACCTCAAACTTGAAGTGATCCAAAATGATGGGTGGGGAGGACGAACATTCATACTAGAAGAATTAAAGTAAGAAAAAGTATAAATTCCTTTTATAAAGGTGAAAGAAAAGTGAGGCCCTGAATTTTCTAAGTGAAGTAGCAAAAATTGAAAACTCTGCTTACAAGATGCTGATCAACCACCAGAGACTAGCACTTCCCTGGATTTAAGCTAGTGACTTATATATTATATGTGTCCCACTAAGTCATAAAAATATTGTCAGCTTGTCACAAAACTAGACATTTCTGCGAAGAAAGGAACTCCATCATTTTGGTCTGTATGGACAAGTGGGGCATTTTCTTGATAAGTATTGATGAGCCCAGATCACTGTGAATCATGACACTGCGTGCTGGGTTGGATAAGAAAGCAGGTTGAGCAATCCACGAAGAGCAAGCCAGTAAGCAGCATTCTTCCCTGGTCTCTGTTTCAGTTCCTGATTCCAGATTCCTGCCCCCAAGTTCTCGTCCTGACTTCCTTTCATGATAGGCTATAAGCTGAAAGATGAAACGAACCTCTTCTCCTCCAAAGTGGCTTGTGGTCTTGGTGTTTATCACAATAGAAACTGAAACAAGGTAGGCCCTCGATATCGAGTTCCATCTTTCTCTTTTTAATTAAAAGTGTGTTCTGCATTGCACATATGGCCTTTTATTTTTTTTCCTACTTAGTCCTCATTAAAAGAAAAAGGCAACACCATACGTTTTAATTCTATGAAATTAATATTGTGCAAAAATGGCTCAGGAGCAGATGCAGATAGTCAAACAAAAAGCTAGAGTTCATTGTCTTCTCAGAAACCATTTGGGACGAAGCTGTTCATGATGAAAGTAATTAAAACAGAGCCCATGAAGAATTGTGAGGCTAAAGAATTGGAAGGGCCATCAATTTGACTGTTAAAATAATTTGCCAACTCGTGAGTCCTTGCAATATGCCAGGCCCTCTGCTAGACACGCTTGAACAGTGAATCACTTAATCGCCTTAGCCACTCAGGATGGTTATCATCTCTCATTCTTCCTCTTAAGTTTTGCAGGGAGTGACATAGATTTTAGATTGAATAGGGATGAAGAGAAGGTGGGAAGTGAGTTGAGGGAGAAGATGAGGTGGTTTCAGAGAAGAGAGGTGGTCAGGACAGTTAACCAAAACTAAGGATGTATTAAAAAGTCATACGGAATCCTACTATTTTGTAAGCTAATTAAAAATATAATTTTTAAAAACTTTGAAGGGAGGTACCCTGCATGAATATATAATAGTACTACCAGAAACTTTAAATTATTAAACAAAAATCCCAGTGCCAGATCTTGGACACCTCCTTATGACATGTTGGTCAGGGAAGATGCCCAAAGGGGCCCCCAAAACAATACAAATGATTGCAACTTATTCTGGTTATTTCCAGAGCTAGATGGTGACACCCTAAAGACACCTCTGATGGTTGCATGATGTAGAGAAATCAAACTGGAATTGAAATTAAAGCTTCCTTCCTGTTGGCTAGCTTTCAGAATAACAGAAGATGCTATACAGCCTACTGGGGGAGGGAAGAGTCATCAGAAACTATGATTCTTGTAAGCCATAGTACCAATCTGTCAGGGAGTATGTAACCACTGAGGCAATAGCAGTCTGACTATTAAGAGAGCAACCAACCACTCTGATTGAATTTGAGACCCACTCCAGAGGAGGGAGTTTATGGCTGGTACTGTAGAGCTGGTCAAAAACCTCCTGCTGGGGTGGTCATAAGCCCTATGGGCAAACATACTACTATTGTTTTGCTATATGAACAAGATGTCAAACTACCTTCTAAATATTTATATTTATACCACAGATTAGTGCTGCAACCAGACTTGGTCATAGAACTTCTGCTTGAAGTGGGCAATGATTAATGAAGAGGCTCCTAATTGGTGAAAATGCTTTAGAGTAAGAGACTGTTAAGTGCTCAGCCTTGAATGGAAAGAGATTTGAGGAAGAACATAGAGCTAGAGAGAAAGGCAGAGAGGACAAAACATGATGAAAACTGTCATTTTCTAAGAGTTTCAAGGACACGAAGAAGACAGTCATTACAATGAGAGTTTATAGAGTAAGTCATGTTTCAGTCCATATAAAGGAACCAAAATGAGTTGAGAAATGGGTTAATGGTTAAAGGAAAAGGCAAAGAAAAGAGCATAGACAGGTAACTGGACAGTGTAGTAAATCACTGGCAGTTAAGAAGGCTGCTGGGCATCCATCAACAATCTGGAGAGACAATTGCAAGATTTGCTAACACAAACCTGGAAAGCAATTAGAGAACATGGTGCCAAGGCTTCCCTAGCCCTGAGCAGCAGACCTTCCCCTGGGCTCACTTTTCTCCTTCACCTATTCATTGGAGATGTTGATGATGTGATCACACTGTGACCTTCCCCTCCACATATGTGCTCACCACAGGCGGAATGTACTTTCATTATCTCTTTGTTTTAAAAATCCTTAGCATCCACACAATCTGTACATTTCAACCAGTTTTTTAAGCAAAGCAGAGACAGGATCGTATTTGCCTAGTTCTAATGGGAACTGAGACAAATGACCCTCTCCATCATGACTTTACATTAGAATTGCCATGAATACAACCTCATTTCCTATTTCCAGAGCTAGATGGTGACACCCTAAATATCTTTTGCTAAGATATTTAACTCATATTTGAGTTTTATTCATCATAAATATAGCAACCCACTCAACATAGCACCACAACTTCTACTTGTAATTGAATCATCATATAATAACTTTATATTAAATAATAATAATAAAATCCAGGCTAGAGTTGTTTTTAAAAATCCCTTGCTGCCTCTGTTTTGAAGGCTCCAAGAAGACAGTTCAGTGGCAGAAGGGCTAACACATGGGGATTATTTGGATGAGACTTGGAGAACAACAGGAATCAGCTGGTGGAAAGAGTCTGGGCATGTCTTTCACATCGCTGATTCTAAAGTTTGTCACACATCCTTGAAAGGATGCTGAACCCTCAATGGGCCATTTTTAAATAGATGACTTTTGCTCATCCTGCTAATAAGCACAAAGTGTATCTCTAGGGAACAGAGGTGAAGAACCAAAAAAAAAAAAAAAATCCTATCCGCTTGCCTGTAAAGCAGCAGTTTAATGAGAGCTTCTGATTTGTGCGTTTGATATTGGGGGGAAGGAAGGTAAAGGGCATAGAAGACAGATTAAATAAGCATGCTGAATTAAAACTTTCACTGCACTCCAGACACCACAAAATGTACGAAAGTGAACAGTTAGAATCAGGTGAATACAGAAATAAAGCAAATAAGCCCTTTTCAGTGGGTTTGGTCTGGTCACTTGAATGCCCTTAACAAGAAAAGGAAATTAGGATAACTCTTCAAGCACTTCGGATTAGCATCTGCTGGAAAGCATCCCTGTGAACTCAGCTGGCCATGTTCATCCACCTCATCCTACATCTAAAACAGTGATACAGTGGGGACTAGCAATGAAGGGTTAATCTGATTAGAATATTGAAGTTGGTAATAATTTCCTGTGATAATCTGTCCAAGGTGCCCTATTGAAATGGAGAGAGGAAAGTTGAAGCAGAGCTTGTTTCTCAGATGACCTGCAGGACCTGCCACTGTGATGCATGTCAGTGGCCCTTGGTTGTTTAGTGATAAATAAGGAAGATGAAAAACTTCAAGTATCTGATGAGGTAGGCCAGGACAGACTGCGGGAAGTGAGGGGGGGAGGAAGTCATTGCCCAGTCTGGGAAAGGACTATTTGCAGAGTATTCTGGACGCCAAAAGATGAGAGCAAGAAGGAGTGAACAGCGAGGAAAGTAAATCTGAGAGACAGTGTGGAAGGGATCAAGATTCACCCACACCTCATCTGTAAAGCCACGAGGTGGTTCACTGAACACCACACAGTGAGGTTCCAACATTTCAAGTTTTCCTCTCCTTGCTATCATTTAAATGTTTGTGTTGGAATCACATTCAGATAAGATACTTTATTATAACTTTCCATTCTCTGAACTCTGTAGAGCAGCATTCAAAATCATACCATGAAAGTATTTAACAAACATTAGCTTGACAATAAAGAACAAGAAAGAGTTCATTCAAACAGGGGAAGCAACTCAGACTTCAATGGGCATGTGCATGCAGTGGACTCAAGGCATAGCAGTCACCACACCTGCCACCTTCACTTTCAGGAGTTTGCCCGTATGCTTCTCATTGGGTGAGCCTTTTAGCAAGAGGAATTTGTTGTGGATGATTTAACAACATTTATTTTTCACACTACGTGATCTTTATAAGCAATAATTACTTCATCAAATGTCTAACTGAAGGAATGATCTGGCACAGTGTAAGACAGAAGCCACCAAATAGCTTATTGAGAGGTATGATGAGAGACTGATAAATTTCTACTTTCTGCTTTGAACTCAGACTCTACACCCCATATTAAGATAAGTCTCCACTGAATCTTCACATGCACCCGCCACATTCTGCCTAACCTTTACGTTAGTTAATATGTCTATATCCCTGGAGTCCAGATGAGCACTTAGTCACAGGGACCACTTCCTCCCTGCTCCCATCTTGGGGCATCCTGCCTGGTGTTTGGTTGGTTGGCTATTACTAATTACTCATAGAATTCTATTTCAGGAAAACCAAAATCAGAGTCTCTGCAACCTGATCTTGGATTTTATAAGGCTACCAAAGACATTGTTGAGACAATGGACAAGAAGTATTAGTTTGTAGGAGGAATTTGATGATTTTTTTTTTCCTCACTGAAAACTGCATCAGAGCTCTGTAAGAAAAGTCTTACAGAAACACACACTGAAATGTTTAGGGGTAAAGGAATATGAGGACTGTAACTTTCTCTTAAAGACATGTAAAGAAGTATTGTACATGAAGATGATAATTCACATAAGCCTAACATTCTCTGCACCATTCTTATAACTTTTGTAGTAAATCTAAAATTGCTGGAAAAATAGAGAGAGAAGAACCTCTTTCAGACTGGAAAGATGAGTCTCTGAGGTCCCCAGTTGTGTTGGTTAGTTCCATGTCAACTTGACACTAGCTAGAGTCATTTGGGGAGAGGGATTCTATTGAGAAGATGCCTCTCTAAGACCTGCCTGTAGGCAAGTGTATAGTACATTGTATTAGATAGTGATTGATGTGGGAATACCCAGTGTGTGGTGCCAACCCTAGGATGGTGGTCCTGAGTGCTATAAAATATCAGGCTGAGTAAGAGGGAGGAGAAAGCAACACTCTTTCATATCTCTGCATCAGCTCCTACCCTGACTTTCCTCATGGATAGACTGTGCTGTAGAACTGAACTGTAAACTGAGCTAGACCCTTTCCTCCCCTAATTGTTTTTGGTCATGTTTTATCCCAGCAATAGAAACCCTAACAAAGATATCAGACTACCAATCTTTAGGCTCAGTAGGTCAGAAAGTTTTTCGGTGGCCCCTCTTAGCATTGGATCTTACCCCAGGGGGCTGAGGTAAGAGGATTGCATTTCAGACCACCCTGGATGGTAACCAATAGCATTCCTCCACACCTTCTGCTCAGATTCTGCTTCCTGGATCCTGTCTTGAGTTCCTGCCCTGAATTCTTTTGATGATAGACATTGATGTGGAAATATAAGCCCTTTCCTCCTGGAGTTGTTTTGGTCATGGTGTTTTATTACAGAAATGGAAACCAAGCTAAGAAACCACACTAGTTCAGAGATACTGCAAAGTGGGTTACTGGTCAGTAAATAATTGAATTAATTCACATGCCCTGATTCTTCCTAATCAGTTTCTTGGCACTGAAGACCATCAGTCTTGAATCGTAACTTCATATCTATCTGTGCTAAATCTTCTTCTCTAGTGGGGCTATCAGGCTCCATTAAGAAAAGATTGTGCATCACAAGGTAGACATAGGACTAGAATTGGTGATGGACATGAAGGAAATTAATTTTACTTAAAGATCTCAAGCCTCATTAAAAACAATTTTCACAAAGACTCAAAAGATGGCTATCATCAGCCCTGTATTTTTAATCTCATCTAGTACTCTCTAGTCTATGAGTGATAAGTCATTGGAAGGTCCACCAGTTTACATACATGTCCCTCAGATAAAAAGCTACCCAAATATTCTGATGGCATATAAATAAATCTCATGAATATCTAGTTAAGGCACTGTCAAGTTCATAACAGGTATGACTGACTACTAGTTTCTCAATAATAGATTATGAAAGTGCAACTTCTAGAATGCAGCAGCCACCAATACATGTCTGATTTTCAAAGTGGGCCTTTTTTTTTTAAAGGTGTAAACCTCTAGAAATGATGACCTGTACCACAAAATAGACTCTATTTCACTATCTACTTCTCCAACGAGGTCCTTGAATTGGTGCCTCCTTGAAACTGATCTCATAGTCTCAATAGGTTTTGGGGTTTTGTTTGTTTACTTTTTACTTCCAAGTCCTTTGCCAAATAACAAAAAGCATATCCATGTGATTTGAAAGCTGAGTGGTAATGTAGAGGTCCACCACCATATGTAAATCTAGGAAACCAACAGAACTGACTTGATTTATTTGTGCCTTTTAGATGCAGAATCCTGACTAGGAAGTTTCTGAGATCAAATTTTATTTTGGGTATCAAACTTGGTCTGTTCTTCTACATCAGATTTAAGACAAGTTTATTCTGTTTTTCAATTCTCACAATTCAGGAGGTAAATTGTATCACACTAAGCAGTACAGAAGTGTGGGAATAAAATTGTTTTTTCTTTCCACACCTGCATGTGAAGTTCTCCTACATGGCAATCTTTCAGAAATAACCCAGCGGGAAAAAAAAAAAAAGTAAGAAATTACTTTTAAAGTAAAGCCAAAGCCACTGGGAGGGTATTGGATGTTTGAAATAAAGACATTTCCCCCCAAATATAACATCTCAGAAAAAACTGACTAATCCATAGAGACTTCTTTATGTTTATCTACATGATAAATGTCTAAAGGCTTCCTTCTTATTGCAGAAGGTATAGATGCTGCATCTAAGGGATTTCTTTAGGGATATAGTGAGAACAGGTAAATTTTTAAACAGAGACAGCCAATTCTAGCATGATTTGACAAGTTTTCTAGATCATACACATATATATCTTAAGTCAGTAATAATCCCTTTCACACATACAAAAAGAAACATGGAGAGAGAAGTGGAAGAGGGAGGCAGATGAGGAGGCAACTCACCTGCATACTGAATCTTGACATACATTTACTATACTATTTTAGTCACGTTTCTAATGAGTCTTTTTGTATTGTTTTGTTTTTTAGTTGTGTTTTCCAAATCTCTTCTGATTTTTTTGTTTTTTTACATTTATTTATTTCTTCAAGTTACATCTCAATCATAGTTCCCCCTCCTCCCCCTCCCAGTTCCACCCTCCTTCCTGAGTCTTTTGCAGTTAAATATCATGCTTAGAGTCTCATGCTACCAATCTAAATAAAGTTGTCAGATGACAGAGCAGTCCCGAAGGTGAAGTCCTTTCCAGGCTGGGGTTTTGACATTCTGCCTTCTTCCTCAGCCAGACAGATAAGGACTGGAGGGAACATGGAGCTCACTGTAGGAGACTCAAGTTAGAGACTTGATACAGAGCACAGCAGTATGCACCAGGAAAATGACACATGAAAATAAGGAGTAAGGTTCTGTCACGTGCAAGGTAGCACAGCAAAAGTTAACAATAAGTATCCTAGCCTTTGCTAATTTTATAAACTCTTTAATAAAGCTACATATGTAATAAGGCTAAAGTTTAGAGATTTTGTGCAAACAAATGTATTATATAATGAAGCTCATATACTTTATAATGAACTCTGCAGTATAATATAAAATATACCAGAATTATCTTAAACATATAAACAACACAATTATAATTACCTGATATATTCTATATTTTCCTAAGTCCATATGTTGAATCCTACATATGACCTATGTAAAAATCCTTAAATGGCAATGTGAATGAAAGCTCGTGTTGTAACATGAAATCTTTTTTTGTAAGTTGGAGTACAGTTCATATACAGTAAAAATACCAGTAGCATGCTCATTTTTTTATCATGAATTATAGACTGCACATTTTGGTATGTGCTATACTCATATAGTTGGAAGCTCAGTAGACTTGTTCACATCCACATCACTACAAGCATATGGATAAAGCATGCTAATAAGGATAGTTATAATGTCCCTGGCTGTAAGAATTTCTCAGCTCCATTATAATACTATAGGACTATGATCATATACACAGTGTATTGTTATTACATTGCATAGTAATCATTATGTGGTGTATAGCTCTCTCTACATTATATGTGTGCATACACTTGGTTAAAACAGATAAGTTCTCTCAAAAATGTTTACTAATTTACTTAAACTCCAGCCATATTTGACTTATTTATGAGTTTGGTTATGTGGTTTCTTTTGGGCAATTAACTCACAGGGAACTTTTAAATCATAAAGATAAAACCAACTCAACTGAGGTCCTCAAGAATAATTTGCTAAAGTCATTTCTTCCATCTGTGTTAATGAATTTGTGGAATGATCTGTCAGCACACTGACACAGAGATGTAGGAGTGAGGGTGCTCATTCTGCGTGGTGATATTGAACTCGAGAAAACACAGTAACCCCTGGGTGACTGTTCTGTGACTGTGAAGTAGGTAACAACTACATGATGGGGTGGCTGCTTCTACATACTGTGCACACCAGACACCAAACACTCATGATACTATTTATCATCAGCTACTTTGAACCACTGTATTCACACATGTTTGGCCACTTATTCTACAAATATGACTGGGACGGATTATGATCTGGGCTAGTGTTTTAATATGGTATGGTGGTGATAAGTAGCTGCCACCAAAAATATTCCCTTTCTACAGCATTGAAACATCCAAGAAAGTAGTTGCTCAGTCAGAAATTACACTTCCTAATGTTATGTATGACTGTCCTCCAAGGTAGGCAACAACCATCTTAGAAGTTCAACTGTGCCCTCTTGCACAAGGATTGTCCCGGCTGGGCTGGCTGACTGTTTATACCCCTTCATAGATGTGTGAGGAGAGTCATAAGATCCTCACCTGAGTATTTAGATATTGCTTACCTGCAGCTTTGACTTCATTGCCCTAGACTGCAGAGAGGAGCTATAGTATTTAAGTCAGGAAACACTAGTGGAGAGAGGACTCCATCTATGTGGTTATGAGAAATCCTTCATCCCTGCTGTAGAAAGACTTTCTGGTTTGGCCTTTTGGAGGAAGAGCACCCACATGTCTGCAGTAGCCCTTCACATATGCTTTGTAATTAAGCCCAATAAAGCCATTGGTTCCCCAGAATGAACTTGGGTGTGCTCATGATTCAGTTTATTGTTGGGACCTTGGGAAGAAGGTTAGACACTGTCTGTGTCTGCCCCTGGTGAGGAATTTTAGAAATGCCAACCCACCCTGTAGCTTAGGTGGGGCTGCCTGAGTAATTCTATCACCAGAACACATTGGAAGCTACATGTTCCACTTCTGGGTGAGGGCAATGTGAGTGGGTGCCTTCTATCTTTTTTCCCTCTCTTTTGGAAGTAGGGGGCTCAGAAGTCTCGTGGAATAGAAGAGTCACAAAGCCTTAAGCACCCTCCCTGATTAACTATGTAGAAAAAAAAAGCCACTAGCTAACCAGGAGAACTTGAGGAAGGTTAAGACTGCAGAGAAGAGAAAGTCAGAAGGGAGAGGCTTGCAGCGTATTCCTAGAAGGAAAGAACACGTACGTTAGGAATGAGGAAGGCCACCATGACTGTGATTCCAGCAGCTGGCTGCACAAACTATGAAACCTAAGGGTTGTCATCAAAGCCATCAGAAAATAACAAATTCTTATTAAAAATAGAGCACAACTCACCTGTTTAGACATGGAAGTGTGTGTATAACATTTTCCACTACATTCACTACTATTGCTGTGTTTGTATCTTTGTGTTTTATAATCCAGCATGATAAGAGGCAAAATGTCCAATAGCAAGTATGTAGCCTTAGGAATACAACAGATCATAGTTATTTATTTATATTATGTTCTACATGTCACGTGTGTGTGTATTAAAATAAACTTTCGTATGTTATGTCTCTTTTAATTTAGGATTCTATGATGCTTCTGTAAGCATATGTTTACAGTTTTATACATGGAAGTATTTTTCTAGATTCTACATCATATATCTGATTTTATGACATTAAAAAACAAACGAATTAGTGTCAAGAAACATTTGAGATGACACAAAATAAAAAGGGAAAGAGTATAATATTCTCTAGTGATTCAAAAACATTAATAAAGTGCTGCATTTTTAAATGAGTTGGTAACTGAGTAGGAACATGTTTTAGGGAAGGTTTCCCAAAGCTCATTCAATGAGCTCAAAATCATTCCAGTGGCCATTTCCATTAGCACAGGCAATATGTCCTGAGATGTCAGACTTTGTTTTCCATAACAGATTGGAAAAGGAAGACTTGAGTTCAAAAAATGAAGTGCGACATTCAGAGTTTGTAGAGGAATCTCAAGGACCTCTTGAGACATATTTCCCACTCTTAATCATCTGATTATTCCCTTAATATTGAAATGTGTTCCAAAAGAGCCCTTATCCTCAGAACTTAAGTCCCCTCTGCGTGTCAGGACCCAGTGTTTGCTATGTTTAACTTAACAGATCAACTCCAGTCTACACCTTTGCTTTCCATTTTAAAGGAGCCAGCCTCTTTCCTCACCTCCAGCCTCTTTCCTCACCTCCAGCCTCT
>CAJQZJ010032443.1:4008633-4031493 GCA_907164525.1 Lophiomys imhausi
CTCACCTCCAGCCTCTTTCCTCACCTCCAGCCTCTTTCCTCACCTCCGAATTGCAAACCACTTATGCAGAAGCAGAAGGTTTGGAACTCTCTTGATTGTATCTTCCCCACATTTCAGATCCACACTTCTCAATTGCAGTTTTCACACATGATCTTTTGAGTGTTTGTCACTTACTATATTTCACCTTCCTTAGAAACCGAGACATCATTTGTAAGACTTTTCTAAACAGAGGATCTGTTTTTTTTTTTTATTCCACAGAAAGAAATCTGTTACAAAATTTATCAAAAGATATTTAAGCCCTAAACAACAACAACATTTTAAAAAAGAAAGCCATAGCAACATTGAAGCCTTCTTCTCAAGAGCAAAGTAGGTTCAGCAGAGAGTTGTTCATCGTGAAGGTTGTGCATTAGTTTTGACCATCTACCTGGATCAGCATAACTACTAGAGGAACTGACGAACTGGTAGATTCATGGCTACTGATTAGCATTCTCCTTAAGTCTCCAAGGAAAGCTAGATGATCATCTTAAGGTTGTTTGGTGTGCATAGTTCCAAACACAGGAGCTGGATTATTGCAACGGCTAGAGGCAATCAAGTAATGGGTATTGCCTGAGTAGTTCTCTAAGGTAGAAATGTGGTCTGGCATCTTTTCTTCCTGAATTTAGTAAAAACACCCCTATTTACACTGGAGCTGAAACTAGCTTCCGTCTCGTGCTTTGTGACCCAATGCCAGTTGCTTATTCCAATAGTATTTCTTCATATTTCATGTGTTCTCAAGAATAGAACAGGTTTTTTTTTTTAGTTTGATATATTGTCAGTCAATGATTCTTTTTAAATTACCTTTCCTAATGATGTGATCCCGTGGCTCAGTTTCAACAATGAGATATCAGAGCGTTTGATGGCATTCCCATTGAGAACAATCAGAAAAGCCAAATAAAACCACAAAATAAGCAAATATCATGCATGCTTAAAACTATTAAAGGTTTCTAAAGCAGCTAGAACTAGAGGAACTTGGTATATCAAATTGCTTGAGTAGTCAGTAAACAACAGAAGTTCATTTCTCAGTTCTTCAGATTGAGAAACCCAAGCTCAACATATCACACAATGGGAGTCCATTTCCCAATTCACTGAAGTAGTGTATTTTTCCCTGATACAGTGAGAAAAACTCTTCAGAGTCTCTTCAAAGGATATTAATTCCATTGATGAGGGACCTGCTCTTCTATCCTAATCAAAATCACCTCCCATGGTTGTTTGAGTGATGAATGTCCCTCACAGTCATGGGCATTTGAATTCTTAGTTCCCAGTTGGTGGTACTACTGTTTGGGTAGGTTTCAGAAGTATAGCCTCACTAGAGGAAGTATGTCATTGGTGGCAGGATTTGATAGTTCAAAGACTTGAGCCATTTCTAGTTCAGACTCTCTGCTTCAAGCTTGTGGTTCAAGATGTGAGCCCTCGGCTTCTGCTTCAGTCATCGTGACTGCTGCTTGCTGCCGTGCTTCCTTGCCATGATGGACTCTTATACATCTGGAATCTTAAACTTCTATAAGTTGCCCTGGTCATGGTGTTTTATCAAAATAGAAAAGTAGCAAGTACACCTCCCCAAGGCACCACCTTCAAAGAATATAAATTTGGTGGTTAAGTTTCAACATATTAATTGGAGAGGAGAATCATGAGAATCAAACATGCAAACATTCAGACCAGTGCAAGAATGAACATCTGGGAAAGGGAAAATGAATGAGGTGATAGTTTCCTTTTTTCCATTCCAGAACTCACTCAAGAGCAGTGGTTTACAGCTTGTGCCAAAAGACTATACTTTATAACTTAAAATAAGAGAAAAATTAGATGGTACATATAGGACTACATGTGGGCCCTATAATGGAGACAACAAAGATTTTCAATGAACAATTATTAATACATTGCAGAAAGCAGATGTAATGATAAAGAATTTTTTCAAAGATTCTGTAACAAGGCTCAAATGGAAATTCTTGGACTAAAAAGCATAATGCATGAAATTAAGAACACAGTACATGAGTTAACAGACCAGAGTTAGCAATGGAGAAGACTGGTGAAGTAGAAGACAGGCAACTAGGAAATAGCTAGAGGAAAGCCCTAAAGAAAAAAATAGAAAATTTGCAAAACTCTAAAAGATATATATCTTAAAAGTCTACAATACATTTAATTAAGTTACAAAAAAGAAAGAAGATGAGGAAATAATGACCTAGAGTTCCCAAAATGTATGATTATAACTACTTCATGGAGCATCGAAAAGAAAAGTATACTGCCATTAAAAATACTAGCACTAACAAAGAAATACACAGTAATTTCTCAACAGAACTTCTAGAAATAAGACTATGAAATGATAGGTTATAAAAAAATGGAAGAAAACAGCTTTCACTTTAACATAATAAATTCACTATGTGCAGTGAATTTATTCTTCAAAATGGGAGGTGAAATAAGAATGTTTCAAGCAAAAGAGAATTTTTATCAGATAACCTACTGCAGGAGAAATACCAGAGAAAGTTATTCAAAAAGAAAGATTTTAGGTAGAAGAAAATTTAGAAATAAAAGAAGAGCTGTACAAATGATACATTGGAGTATTGATAATAATGCACTTTGGGTTTTTAAATATGTACATAAATGAATAAAAAAGTTATCAGAAAAGTGGGGAAAAAAGATAATTCATATCATAATGTAATCAAGGCTGGGTGCTAAATCTCTATGACAACCTCTGACAACAAAGTAAAATAATAAAAATAAATAAAACTTAACAGAAAAATTAAAAATAATAGATTCATTTTAATTTTTTAAATCCAATAAAGTTTATATTTGACAAAATATGGAAAAATATACAGAAGTTAAGGCTGGGCAAAGAATTTTGCAGACGTTTCACAAATGATGCATTAGTTTAAGTAAAAATCCATTGGGATTTTTTGTGATCTTTACACAAGTAAACCAATAAACCATGGCTACATTTTGAATTCTTTTTTAATTTAAACATTTATTTATTACTTCAAGTTACATCTTCATCACATCACCCTCCTTCCACCCCTCCCGGTCCCACCCTCTCACCCTCTACCCCCTCTCCCTCCCATCCCACTCTTCTGGTGTGAGTGCCTCCATCTATCAGTCCCCCTCAGTTCATCAGTCACATGATGGCTAAGAGCTTCCTCTTGCACTTGGGGCCTACATGGCAACCACACTAGGGCATACTCTCCTACTAACAGGTAACAAAGTCTATGTTCCTGTTCCTTTTGGTGGTTTGGTTGTAAGATAGTTATCCTGCACTATATGGCTAAAATCCAATTATAAGTGAATACATGCCAAGTGCATCTTCTAGTTCCATCCATTTGGTTGCAATTCTTTTTTTTTTTTAATTTAGAAAACAGAAAAGAGAAGAGTGCATCTAAAAAAACTGAGCGATATCACAAAACCGCACCATACATATATGGAACCCCTGGAAATTAGGTTCAATTAATATAAATTAAGTAAGGTCCCTACACCTTTATCTTAGTCAATACAGGCTACTGTAACAAAGTATTGTAGATTCGGTGGCTCATAAGCAACAACAATTCCATTCCCACAGTTCTGCTGGCTGGACACCCTAGATAGGAAGCCAGCATGGCCAGGTTTTGAAGAGGACCTTTTGCAGCATATCCTCCAGTGGCAGAAGAGGAGCTAGCTTTCTGTCCTCTTCTTACAAGGCACTAATTCTGTTAAGGAGAGTCCCAGCCTTGTGGCCAAAAGCCCAATCTCCTGACACCATCATGCTGAGACTTATGTTTCAACATATACATTTTAGGGGAATGCAAGCATTCAGCTTATGGCGTATTTGCAAAGATATACAGCAAACTAGTAATTGTGCCAGTACTGGCAAGCAAGAGAGGTTGGGGGGAAAATAAGAAGCATTCTGTCATAAAACTGTATTGGAAATGTTCCCAATAGTATATTTTATTTTTTTAACTGACTGATTGATTGATTAATGACTGACTGACTGATTGTCTATGTGTTTTGTGTGGAGAGTACACTGTATGTACAGGTGCACGTGTGTGTGTGTAGAGACCAGTTGTCAACCTTGAATGTCACTCCTTGGGAAGCAGCCATCCTGTTTTTTTGAGACAGTGTTTTGACTGGACTTGAGACTCACTGATTAGTCCAGACTGGCTAACCAGTGAGCCCCAGAGATCCTGCTATCTCAATCTCCCCAGAAATGGGATTACTTGTATGTGGATTCTAAAGTTCAAAATCAGTTACTTATGTTTGTGTGACAAGTTCTTTATTCACCAGGCTATCTCCCCAGCTCCTACCTTTGAATATAAAAGAAGTAAAATATAATATTTTGTATATTTTATATTGAGGTAAGTTTTACATAAATAGTACATTTCTTCCTACGTACCACACATTTATTTTTAATATTATATTTAAAAATAGTTAAGTAGTTTTTAATGTAGGGTAATAATTAGATTTTACTGCTCATTTTGCATTCTAAAAATTACTGGTTATATACACAGGAAGCATGAATTTTATCATGGTTTTTCTTATAGCTGGCTACTTTATTGAACCCAATAAATTAATTCTCCTCTTCTAGACACTAGGGCAAGTGAACACCTTGGGATACTTAGATCAGTCTTTCTTCATAAATATGGAGGTGTGTAATGCAATAGACTTTTGACTTGTGATTACTAGTCATATCTAGGCAGCTCATGTTCTTGATACAGTTTCTCTTTTTTTCTACTGCTGTTCTTTTTCATTGTAGTTCCTGATGCTCTTTCCTATTTCGCACAGATTTTTTAAAATAGACATTATAAACAGGAAGTTTACTAATAAGCTACATTTTTAAAACGTGTACACTGGCTCTATCAGGTAACCTGATGTGATGCCCAGCAGTCCCTCTGCCCTGAATAGTTTACATCCCTGTGGGGGGCGAACCTGTTCCGAGACTGCCTTGCATGGCCTTCCTCTGGACTCTTAGAGCCAAAATTCTCCTTACTGCATGCATGGTTCAGCTGGCAGTCTGGTGTCTTTGCCCCAAGGACCTGATCAATGTTTTACTGTGAAATATTGTACTGACTGTCAAGTGGTATGCTAAGAAAAATGACCTTCAACCAGATACACAAATTTAAGTCCTTGGTTTTTTTTTTTTAACTTTTTATTTCTTTTTTATCCTGTCATGTCTCAAAACACTTAACCTGTACCAGAGAGATTTAAAAGAAAATTCAACAGGATCAGATGTTTTGTTTTGTTTTTTTCCCTAAATAGATTAATGATTATTTCACTATGGAGAGATATACAGAAGGGGAATTATTCTATTAATCATCCTATCTCCCAGATAATGCTGTGGACAGTGTTAAAACTTGAAGTAATACATACTCATAGTTACAAATATGCGAACTATGGTTGGGAGATATGTCAGTTGGTAAAGTACTTGTTGAGAAAGCATAAGGAGGGCTGGAGAGATGGCTCAGCAGTTAAAGGGTAGGCTCACAGTCAAAAATATAAGAAAGCATAAGGACCTGAGTTTAGAATCCACATTGAAATGCCAACACTGAAGAGGCAGACACAAGTAGTGGATCTCTGGAACTTACTAAACAATCCACCTAGCCAACCGGGTAAGCTCCAAACAATGACAGAATGTCTTAGAAAAAAAAGTCTGAGGTTGACTTTCACCCTCCACATATACATACCCAAATACACACACACACACACACACACACACACACACACACACACACACACACACACACACCCGGGGGGGGGGGGAGGAAGGAGAGAATAACTAAAGAACAAAACAGAAGGGAGGAGGTACATGCATTAACTCATGCATTTATTAATACAGAACCAGGGACCATGAATGGACCAGATGTGGAGACCAGGATACTCAGGAGAAAGGGCACATCCCCAATAAGTCCTGATTGTGACCTAGAAATAGCAGCCTTCTAAATAGTCTTGAGTTGTTCTTTTCCTACTCAGAAAACTTGCTCTTAAACTTGGCAGTCATTGTTCTGGAGCCAAAATTCTATGGTCAAATATTCAGGCTCGATGTCTTCTATGTTCAACAAAGAACAGTGGCTATTTCTTTGTTGTTGCTATTCATTTTTGACTGTCCTGGAACTCACTTTGTAGATCAGGTTGGCCTTGAACTCAGAGTTCTACCTGCCTCTGCCTTCTTCATGCCCTTAATGGGTGTAGGATTAAAGGTGTGTGCCACCACCACCCAGTTTTGTTGTTGTTGTTGTTTGTTTGTTTGTTTGTTTGTTTTGTTTTTTGCTTTTTTTGATATGGGTGTTTCGTCTACATGTATGCCTGTGCACCATTTGTTTGCCTGATGCCCACAGAGATCAGAAGATGGCCTTGAATCCCCCTGGAACCATAAGTAGAGATGCTTGGGAGTTGCCATGTGGGTATTAGAATTTGAATGTGGGACCTCTGGAAGAGCAGCAAGCACTCTTAACTGCTGAGTCATCTCTCCAGCCACCTCTATTTCTTAAAGAATGAAAGATACCAAAAGAACTAGGGTCACTCTTGAATGATTCCTCACAGAAGTTCTGGGACAACAGCATTGGATCTGTCTGTCTTGGTTGTCCTCACAGTGCTGTGGCTTAGAGTTGATTGTCCTCTCTGTCCAGAAGGAACCACTGACATCTTAAAAGATTTTTCACATGAATCAACATACTCTTTCTTCCTCACAACAACAAGGCTCCTGAGGCTCTCACTCCGTATAAATGAGGAATACAGTCACATGATAGGAAGGGCAGAAAATAGCCTTTACTAAAAAGAACTCAAAATGCTCTCAGTCTCACAGGGTGACAGCTTTGTTTAAAACAGATTCCACCGGGAAGTCATAAAAGTACAAGTAGTTAGGGAACTGTCTGCATTTTGAAATGACAGACTTCCTCCAATTGTAATTAGCATTTAAAAGACTTTCATAACCATTATATTCAAATATACCACCTTTGTAGCCATAGTAACTTTTTTTATATTTAGATTTGATCGCAGTTACATGTCTACTTGAGCCATTCATTTCATCTGCTTCCTACAGTACCTGGTTTCTTTCCCCTCTGCTCTTTCTAATAGAATCCATTTTCTTCTAAAATATCAGTTCTCCCTAAAGGATAGGGTAAAAGAACAATAAGTCATCGTAAGTGTCCACACTACAAAACCACTACTGGCACTAACAGGAAAAGTTAGAAGATGCTGCTATCTGCAGACATCCATTTCAAACTCAGTGCCTTTCTCTTCCTTTTTGCTTGTGGTGCTGACTCAAATCCTGGGACTCTAAAATTCAAGATTGAGGCCAGCAAGATTTTTTTTTCTCTGAAAAGGACCAGTATCCATATGCTGGAGAAACTTTAAGTGCCTGTTCTATTTCTTTTTATTATAACAGAAAATGTCAAATGAGATATGATACATAATAGAAAATTTACATTTCCTTCTGTGTTTTTCTTCTTGTGTCTGCTTCAACATCTGATTTTGTGTTTATAGACATATATATATATGATGCCTCCTAGTTAGGAATTCAGAGCAAAAGGAACTTAAGAGTTTATCTAGCTAGAGTCTTTACTTTGCAGCTGAGACAACTGAGATTACAAGGAAACGAGAGACCAGTTCACAGCACACCTCCAATTAATCAACAGCAGCCTACCCAAGAACCCCTAAGGAGTCTGTTTTTTCCATGACTTGTCCAGTCTTCACAGCAAAGGATGGAAGAATGGCATTGTAACAAAAGACAGGTTAACAAGAGAAAGACAACAAAATTCAGTTAAAGATTTTTAAAAATATTTTTAAATATATATATATATTTAAAGCTTATTCATTTTATTTTATGTATATGGATGTTTTGCTTCTTTGTGTGGATGTAGACTATGTATGTACCTGGAACCAACCAGCAGAGACCAAAAGAAGGACTAAACTCCCTGGAACTGGAGTTACGAGCAGTTGTGAGCTACCCTATGTGGCTGATGGGAATCAAACCCAGGTCTTCTGCAAGAGCACCAAATTCTCTGAACCATTGAGCCTCCTCTTCAGACCCAAATTTATTCAGTTTTGTGTGGCATTGTTGTTTGCCATCAACAATGAAGACCAAAAGACCTAGGGAAAACCTCATATATTTCTAGTGGTTAGGTCAGATAAAGAATGGACTACGGTGACATTTTTGAGAATCCTAGAGATTTTGGTTTCTTTAAAAAAACACACACACATAAATATTATAAGAATGTGCCTTTGTTTTAATCCCAGGTGTAGGGATATGGGACTGCTTCAGACTGTCTGCAGCAGCTGACCATAATTTTCCTCGCGCTCTAGCAGAAGCACGGTTTTGCCAGCTGCAGATAATTTCTGCGATTGTGTCATGTTTGGAATTCTGGGAACTTTTCAAAGGGTACATAAATACCAGGGCCTGGAGAGGCAGGGTCAGTGGTTGTTGCTTATTTAGGGTGGTTGGTTGTGGTTTGTTAGTAGCTGTGGTCAAAAAAGAAACAAAAGGAAATAAGGTTTGGAGATGTTCCTAATTCCTCTCTCCCCTCTATCCTTGTTTCTCTCCTATCTAGTATTAGGGGGTGAAACCAGGGGAGTCAAGGGTGGGAAGAAGAAGAACCAGCAAAGTAGCAAAGACTAGCTACAGTGGACAGCCAGCCACGTAGAAAGTAAATTGCTCAAAGTGGATAACCTAAGATAGTACTGTAACTCAGTAAGGTCACAATCAAAGTTCTAGCCAGAGGCCCAACTTCAGGTAACAGTGTCTCCAATAAATAAGGTCCTGCCACTGGAGCCAGCAATGCAGTGGACAGTGGCAGAAATGCTTGGAAGTATTTTAATCAATATGCTGTGATGGAAATCAAGAATTTCAGCCCATCTTTAAGATAAGAACTTTAGGTGTAAATAGAGGAGGAATGTGGGCAGAGAGTAATGCCATTCCTAACTGAGCAGTGCTGGCCAAGCCGTGGTCTGATTGGACAGTTTCTCAGTCCTTGCTCCTATAAGGTGAATCCACAAGATTGTTATTGCTTGGCAGGTTCCCTGAGCCAACTGCTTCTCTTTGGGTGGGAAAGGAGGTGCTCTCATGAGGTAAGGCAGTACATCTGTGAGGTCCTGCTATCCCTGCCTTCTAAGGTGGCTGTAGTTTTAAGACAGGAAATAGAAACTTGCTTTTTCAGGGGCTCTTTACAGGATGTTGCAAAATGAACACTGAAATTTTATTTTTTAAAAAGAACCATAGAATAATTTAAAAATAGATGTCTCAGCTGTTCTTTGTGCTTTCTGCCTTGGAGGGGCATGAAAGAGGTCAGGTGTTTCTCGTTTTTAGGTAGGATGACTCACTCACCTGCCTATGTTCAGAGTAGAGCAGTACTCATCAAAAATAAAAGCAATAGATACAAAATAAAGGCAGGGCTATTACCCTGTTCTTAGTTACCTTGTGGACCCCAGAGGAGAATCAGTGTAGTTTCTAGGTAGTTGCTGTAAAACGTGTCTGCCCAGATTCTTCTTGGCTTGTCTGTGTAGCTGTACTTACTGACAGACTGAAAGCAGGGTTCTGCAAGATGCTAGTCTACAGGTAGAAAGGAGAGGGTGGCCTTTCTAACTTTCATGGGTTGCTTTGAAGAAGGAAGAGAAATTAATGGAAGAAAAGAGAGGACAGTGTTGAAGACTGTGTCTCTGAGGCCTTCCAAACCCTTTCGGTCCACATTACTCAGTTTGTTGAACTATCTTGACTTAATATATAATGTTCTGAACCACACACCTATATTTTATCATCTTAAATTTCAGGATTTATTTTAAATTTTACATTTAACTTAATTTTAAAAAATTAATTAACATTCTTTAGTCTGAAATTATTCTAATGTATGAGTAATAGCACTCATGTTAACCATTAACCTGTTCACTTTTTTTGGTAGGAAAATGTTTGAAGACATCTCATTGACTTTCACAATTCTCTTGGAGCATAGACCTACAGACTCAGTCATTTTTATTGTCATTCTTGGAATATCTCCTCAAATGTAGAATTTTGATGTTGTTATTTGCTTATTTAAAAATTTTTATTTTATGTGCATGAGTGTCTTCTTGCATATACATATACATATGTGAATCACATGTGTGCATACTGCCCACAAAGGCCAGAAACATGTGTCAGCTCTCCTGAAACTAGAGTTACAGTTGTGAGCTTTCATAGTGGTGCTAAAAACCAAACCCAGGTCCTCTGCAAAAGCAACAAGTGCTATTAGCCACTGAGTCATCTCTCCAGCCCCTGGAATGCAGTTTTTAAATAAAGTTGTTCTGAAAAAAGATACAACTTAAATTAAAAAAAAAAAAAACAAAAAACAAGGATAGGGGGGAGAGGGAGGGGGAAGATGGTAGGAGGGTGGGACCCGAAGGGGAGGTGGGAGGGGGCTGTGATTGAGATGTAACTTGAATAAATAAATAAATGTTGAAAAAAGAAATAAAGTCATTTTGTTTGACAGTGCTGTTAGGTGGATTTGTCACTAGATGAATAACTAAGCATTAAAGTGCTGTTGATTCATGGTTTGTGTCAAGGTGGAGCAGAAAAAAAAAAAGTGGCTCTGGCTATGGTATGCCCTTGTCTGATTTCACTAACAATCTAAGTGTAAAATACAAGTGTCCTTGCTAAACATACAAGTAAAAGGCATAAGTCAATATGAAGAATGACAAAATCAATGCATGTCAATTTTTTCTATGATGAATAGTGGGACTTCCATGTAAGGCCATTCCATCACTGACACCATGCCATCACATGTCATGTTACATTGACAGGTGGTAAGAATAGTCTGTTGCCAAAAAGAGTAATACGTTAGTGTCATGTCTTCCATCAATATGTCAAATTAGCATATCAACTTTAACCACTGAAGTATTTCTTTAAAAGTTAAAGCACCAACATCTCTGATGAAATGTCATTTATTTAAAAGAAATCTCCAAATATCTGATAGTCAATTTACATACTCTATCAATAGAATAATAATAGAAAAAAGGACAAAAACTACAGTTATCTTAGAAGATAAATGATATTTGATAAAAATTAATGTCTTCTTTAGGCTAAAAATAACCAATAACCCAGAAATAGGAGGGAGCTTAGCCAATGTGTAAAGGCTGTCCCCGTAAACCTGTAAGCAGTGTTGTACCTAATAATGAAATACTGTGTGTTTACCCTGAAATCATGAACAAGGCTGGCCCTGTAAACCTGTAAGCAGCGTTTACCTAATAATGAAATACTATGTGTTCACCATAAAATCATGAACAAGGCAGCTCTCCCTAAGTCTGTTCAGCACTGCAGTAGAGATTCTAACCATGCCAATTAGGAAATAAAATTAAGCTACTCTGACTTGAAACAAAGAATTAAACTACCTATTACAAATGATGATCTTAAATATAAGAAACTCTAGAAGATTTTCTAAAAAACTATTAGAATGAATTAATGGGTTCAGTAAAGAGAAGAATATAAGATTTTATATGTATATAATATATATAAAGTATATATATTATATATATAATCTTATGTATATAATATATAATCTTATATCACTACACACATTTATATATATATATTTAAAATGTATCTCTACAATGGACAGTCCAAAACTGAATTAAGAAAGCAATTCCACTTGTAATAGTATTGAACAGAATGAACTACTTGGAATTAAACACCACTAAAAAGACATAAGATGTATACTCTAAAAATCTTATAAGACATTGTTAGAATAAATTAGAGAAGGCCTAAGTAAATGAAAACAATTCTACTCTACAAATTGAAAGATTTATATTGTTAATACAGCAGTTCTTCAGAAATTAATCTATCAATTCAATATAATCCTTATGAAACGTCCATGTTGGCCTCTGCAATGAAGCCATTAGCTGGTCTAATGATTCATGTGGAATGTAAGAGAGACAAGATGGAAGAGACACGATTGATAGAGAAAGCTATGGAGGAGTCAAAATCCCCAACTTTCCACCTCAGTTCTTCCTAACCACAGTTTATTGTCAACATTATTTCTTCTTTACTAAATCTAATTTCTTCATTAAAACAACTGAATTGCTTTGCACATTTTTTTCAAATATACAACTCTCTTATTTTATGACTTCTAATAATGATATAATTTCCACCTGCTTTTCAGTTTCAACATTATAAATACTCAATTGAGGTGACTATACACTTTTTCTCCAATTTTTAGAATTCCATTTCTTATATCTTTAGAACTATTTGCTTACTGTCTCACTGATTTGATGAGTAAATGTAGTTATGTAAAGTAAATGTAAAGTTACCAAGAAAACATGTATTTGTTTGATTTATTGCATAACCTAGAAGAGATTGAGTGGTGATTTAGACAGTGCCAGATTAAAATATTCAGGATTTTAAAAAAAATGGTTAAAACCCTAGATGTTTAAGTAACATAACATTATCACATCTATATGACGATGAAAAGTTTTTTAAGTCAATATATTTGATTGAAACTATTTTTCTCAAACATCACCAACAAATACTTGCCCAGTTTTGGAGCCATGGAGTTGTCAGCTTTCCATGATTAAAGAGAAAACAAACTTCCAACTCCCTTCTAGGTATTGACTTTTTCATTTAAAGGAATTTACTCCACATACTTACCCAGCACAATTGAAACTTCATCAATAGTTCTTGGAATGTTACCATCTCGATTTATTCCTCTCCAAGTAGCATTCTCATTTCAGGAAATACATTTCTAACAAACCTAAGTTTACAAGAAGAGTTATGTATCTGTGTCTGCAACGTTTGCTTGTTAAGGTTCATTAAATATTCATACCCCAAACTGTGCACTGTCTTAAGGATTTTCAATTGCTTCCTTTGTTTTTTCAAACTTTTGAATGTTTCTATTATTTTGTTCAGTGTGTGTGTGTGTGTGTGTGTGTGTGTGTGTGTGTGTGTGTGTGTGGTGTATGTAGTTTGTGTGACTATGTTCATCCACAGGGCATGGGTGCAGGCCAGAAGTGGATCTCAGGTATTTTCCTCACTCTCCTCATTTTTTTTGAGACAGGGTCTCTCTCCCAAAACCTAGAGCTCTCCATTTAAGCTAGAGTGCCTGGCCAGTGTATTCTCTGTCCAGTCCCCTGTAGCTGGAGTTCCACAGGTATGCTCCCTTGCCCAGCTTTTAACTGGGTGTAGAAATCCTATACCAGGATCTCATGTGCATACAACAAGCACTCTGCTCACGGAGGTATCTCCCCAGTCTTATTTTACTTATTCTTAATGTTTTAAAATGTTTTCTTCTCCAGTGCCCTCTAAGTTCCCTTAGCTAAGTCATCGGATTTTGAAGAACATATTTCCTAATGTAAGAAAATATTAGTTCAATATTTCTCTTTTAATTATTTAGCCCTGTATTACTTTTTGTCATTCTCTCACACATCTGAATAATTCCTGTTGACTACATATAACAGATACTGAAAAGCACCTCCAAACTCTGTGCCTCCTTGCTTCTGGACATCAGTATGTAATAGTGTGTTATAATTTCTTATATTCTGACATAGTGGAAGGTACCCTTGTGAAAGAATTACAACATAGTCATTCAAAATCTTATGACAACTAGAACTCAGACTATTCATAGGTACAGCAACAACTAAGATCAAGTGTGATTCTCCCAATGAACAGAGAGTTTGTCAAGAATTCACTGTCTGTCTACACTGCGTCCTGGATGGGCCACCTAGCCCCGGAGCTACAAATCTTAGATGATGCATGGCAGGTGGCTCATTTATCAAGGGTTGTGAAGATGGCCTACATCATTTTCCTTGAACAAAAGATCTCATACATGGAACTTATAAAATAATCTTAACGCTTTCCCCTTGTTGTTATAAGGAATTTTCAAGGTAGTACAGAAGTATGTCAACATTGAACAAGAAATATGGCCATACTATTGACCCCAAGTCTGCTTGAGTCTCTCATTACAGAGGATAAGAAAATTATTATTTAAAAAAAATACTACTGTGCTCTGGTATGAATTTGGTCTGCGGATAACTGACAAGAATGGGCAATACTTAAAGAAAGATGATGGCTCTTCCTTGTACTCTTGCTAAAAAGCTTTCATCAAAATAGAACCAGCAGTCGATTGGCTTTCCATCTGGACTAACAGTCAGGCAGGTCACTGGTGGTTACTGAGAGAAATATATCAAGCTATGGAAGTGCACCAGCAGCAAAGCCTCATCCTTTCCATCCACCTGAGTGTGAGGAAAAGCATACAGTCATGAATTCCTAAATAGTTCCAAGGAGCAAAAACTATACCTCAGAGTAGATAAAAAATAAAAATTAAAAAAGTCTCTTCCTATGCCATTATGCTTAATGTCCATTCCAGTAGTTTTATATTAAGAAACTAAAATAGAGTAATGAAAAACATGCATGCATGCATGACTTCCCAGAGAGTTCCAAGGAGCAAAAAAATATGCCACAGAGTAGACAAAAAGTCTCATTCCCACAATGTCATGTGTAGAGTGATGTCCATTCCAGTAGTTTTATAACAAGAAAATAAAACCAAGTAGTGAAATAATTGTTAAATGGATTATGACCCACACATAATGTAGTGATAAAACAGCCAAAACTAAAAGAAAAAAATCAGAAATCTTCCAGTCTGTAACAGCCTGACCAATTGAAGATTGACCCAGTGTGACGCCTCATATCAGTGGCTCTCAACGTTCCTAATGCTTTGACCCTTTACCATAGTTCCTCATGTTTTGGTGAACCCCAACCATAAATTTCTTTTGGTTGCTACTTCGTAACTGTAACTTTGCTACTGTTATGAATCGTAACGTAAACATCTGTGTTTTCTGACGGTCTTGGACAACCCTTATGAAACAGTCGCTCACCCCAAAGGGGTTCGCAACCCACAGGTTGAGAACCACTGCCTGACATAAACACCTAGAGCCCAAGTCCTAATGATATTCCAAACTGCCAGTCTCTAGAGACAGCACCTGGTATAAATGTTACTGCTTAACAAATTAGCAAGCAGCCAGCGTGTGGCTGCTTATATGGTGCCCACACCTATGACACAGCATCCTCTCGACTACTATAAAAGACTCCCACTCCCTCTCTTGTAGCATACCTGCTAAGGCTGCAATAAAGTGCATCTGACAAACTTCCTACTTCTGTCTTTTCTGTTGATGCTTCACTTGCCTTGCCACCATCATCTACGCCTGGAACATAAGAGGGAGTAGTAGTATGCAGCCCTTTGAACAAGGAAGTCATCCAATAATAGAAGTACAAGTGTGTGTCTTCATTCAGCTCAAAAATGCCTCCAATGCAAAAGCATGAGACAATCCTTTTGTGAAGATAATTCTATAGAAAACTAACCCAATAAATGGTTCTATCCAAAACTAAAATTGAAGATTCCTTTGCAAGCTATTGTGATATTTTGGACAAATGAAGAGAGAATGAAAGAAACAAATAAAAGATGATATTCTTAAGCTCAATGATGTTCTAGCACAGTAAATTTTAATTATAGAAAATCTACTCACCTGCTTGGAAAAATAACTGAAGACCAGGACAAACACTGGGAAGCATACACCAACTTAGTAAGTAAAAGTTGGGAGATGAGATACCCTGGGACCTCAGTTGGCTAACAGTGGGAAAAGGACATGCCCTGGAATCTCAGTTTCTTGTACATTCTCTGGACTGGTATGATCAGAACATGAGCAATTTTACTTTTTCATCCCTGGCCTGAAATTCCACATACATTGAGTTGAATAATATCCTTTCATTTTAAATCTGTGTTCCCTGACACCTCAAAACATAATCCTTTTAAGAAATGTTTGCAAATAAAATTAGTTAGGTATCATTCCATTTGTAGAGCAGATCCAAACCCAGTGATTGATGTCTGAAAGAACACATGATAATACAGAGAGGCACACAGAGAAAAATCAAAAGGAAGGAGACAGAGCTGGCAAGATTCAGCTGCAAAGAATGACAAGGATTGATGAAAACTGCCAGAGGCTAGGAAAAGGCAATCAAAAAACATCTTCCCCTGGAGCCAGGATCATATCGATAACTTGGTTTCAGACTTCTCACCTCCAGAATTGTGAGAGAATAAATTTCTATTGGCTTAAGGCACCAAGTTTATGGTGACTTTTTATGACAGCCGAAGGAAACTCAAGCAGAACATTAAAAAAAAAAAAAACTGAAGCAAGATGAAGGAGATGGAGGGGAGAGAATCAAGCAGTTAGATCACTGTCCGGTGGACAGCACGGTGTCATTACTAAACACACAGCATCTGTGCTCTGTTGGCTACCATGATGAGGTCTAAAGGGAGACTGCATTCAGAGTTCAGTTGGAGCAGCTTCCCACTGCCACCGATGGGATGGAAAGACAGAGTTCTAAGCTGAGATCAGATTCAAGCAAAGGGTCCAGCAGCTGTTTTTGAACTTCCAGGTATATAACCCAGTTGACTCCCCTCAGTTCTCATCTCCCACTCCTCCCACATGACTAATGAGCCCAATTCAGGCTGGCAGAGAATTTACTAGTGTCCAAGATCAATAATAATTAACGGATTCTACATAAATTCCCCAAAATATATAAGTAACAATATATGGGAGAGATGGAAAAAGAAAATTCCAAGGCAAAATGGGGATGAATAATATATAAAAAAGAGATTATAAAAACCAAAAGCCAGAAAGACCAGTGAGGTGGCTCAGCTGATAAAGGCACTTGCCATCAAGCTTGATGACCAAGTTCGATCCCCAGGACATATATAACTAAAGAGAAGAGAGAACCAACTAATCTGGGTGGTCCTCTGATGACATGCATACACACACACACCCTTTCTCTATCTATCTATCTATCTATCTATCTATCTATCTATCTATCTATCTATCTCTCTATCTATCTCTCTATCTCGCTGTCTCTGTCTGTCTCTCTTTCTAAGTAAATAAATATAAAGAAAAAGATGAAAATAGTAGGGAAATATTTACCTCAAAGAAAGATACTTTATGATGTTCTTTTTTAAGATGCTAAAAGAATGTGAAATAGAGAAACAATAACAGATATAAAAGTATGAGACAGAAGAGCTGAGAAAGGGAATCAATTGTAGTAAAAGCCAACGGAAATAAAATCTGTACTGAAAACGGAAAGAAGATAAAAGCCTACCAAAAAGTTTTAAGAGGTTAAGTGCTAGAGTATATAGCCCTAGTCTGTTTTCTATAATTAATTGCACCATAGCACAAAGGAGACTGATCAAGGAAAAAAAAAACAGGCTTATTCCGGTTCATAGTTCTGGCTCAATGTTAAGATACGGGATCTGACAATAGCTTCCTTGTTCCCAGATGTCTTACAAGACATCACATGAAGACACAAGGACTGTACTTGAGACCTTGCCCACAAGACTGTTATAGCACATTCATTTGAGATAACATATTATCCCTTATCTCCATTAATCCATTCATGAGTGAAGAACCATATGACCTCTGAAAGGTCCCATCTGGTCTCATCTCTTCCTGCATCATAAAAGGGATTAAGTTTCAATACAACTGCTGAACTGGGACGGGGGGACTGTTATGTAGGGACACTCCAAAGGAGTGGGATGGAAGGGTTAGGGGGTAGAGGGTGGGAGGGCAGGACTGGGAAGGGTGGAAAGAGGACACTATGATGGAGATGTAACCTGAAGCAATAAATAAATAAATTTTAAAAATAAATAAATTAGGATTGACTTATAAAAAAAAAAAAGAAAGAAAGGGCAGATTATATTCAAACCAATGCTGCTTTCTTTGAAAAGTCCCATGAGAAAAAACAGAATAATGGAAGAAAATGAGAGATATTTTAAAAAGAGGAAAATGAAGGGAGAGAAAACAGACATAGTGGACATAGTGACAATGTGTACGTGATGGTAACTGTTCCTCAAGATGACAAAAACAACAGTAGGAAAATGTGTTTTTAACCAAAAGTGAAGATCCAGCAAACTGTTCAGGGTGAGGCCGGGTGTGTAGTTATAAATATTCAGTGAGACTTATCAGATGAATGCAAACTCGTACAACCTCTGTGGAAATCAGTCTGGCGAAATCTTAGAAAACTGGGAAAAGCTCTACCTCAGGACCCAGCCATACCACTCCTGGGTATACATCCAAATGATTCCTCACCAAATCACAAGGAAGTTTCCTCAACTATGTTCATAACAGCCTTATTTGTAATAGCTAGAAATTGGAAACAATCCAGATGTCCCTCAACTGAAGAATGGATAGAAAAGCTGTGGTACATTTACACAATGGAATACTACTCAGCCATCAGAAAGAAGGAAATCATGCAATTTGCTGCCAAATGTTTGGAACTAGAAAAGCTCATCCTGAGTGAGCCAACCCAGACCCAGAAAGATGCACATGACATCTATTCACTTATAACTGGATTTTAGCCATATAGTACAGGATAACTATCCTACAACCAACAGACTGAATGAAGCAGGAACATAGACTTTGTTACTTGTTAGTGGGACACTTTGCCCTAGTGGGGCTGCCTTGTAGGCCCCTGGTGAAAGAGGAAGCTCTTACTCCTCATATGGCTTCTGAATTGAAGGGACTGATAAGTAGGGTACCCCACACTGGAGGAGTAGGATAGGTGAGAGGAGGAGGAGAGGATGGGAGGGTGGGCCCAGGAGGGGTGGAGAGCTGTGATGGAGATATAAATTGAAGTAATAAATAAACATAAAAGAAAATAAAAAAGTTAGAGATAAATGTTTCTTTTTTTCTTTTTTTTTTCTTTTTCTTTTTTTGTTGTCACCTCTGAAAAGTGTATTTTTAAACATCAGGAGCCAGTAACTGTTAGA
This sequence comes from Lophiomys imhausi, assembly GCA_907164525.1. Classification (NCBI taxonomy): domain Eukaryota; kingdom Metazoa; phylum Chordata; class Mammalia; order Rodentia; family Muridae; genus Lophiomys; species Lophiomys imhausi. Next base: position 4,027,392 of record CAJQZJ010032443.1, read on the forward strand.
GTCAAAGAAAGAAAGAAAAACATCCAAGAGACAACTTGCACTCTCCCTAAACTTCTAAGATATCACACATACCACTGTGGTCACTGTACTTCATTTAGCTTGTGTAATTCCAAAATTACGAGTACTTCATTTAGCTTGTGTAATTCCAAAATTACGACTCATCTCAGGACTTTGAAATCTTTCTAATAAGATTTAAGTTGGTGAGCCATGAATTCTATTTTTCTTATCTTTAATAAGAAATTAAATTTTCTTCTTTGTGTCTGAAGTTTACATTTGCCTTTAAATTTCTATTTCTTTTTATTTTGTTTTTATCTTTATTTATTTATTTTAACTTTTTATTGATTCTTTGTGAGTTTCACATCAGGCACTCCGCTGCCACTCATGTCCTCATCTCCTCTGTCCTTGCAACCTCCCCTCAAAGTAAAAACAAAAACAAAAAAGCACACACACACACACTTAAACAAAATTAATAAACAAAGCATAGAAAATATCTCATCGTAGAAGATGTAGTGTGCCACAGTGTGTCCATACATCTTCACTTGCAAATAAGTCATTGGTCTGGCCTGGCTTCTATGACACTGGTTATCCTGTTGTTGCCCTGTGTCCTGGAGATCCTGCAGCTTTGGATCAGTAGAACCAGTCTTTTTGTGTGCTTTAATAGTTCTCAGATGATGTAGATCTTGGGCTGGACCAACTCAGTGGCCTAGATCTGGGCCTGGGTGGTAGTAGCTGAGCTGGTCAACTTCCTAGTTCTCCCTTACCCACACCACCAGGGTGAGCTCTCCAGCACTGCTCTGACTAAGCCATCTAATGCAGCCATTGGCATGAGACAGGATCAGCCCTCCTGTTCTGATGCCCTGGGGGCCATCTTGATAGTACTCACTTGATACTTCCACAGCCAGCTTCACTGTGCTGCCCAGTCTAGGTATAGGGCCCAGTCTTCCAAGTGCTGCAGCTGGCAATGGGCTGGACCAGTTCTCTGGCTCTCATGCCCTCTTGTCCTACTCACCCACGTCTTTGCCATCATGGCCAGCTCCACTGTGTTGCCCAGGTGAGGTGCAGGGCCCCCTTCCTGAGTGCTACAGCCATAAAGGGGCACGGTCAACTCATCTGCTCTCATGACCTTAGGTGCAGCTCTCCCAACTACCGCAGGTAATGAGCGGGGAGAGGGAGAGGGCATCACTCCTATGCCCACTCCATCACAGCAGATGCATGCTGGGGCCAGCTCTCCCATGCCCACATCCACAGGGCTAGCTCACCTGCACAACCTATACCAGGGTCAGATCCACTGTGCTGCCTAGGTAAGGTGCAGGCCTGCTCTCCCGAATGCTTCAGCCTACAAGGGGAAGGGCCTACTCACTTGCTCTCATGACCCTGGGGTCAATTCTCCCAACTGCATCAGGTGACAAGAGGAAAAGAGGGGGAGAGAATCACCTCCATGCCTGCACCACCTCACTACAGATGAGGAAGGGTCAGCTCTTCCATACTCATGCCTTTGGATTTGGCTCACCAGTATCCCATGCCAGGGCCAGTGGCTGGTGGCATGGCAACAAGTGGGCCTCTAGGTGCCTACATCCCACCCATGCAGAGGATTGGAAATAGGCAGGTCTCTGGGCATCTTTCCCTGCCTGTGCCAGATGGCAAGGCAGTGGGCAGATCTCTGAGATATGTGCTTCTTTATACCAGCAACACTAGATGACAGAAAGGCAGGGATAAAGTATCCAGTTAACTGTGGTGGGCATGTTATAAGTGATTTCATGACTAAACTTATTGCCCATTTACAATAGAAGCAAAAAGGTTTACCAAGATGAAAGTTCCCAGCTGGGCATGGTGGTACATGCCTGTAATCCTACCACTTCAGTGGCTGAGGCAGGACAATTGCAAGCTCAAGACCAGCTTGGGCTACTTATTGAAACTCTACCTCAAAAGAAAAATAAATTGAAACAAAAAAATATTTTAGCTATAGACCTGCCTTGCAAAAAAATCAACTTAATAATGAAAATCAAGACAACCAAAAAACGAACATAGGAATGAGTAAGTCATGTTTTGAAGGTATTAAACAAGACATGCAAATTAGTATAGAGCTAAAGTTACATATGCCTTATAGTATTCTTTTGATCTATGCAGTGGGGTAAGTATGTGTAAGTTTAAAAGTATGTGGGTGTATATGTGTTTTCAGCAATCAGTCAACACTTTTGTATGGAGTTGTCAAATCCATAAATAAAAATGTGATCATATTATGTAAATGAACACAAGAAAGAACATGAGGAAACATTAAAAACAGATAAAAACTTCAAATGAGAAGGCAGACTTAAAGGATTACAAACAAATATAAATGAAGTACACAGCAAATTTTAATTTCAGATAGGATTAAGAAAAATAAGAGCCTGTCTTGGAGGTTAAGAGCACTGACTGCTCTTCTAAAGGTCCTGAGTTCAATTCCCAGCAGCCACATGGTGGCTCACAACCACCTGTAGTGGGATCTGATGCCCTCTTCTGGTGTGCATGAAGACAGAGCATTTGTATGCATAAAACACATTAACAAATAAATCTTTTTTAAAAATAAAGGCCAGTGCTAGAAATGCAGTTGCCTGGTACAGCACTTGCTTAGTACATATGAGGCCTGGGTTCAATGCCCAACACTGCAAAAATAAATAAGTGAAGAAGTAATATGAACTGAATAGCCTGCTATGTTGCCTAGACACTCCCTCAAAGAAAAAAGTGGCTCATGTCTGGCATCTGACAAGAATTCTGACAACAAATTTACTTTGCTGTAAGACATAAACTTTATAGTATCAGTTGTATTTGTAACAGAAAACTAATAGTCTCAAGATGGGGCTGGCAGTTTGATTTAGTGTCAAATAAGTGATCAAGTCTTTGATATCTTTACTGTGAGAAATGCAATATAGTTGAAGCACAAGACGAGGACTTTAATACAGCTATTATGAATATGATCAAGGACCTTAAAGAATATATTAATAAATTCATTGTGAAATCTATGAAAACACAAACAGTGGAATGTAATGAAGTGGAAATAGAATCAACAAAGAAAACCCAAACTGAAGGAAAGGTAGAGATGAAAAAATTAGAAACTTGAACAGGAACCTCAGCAGCAAGCCTCACAGACTATAAGAGATAGAAGAGAGCATCTCAGGTACTAAAGACAAGATAGGAGGAGTGAATACCTCATTCAAAGAAAATGTTAAATCTAAAAAATTCTAGGCACAAAACATCCAGGAAATCTGAGACACTATAAAAAGACCAAACCTAAGGATAATTAGAATAGAGGAAGGAAAAGAAACTGAAGTCAAAGACACAAGACATATTTCAACAAAACTATAGAAGAAAATTTCCCTAATCTAAAGAAGGAGGTACCAATCAAGGTTCAAGAAGCATACAGAACACCAAATAGACTAAACCAGAAAAGAAATTCTCCATGACATATAATATTCAAAACACTAAATGTACAGAACAAAGAAAGAATACTAAAAGCTGCAAGGGAAAAGGACCAAATAACATATGAAGGAAGACCTATTGGAATAACATCTGAGCTTTCAATAGAAACTCTAAAAGGCAGAAGGGCCTGAACAGATGGTCTACAGACTCTAAGATACCACAGATAGCAGTGCAGACTGTTACACCCAGCAAAACTTTCAATCACAATAGGAGAAAGAAAGAAATTCCATGATAAAAACAAATTTAAGGAGTAACTATTTACAAATCCAGCCCTACAGAAAGCACTAAAAGAAAAACTCCAACAAAATTAATACACAAAAAGTAGTCTTCTTGTGTACAAAGAATAGATTGAGAAAGAAATCAGAAAAACAACATCTTTCAAAATAACCTCAAAAAGCACAAAATATCTGGGGGTAACTAAACAAACAAGAGAAGGTTGCACTCTACCTAATTAGAAAATCTAACAGAAATGGATAATTTTCTTGATATATATTATCTACTAAAGTTAAATCAAGATCAGACAAATAATTTAAATAGACCTATAACTACTAGTGAGATAGAAGCAGTAAATAAAAGTCTCCTAGCCAAAAAAGAAGAAGAAGAAGAAGAAGAAGAAGAAGAAGAAGAAGAAGAAGAAGAAGAAGAA
>CAJQZJ010032443.1:4031503-4060997 GCA_907164525.1 Lophiomys imhausi
AAGAAGAAGAAGAAGAAGAAGAAGAAGAAGAAGAAGAAGAAGAAGAAAGGAAGGAAGGAAGGAAGGAAGGAAGGAAGGAAGGAAGGAAGGAAGGAAAGAAGGAAGAAAGGCCCAGGGACAGATGGTTTCAGCATAAAATCCTATCAGACTTTCAAAAAAGAATTAATGCCAATACTTCCCAAATTATTCCACAAAAATGCAAACAGAAGGGATTCTGCCCAGTTTGCATGATGAGGCCACAGTTAACCTGATACTCAAACTACATAAAGAAACAACAAAGAAAGACAATTACAGACCAATCTCCCTATGAACACAGAAGCAAAAATTCTCAATAAAATTCTTGCAAACTGAATCCAAAACCACATCAAAAAGATCATCCACCATGATCAAGTAGGCTTCATCTCAGAGATGCAGGGATGGTTCAACATATGTAAATCAATAAATGCAACCCACCATATAAGCAGAATAAAAGACAATGTATCTACCTCAAGGTCCACCTATAGCAGACCTTGAACATATACTCAAAGGACTCTATATCCTACTACAGAGGCACTTACTCAACCATGTTCATTGCTGCCCTCTTCATAATAGCCATAAATTAGAAAGAGACTAGCTCTCTGTCAATAGTTGGATAGATAAAGAAAATGTGGTACATTTACATGACAGACTGTTATTCTGCTGTTTAAAAAAATGAAACCATGATGTTCACAGATAAATGGATAGAGTGGGGGAAAGAAAACATCCTGAATAAGGTGGCCTAAATCCCAAAAGTTTTTTGTTATCCCTACTGACTAATGTTTTGGGTACTGGAAGTTACTCTTCACACTACCAAAGGAGAAAGGTAAACACCAACCAGGCCACAAACTTTTCAATCTACAATGGTGACCTATATGCAAGATGTACTAGAGAAATAGTGGCACAAAGCTTATTGGAGTAACCAACCAATATCTGATTGGATCTAAGGCCCACTCCATGAGATGGAACCTATCCATGACACTGCTGGAGTGGCCAAAAACCTGAGACTAGTAGGCCAGGGATCTAGTAGAAAATCAAATATTGCTGTTTTGCTAAAGGAACATAGCAACAAAATTATTTCAAATGACATTCTGATACACTCATAGATCAGTGCCATACTCAGTCATCATCAGAGAAGCTCCCTCCTGCAGTAGATGTGCCTACAGAGACCCATAACTGGGCAAGGTGCAGAGAGTGAGAGGCCTTATAATACAAGGTCCTAAATAGGCTGTCACCATCAAATCCCTCCCTTTGGGGTTCATGGAACCCTGCAGATGAGAAGTCAGAAAGACTGCAAGAGCCAGAGGGAATGGAGAACACCAAGGAAACAAGGCCTTCACAGCAGAACGGACATGCACACTAACTCACAGAGACTATGGCAGCATGCATAGGGCCTGTACAGGACTGATGAGAGTCCTAGTGCTGAGAGGGGAAGTGGACACAAGTCCCCATCCCTAACCAGAAGCTATCTCTGATTAATAACCACTGGCAAATGAAAAATCAGTTTTCTCCAATGGAGTTTTACTGGATATACAAACAACTTTTAAGAGCAGGCCCCGGGGGATCCAAGATGGCGGCGGCCTGCGTGGACGTATTTTGATTTCAGGGTTAACAGTCACAGGGCGGCAAGTGTTGCAGGATGCTGTACAAATGGCTCAACCCCTTCTAAATCTCACCCAACCACCCAGGGTCCCTGGGCAGGATACTCCTTCCCACTCTCGGACATGCAAGGAAGCCGCTGGACCTGGGAATCAGGATCACCCATCCCCCACCAAGAGAGACTCTGGGTAAGTTCCCATTTAATACCCAGCAGGCGGATTCAGATCCCACCCAGAGATAATCCCCACCCTGCTGGGCACCCCCAGGTCTCGCACAGACTTTCCACCTATCTGACGAAAGGTTGCGACCCGTGAAAGTAAGCGCAGCTCTGCTGCAAAGTGCCTTCAAACTGCAGATCACAACCCACTGCTGTGACGTCACTGGCCAGTTTCCAAGCCGCGGGAGCGGCAAGGCCATTGGGGGTGAAGGGCAGATTTACCCACCACAGGAACCAACCCCGGGCAAACTGCGAGATATTTGAAATTGTCGTATATCGGACTTTTGTACTAGTACTGGCCCTTCTGGCAGGAAACCAGAGCTTACTTGTACACAGCTCCACCACCTGGATTAGTTAGGTCTCCACCTAGGAGGCGGGGCTGAATGACTCACCCTATAGGGGTGGAGTAAGGCAACTCGAATCCTGCACCAAAGCACCCCTTTGGACCCAAGTCCAGAAGACAGCTAAAAAATTCCACATGGCCAGAGGCCCCAGAACAAAAAAAAAAAAAAAAAAAAAAAGCGAAATGACTCCAACAAAAGAAAGCAACGCTATTCCACCCAGCCCGAACCCGCTCACCACAGCTGAAACACATAAAAACGATGACAATTCTACATTATGGAAAGTGATAGAGTCCCTTCAAGAAGAACTTAAATCTATGAAGGAATTCAAAGAAGCCACAATTCTACAAGTCAAAACAATGAATAAAACCATTAAAGAGCTCCAAGCCAAGGTGACTCAGCTTGAAAAGGAAAAGGACAGAGCAATGAAAGATATCTAGGCAAAAACAAGCAAATGGGAGAAGGAAATACATAAAACGAACAATACCATTCAAGACATGAAAATAGAAATGGAAACAATAAAGAAAACACAGTCAGAGTTAAAAGAGGAAATGGAGAATCAAGGGAAGAGAGCAGGAACTACGAATGTGAGTATCAAAAATAGGATGCAAGAGATGGAAGACAGGATCTCAGGCATGAAAGATTCGATGAAAGAAATCAGTACAACATCCAAAGAAAATGAGAAAGCTAAAAAATCTCTCACCACAACATCCAAGAAATCAAGGACTCAATGAAAAGACGGAACCTAAGAATTATAGGTATAGAGGAAAGAGAGGACTCCCGACTCCAAGGTCCAGGAAATATATTCAACAAAATCATAGATGAAAACTTCCCAAACCTGAAAAAAGAGATGCCAATAAAAATACAAGCGACAACTTCCTGAACAGATAACCAACAGCTCTGGACCTGAGATCAACAATCAATAAATGGGACCTCATGAAACTGAAAAGCTTCTGTAAGGCAAAAGACACTGTCATTCGAACAAAGCAGCAGCCTACAGACTGGGAGAAAATCTTCACCAACCCCACATCTGACAGAGGGCTAATATCCAAAATCTACAAAGAACTCAAGAAATTAAATACCAAGAAACCAAATAATCCAATCAAAAAATGGGGACAGAGCTAAATAGAGAATTCACAAAGGACGAATCCCTAATGGCTGAGAGACACTTGAAGAAATGCTCAACATCCTTAATCATCAGAGAAATGCAACTCAAGACGACTCTGAGATTCCATCTCACACCTCTCAGAATGGCTAAGATCAAAAACTCAAATGACAGCACATGCTGGCGAGGGTTAGGAAAAAGGGGTACCCTACTCCATTGCTGGTGGGAATGCAGGCTTGTGCAACCACTATGGAGGTCAGTCTGGTGATATCTTAGAAAATTTGGAATAGCTTTGCCTCAGGACCCAGGCATACCACTTCTGGGTATACACCCAAATGCCTCTTCACGGAATCATAAGGAACTTTCCTCATCTATGTTTATAGCAGCCTTATTTGTAATAGCTAGAAACTGGAAACAACCCAGATGTCCCTCAACCGAAGAATAGGTTAAAAAACTGTGGTACATCTACACAATGGAATATTATTCAGCTATCAGGAACAATGAAATTATGCAATTTGCAGCCAAATGAATGGAACTAGAAAAGCTCATCCTGAGTGAGCTAACCCAAACTCAGAAGGATGCATATGGCATATATTCACTTATAGTAGGATTTTAGCTATATAGTAGAAGGTATCGATACTACAACTAACACACCAAAGGGATCTTGGACAAAGACTTTTTATTTTTTATTTTTATTTTTTTATGTATTTTTTATATTTTTTCTATTTTTTAGTCTTTTTTATCTATTTGTCTGCTTATTTGTTTGTTTGGTTTCTAGTTCTCTCTCCCGGGCAATGAGACACTTTTCACTGATGGTACTGCCTCGTAGACCCCAATGAATGAGGAGGCTCTTGGCCCTCATACGACCTCTCAAATGAGATGAGGGACTGTCATATATGGACACCCCACCCCAGAGAAATGGGATGGAAGGGTTAAGAGGTAAAGAAAAAAAATGAAATGTAATATTTCGGCCTCTTACTACTAATTTTCATAAACTGTTTAGGATAATTAAGAAATGCAAACTAATAGTTATGCAAGCATGTCATTTTGTTAGGTACTATGACAGCCTATTATAATTATTTTCTAAGCTAATCAGAAATAAAGCTGCTAAGAGACAAGCAACATCTGCTTGCCCTCATATAAGAGATAGATAGGGCCTCTTCAAAAACCTCAAGTGATCTGCAGAATATGGCATTCAAAGATGTTTTCGTAACTTTAGATTTTTTTATATGGAGACATATCAACTCCTGACAGCACCCCCTATTCTACCCCAAGTAGAAGATGAGCATCGAAGAATATCCAGTGGGAGATGATTGAATTAGTCGCAAGCCTATCTCTTAGTAGGAAAAGCCCCTTGCTCCAACTGTAGACAGAATGCTGTCCAATAAGGACAAAACCTGGAAGCAGGTAAGTCGACAGCCTAGCTCTGCCAAGACAGGGTAGGCAAGTCCTTCATAACCCCTGCTCTACAATCAATGTCTATCAGAGAAACGGGGCCAAATGACTGAAGATTGATGCTGTAATGTATGGAGAGAAAATGGGAACTGTCCAGGCACTACTGATATGTCATTTCTTAGTTTTGGAAGCTGCAGGCCCTGTACTTCCTATAAAATCAGATATATTTTTCCCTCTCAGGTCTCTGAGGTGGTTGAAGAACAGATAGCTAGAGCCTCATAATTAAATTTTGAGTGGTTTAGGAGTCAAGAGAGTGTTATAGATCTAAGAAGATTCTTTTAAAATTGTGTTGCAAGTTAGTATGAATGTTGAGTTAGATATAACCAAAAAAAAAAAAAATCAAAAGCTAATGTGCTCATTCCAGCAACACGTACTAACATCACAGATGCTCAGGCAGGTAGACTGCAAGTTCAATGACAGCCTGGGCTATGTAGTGAAACCCTGTTTCCAAAAGAAGAACTTAACATTTCCAAGAAAGGACCATTCTAACCCAGAAATGTACAGTTAGATATGCAAGGCTTGTGAAGACTTGTTTTTCCTCTTACCCACCTTAGAAGATACACTGGACTGAATCCCAATAAACAAAGAAATAGTTACTAACTATGACAGTGACTCCAGGAAGCAGGAGTCATGGGGGAAAGAGCAGCAGTTTATGAAATCCTTATACTGAAATATGTAGTATTTGCAGGATTCCTTGACTGTCACCTGTCTTCTCTTTCCCAATCCACAGGTCTGCTCAGATGGAGTCCCAGTGCTGAGAGGGGAAGTGGACACAAGTCCCCGTTCCTAACCAGAAGCTATCTCCGATTGATAACCACTTGCAAATGAAAAATCAGTTTTCTCCAATGGAGTCTTACTGGATATACAAGCCACTTTTAAGAGTAGGCCCTATGCCCAGCAGTAGATGGTCAACACAAAACGATCTCAATGGTTGTGGTATTTGGTGGGTTTGTTTGTTTTGATTTGTCTGTTTGCTTTGTAATATTTTTTCTGAGATTTTTTTCCCCTAACTCTACAGGTCTTTTGCTTATTTCCAATGTGTTGTTAGGGTATTTATGTGCAGCAATGTGTGTGCGTGCATGCGTGCGTGCGTGTGTGTGTATGTGTGAGTGTCTTGTGCTTTTTCTTTGGCTCTTTGTTTTTCTGTTAACTCATTCATTTTGTCCTATTCAGGTTTGTTGAGAAATTAACAAAGGAGCAGCAGGTGGAAGAGAAATTTTCAGTTATTGCAAGGAAATCTTTGAGGTGAAGGTGAGCAAACCAGTCACATTGCCTCTTCAAATGACCGGAGTTGGGCCAGAGGCCTGTGAACATGGAATGGTTTGGAAAGTCCCACCCTCACAAGCCCCATCACACGTGGGCAAGTATTTTGGAGGCAGGTGTTGTGCTACAACTACACAATCTGACAACCCCAACCTGGGAAAATGATTAGTCACAGCATCATTCCAATGCTATGACTTGAACAACACAAACATTTTAGTTCAGTAATCAAGAGCCAAAGCCAGTGGCATGCTCAAGATGGCTTGTCTTGTTTGAGGCTAAGGCCTATGACTCTCCCTTAGCACTGTGACCTTGATTTTATGTTTAGATTCTGAGCTGCAGTTCAGTGAACCACAAATGGCACATAGAATGGAGGCAGCAGAGACGGACTTTTTAAGTGAGTCTCTCCAACTCCAGGCATTCTCCTTACCAGTGTTGTCTGTAGTTCCCTGCAAATGTGGCACTGAGAGACAAAGGGCCACCCTAGAGGTCACTCAAGAAGTTCCCATTGGAACTAGGAAGCTATCCAAGACTTTAGACTCCAAGTCATTGCTGAAATCAATAAACCTGCTCTCCTCTGGGCCCTTGCCTCAGCACTGTGCCCAGGGTTGGTGTTCAGAAGCCAAGAGGCTAAGCTGGACTTGCAAGGAGATGCTGGGTTTTAGCATTCCTGGGCATTTAAAAAGCAGGAAAACTCCTGTTCCTATTTGTAAAAATACTAGCCATTCTCCTCACTCAAGAGCTCAGCCGCAGAAGAAAGCCATCTTTGGGGTGTGGGTTGCAGGGTGTGAAGTACTACCAAGATACCCTCTGTGAAAGGGAGAGGATCCTAAACTTGCCCCTCAGCCCCACAGATGCTTTTAATATTGTGGTTCTCATTGAACTAGAAGAGGAAGGCCACAGACCAACAGAACAAACAAAAAACCCACAACCAAGACCCAAAGAAAGCAAAAACAACATGGGTTAGGAACCCAAGGAGTCCATCTTTGCTGAGTGTCGGGATTACATTTTAATATTTAAACCATGGTTTTTAAACAAACAAAATAGGTTCTCACAAAGCAGACCACTGTTTACTGTGGACTGAGTAGTGGTAACAGAAATGCACCGTCCTGCCTAAGCATGTCATCTCAGTAGGAGAATACACCAACCATGTTATATCCCATGAGCAATACCACTAAGAACTCTGACTTTGGAGACAATGTTGGGCTCAAATGGGAGCTGTTTGATGTTGAGCAACTTACTTTATCGTACATGTCCTTAGTTTCTTCATTGCCAAAATGATAATTGTAATAATTGATTTTTTAAAATCTAGTATTAAAAGGTAACTAAAAGCTGTTTTCCAGTTAAAAATCCAGTTAGTACTTCAGATGTTAGTCCTTTATTTTCACACATGTTGCCCGATGTGAGTCACAAGTGCTGGGCACCATATCTTTCTGTTCTTCCAATCTCGTAGAATAATTGTTTCTTTGGCACTCATGAATGTAGATTGGCCATGTGGTTGGCTTCAGCCAATGAGCAGTGAGCAGACCTGATGGGTGGCTTCTGAGCTGAAGCCTTAAAAACCAGTCCATGTTTTCCATTACCTTTACTGTAGTGTTCCCACTTAGGAAAACTTGCAACCCAGAACAAGGGTGATACAGCAAAACTCACTAGGATCACTTGTGTAAGAGCAAGCCCACGCCAACATGTAAGACCAGTATGATCTCCGAGTCTCCAGTTTCCACAGCACAAGCTACTCCTTCCTGGTTGGTTTTATGTAGCGGCTAGTCATCCCACGATCCGCATCATATTGTTCAGGCTGAAATGCACAGACCAATTCTTGCCTTCAGCGGCTCCTGGAGGGGGAATTGTCAGGGTTGTGGTCCGGGCAAACTCTTAGGAGATTTTCACATTCAGTCCAAGGGAAGCCTGGGAACGCTAATGCTGCAAACTCTGCATCCTTGGCATGTGGCCTCACAGCCTACAGCTTTTGGTAACATGGAAGCTAGACACTGCAATGAAAGATGGACAGAAAGGAGGGGCATGTGGGGAGAAAGATGTAGTTAAACTGACTCTGCTCTGCTCACCCTCATTTTATGATTTACTACAGCTTTGTTTTATTTTTGGTTCTCCTGATTTGCTTTGTTTTTAAATTATTAAATCAAAAGGAGTTTTAAAGATCGCTAATCATTTTTATGACACTAGAGATTGTTACTTAAAAAAATATTTCCAAATAAAAAGTGCAGTGCCAGTTGTTTGATATTTCTCCTCCAGTTATTTGTCAGAAGTGTTTTGGTGACCCCTAAAGCAATAAAGGCTATTGCCTTTGGTCTTGGTTGCTTTCCAGAATTTTACGGTAAGACTCTATTGCTGAAGATATCATGCACTTTTGTCATAAGACTTGGAGAAATCAAATGGTAATGAACAGAAAGCTTCCTCACTGATGGATAGTTATCATACTACTTGAAGGTGCTATGCAAGCTGACAGGGAGAAAATATCATCCGCAGACTTACCCAGCTATGAACTCCTTGAACTACAATCATGATTTATGTGGCAAGATATGACCATGTGTCCAATGGTGGCACAAATGTTATGGAGGTAACCAACTGCTTTCTGACTGGATTTAAGGCATCCTCCACAGGAGAAAACACCTGCCTGCTGCTATCAGTCAGGACAAAAACCCATGGATGGGGACCTTATAGGCCAATGGGGTAAACAAACCATTATTATTCTGCTAAAATAAGCATAGTATCAAACAGCCTTCTGAATTTACATCTCTTTACTCATAGATTAATGCAGCCATCACACATCATCAGAGATGTTTCTTGGTGTTCTTGACTGTGGTTAACACAGAAACTCACAACTGATTAAATATAGAGATTCACTTGTCTTGGCTTCCTGAGTTTTAAGTGTTGTGTGACGCTATCCCTGGGGAGACATGAACAAACAACAATTGATCCCAGATAGGGAACCAATGACAGACCAAAGTATAGATACCACCAAAGTCCAACTTGGTGAACCAATGAGCTTTGTTGGGGTTACTTACAGGACTATGGATGAGGAGTTAATTGCAGGAGTAATTGGCTCAAACACAGCTACATCATCAAAAGCCCACACCATCATGAGTGGCTCACTAATGCTAGATACCTGGATCATACTCCTCAGCCTGTAGGCAGCTCAGCATGTTGGAGGATGTTCATTATTCACTTGGTGTTAGCTTCTTCCAGGCAGCTTAGCTGATCTGTGTTTCTTCAAGGCACTTCAACAGATCTCTGCTACTTCCAGGTGGCGGGTCTAAGTCTCATTCTAGGCAGCTAAGCTTGTCTGAGAGACTTTGTTGGAACTTGTTCAATCTGTGAGTCTTTCCTCCGTTGGTCTGAGAGTGACTCATAGCGGTGTAGTTTTAGAGGGAGAGGCCTAGTGAATCTGATCACATTCAGGGACTTCTTAAAGTTATTTTGGGTTGTTCACTTCCTGTCTTGAGGTCATTAGCTATTTCCCTGCAAGATGGAGTATTTCACTTCCCCTCAGAACACCCAGTTGTTTCATTTTCCTGTGAATATTCTGTCTTAAAATATCCCATTGTTTTGCCTCCCTCTTCACATTCTATGTTTTAAATTTCCAATTAAGATGAAAGGTTTGAATGTCAGAGGAAATTCAAACATAGACCTGGAACTACAGTCTATGGTCATCATGCCCAGCCTGTTTGTTCGTTGTTTTTTGTGGCTTTTTTGTTTGTTTTGGTTTGTTTTTTCTCTTAAGCAGAAACTGTGCAGACTATTTCCACTTCCCTGTTCTTAGCATCTGTTGCCTAGGAAAGATGGGGATTTCTTAGTCAATGAGATCAAAAACAAAGGAAGCAGAAGCTGAACAGGGTACCCTCAGGTTCCACTTGTAAAGAAAAGTAGAATAAATGCATGATTGTTCTCTTCTTTCTAAAATGTTTTTGCAAAATGAATTGGTTCCCTCTCTGCCATAAACAGTTACCAATCTGTTGGGTTGTTTTGGAAACATTATGAACTTCTGTTGATGACCTGAAGCAACTGTAATGATCTTCTTCTGATGTTCAAGTTGACTCATCATGATCAATGTGAGCCTAACTGGGTCATCTCTGGAGTCTTTCTTGAGACAATCTCAGTATTGGTTAACTGCTTCCTTCCTTTTCCTAAATATTTGTGAATAAAATGATATGCTGTCTGGGATTTGTTTCATGATAAGAGCACTGGGAAAGGAGGCAGCTACAAAACACAACTGGAGACCTTGTCCAACTTTTCTTCTGCCTTACAGGCCCACCTGGGAAACATCCAGCAGAGGTGAGCTATATATTGTCCTTCCCCCACCCCAGTTCCATAACCTTCCCTCCAGAGGAGGCCATCCAGGTCCAGGAACATCCATCCCTGTGGACTCTCAGGAAGACCCAACCAACAATAGTGAGCAGCCTGCTATTCCCTGAGCTCCATTATCAGGCCCTAGGCTCTATCTGCCTACTGGAGGAGTCCTGTCATCATCAGGAACATCCAGCCAAAACCAGAGACAACCAGATGGTTAAAGGCCATCATAACACAAACCACAAGAGCTAGAGCAATTTGGCATCACAGAACTCAGTTATCCTACTACAGCAAGCCCTGGACACCCTGACAATCAAAGCAAAGAAGAATACACAGATCCAACCTTATGAAGATGATAGAGGCCTTTAAAGAGGAAAAATAAATCCCTTAAAGAAATACAGGAAAACACAATCAAACAAATGAAGGAAATGAATAAAACTGTCCAAGACCTGAAAATGGAAATAGAATCAATAAAGAAAACACAAACTAGGGAAAATCTGGAGATGGAAAACCTAGGGAAAAGAACAGGAACTATAGACACAAGCATCACCAACAAAATACAAGAGATGGAAGAGAGAATCTCAGGTATAGCAAAATACTTTTTTCAAAAGTATTTTGGTCAAAGAAAAGGTTCAATCTAAAAAATTCCTGAAACAAAATATCCAAGAAATCTGAGACACTATGAAAAGACCAAAACATAAGAATAATAGGAATATAAGAAGGAGAAGACTCCCAGCTCCAAGGCCCACAAAACATTTTCAACAAAATCATGGAAGAAAACTTCCCCAACCTAAAGGAAGAGATGCCTACAAACATACAATAAGCTTACAGAACACCAAATAGACTGGACCAAAAAGAAAATTCACCCACCACATAATAATCAAAACAATAAATGTATAAAACAAAGAAAAAATATTAAAATCTGCAAGGGGAAAAGGTTAAGTAATGTAAAAAGGCAGACATATCAGAATTACACCTGACTTCTCAACAGAGATACTAAAACCCAGAAGGGCCTGTGTAACTGAAGTTTTTAATTATTATTTAACACTTATTTATTTATTACTAAATTCACTTATAACAAACACCAACAATTTCTTAACTATTAATCCTATAAATTCCTACAACCCCTTTAACCTATCCACTAAACCTATTGATAATTATATTTCTAACCTTTTAGAATGATACAGTCTCTGGGGCAGGTCCTCAGTCGTCAGGGACACAGTCTTTGTTGTAGATTCTTTAACACACTTAGCAGTCCTTTACTGGATCTCTCAGATGCAGGTTCATCAGGGTAAGTTGGTTATTGCAGTCTCACCTTAAATAAGGCTTCATGCTTTCTTCTCTGTGGGAGACCCCAGCCATCTGCAGGCCAACTTACTTCTTTTGAATCAGGAACTCAGCTGCTCTGCCTCAGTCCTTAAAGCCAGGCACAATTTCTTTTAGGCCACTGTTCGGACAGATCAAACCCCTCTAGGCAAAAGCTGAGCCACAGGGTTTAGTCCTTGGCCTTTTGGTGTCTTGCTCAGGCTTTCTTTGCTCACTGGCTTCTTTCTGCTTCAGGGAAATCTGGCCATCAAATGATGGCCAGTACTTTTTTCATCAGGACTCTTGGAGCTCTCTAGCATCAGGGGCCTCTTCTCTTTCTGGGCTCCATGCACTGTCCTTAAATAGGAGGAACTCTGTTTCAGCTTAATTTGGGCTCCGCCCACTTAGCAGCTGAAAACAATGTCAGGCCAGATACTTTGTTTCTTCAAGTCTATTGAGTCTTTCCTGTTTTTCCTGACTTCAACCTTGTTTTTCAGTCTATTAAGTCTTTCCTGTTTTTCCTGACTTCATGCTGATAATGCTCTTCATGCCCGAATTAAGAGACAGTATCAGAAACCCCTATATATTTTCTAAATCTAATTTATCTAACCCCTACAGGCCTGAGAAGATATCTTGCAGACCCTAAGAGACCACAGATGTCAGTGTAATCTACTATACCTAGGAAAAGTTTTAACCACCATAGATGGAGAAAACAAGACATTTTATGACAAAACAAAATTTAAACACTATCTATCCACAAATCCAGCCCTAAAGAAGACACTTGAAGGAAAACTCCAACCCAAGGAAGATAACTACACCCAGGAAAACACAGGAAATAAATGATCCCACATCAGCAACATAAAAGAGAAGCACACATACACAATCTACAACCACTAACATCAAAATAACAGGAATTAACAATCAATGGTCATCAATATCTCTCAACATCAATGGGCTCAAATCCCTAATTAAAAAACACAGACTAACAGAATGCTTGTGAAAACAGGATCCATCATTTTGCTGCATACAAGCAGCACACCTCAGGAACAAAGATAGACATTATCTCAGAGTAAAGGGCTATAAAAAGGATTTCCAAGAAAACAGACCCAAGAAGCAACCTGGAGTAGACATTCTAGTACCTAATAAAATAGACTTTCAGCCAAAATTAATCAGAAGCAATGGGGAAGAACCCTTCATACTCATCAAAGGAAAAATCCACCAAGATGACATCTCAATTCTGAACATCTACACCCTAAATGCAAGGGCACCTGCTTTTGTAAGAGAACCATTACTAAAGCTTAAGTTACAGATCGAATCCCACACGTTAATAGTGGGAGACATCAACACCCCATTCTCACCAATGAACAAATCATTGAGAAAGAAACTAAACAGAAAAATGTGAAACTAACAGACATCTATAGAGCATTACATCCAAATACATACGAATATACCTTCTTCTCAGCACCTCACGGAACCTTCTCCAAAACTGACCATATACTTGGTCACAAAGGGAGCCTCAACAGATACAAGAAAACTGAAATAAGAAATTGTATCTTATTAGACCACCATGGATTAAAGATGGATTTCAACAACAGAAATAACAGAACACCTACAAACGCATGGAAACTGAACAACTCTCTACTCAATGGCTACTGGATCAGGGAAGAAATTAAAAAAAATAAAATTAAAGGCTTTCTATAATTCAATGAAAATGAAGGCACAACATACCTAAACTTATGAGAAACAATAAAAGCAGTTCTAAGAGGGAAGATCATAGCACTAAGTACCTTCATAAAGAAATTGGAGAGTTCTCATGCTAGCAACTTAAAAGCACACCTAAAAGCTCTGGAACAAAAAAAAAAAGAAGAAGAAGAAGAAGCAAACACACCCAAGAGGAATACACAGCAAGAAGTAATCAAACTCAGGGCTGAAATAAAAAATTAGAAGCAAAAAGAACAATACAAAGAATCAATGAAACCAAGAGCTAGTTCTTTGAGAAAATTAATAATATGGACAAACCTTGAGCCAAACTAACTAAAAGGCAGAAAGACAGTATCCAAATCAACAAAATCAGAAATGAAAAGGGGAACATTACAACAGACAATGAGAAAATCCAAGGAATCATTAGGTCTTACTTCAAAAGCCTCTACTCCACAAAATCGGAAAATCTAGATGAAATGGATGATTTTCCTGACAGATTTGACTTACCAAAATTAAATCAAGATCAGATAAATAACTTCAACAGTCCTATAAGCACTAAGAAAATAGAAGCAGTCATAAAAATACTCAAAAACCAAAAAAGCCCAGGGCCAGATGGTTTTAGTGCAGAATTCTACCAGACTTCTGAAGAAGAGCTGATACCAATACTCCTCAAACTATTCTACAAAATAGAATCAGAAGGAATATTGCCAAACACATTCTATGAAGCCACAGTCACACTGATACCTAAACCACACAAATACTCAACAAGGAAAGAGAATTTCATACAAATTTCCCTCATGAAGATTGATGCAAAAATATTTAATAAAATACTCACAAACTGAATCCAAGAAACATCATGCACTATGATCAAGTATGCTTCATATCAGGGATGCAGGGATGGTTCAACATATGAAAATCCATCAGTGTAATCCACCATATAAACAAACTGAAAAAGTCACATGATCACCTCATTGGATGCATAAAAAGCCTTTGGCAAAATCCAACACCCCTTCATGACAAAAATCTTGGAGAGATCAGGAATATAAAGCCCATACCAAAACATAATAAAGTCAATATAAGGAAGTCAGTAGACAACACCAAATTAAATGGAGAGAAACTTAAAACAATTCCACTAAAATTAGGGACAAGAAATGACTCTCCACTTTCTCTGTATCCATTGAACACAGTACTTGAAGTTCTAGCTAGAACAATAATACCACTAAAGGAGATCAAGGGAATACAAATTGAAAAAAATAAAGAAGTCAAAGTATCTCTATTCACAGTTGATATGATAGTATATATAAGCGACCCCAAAAATTCTACCAGAGAACTTCTACAGCTGATAAACAACTTCAGCAAAGTGGTTGGATACAAAATTAAATTAAAAAAATCAGTAGCCCTTCTTTATACAAGATAAATGGTGTAAGCAAGTGAAACACCTGTCCTGTATGACAAAAACTTCAAGTCTTTGAAGAAAGAAATTGTAGAAGATATCAAAAGATGGAAAGATTTTCCATGTTCATGGATTGGTAGGATTAACCTAGTAAAAATGGCCATCTACAGATTCAATGAAATTCCCATCAAAATTCTAACACAATTCTTTATAGACCTGGAAAGAGAAATTTTCAACTTCATATGGAAAAATTAAAAAAAACACCAGGATATTGAAAACAATTCTATACAATTAAAGAACTGAAGGTATTACCATCCCCGATTTCAAGTTGTACTACAGAGAAATAGCAATAAAAAACTACATGGTATTGGCATGAAAACAGACAGGTTGATCAATGGAACTGAATAGAAGACCCAGAAACAAACCCCCATACCTATGAATACTTGATTTTTAACAAAGAGGCCAAAACCACACAATGGAAAAAAGAAAGCATCTTCAACAAATGGTGCTGGTTTAACTGGATGTCAGCATACATAAAAATGAAAATAAATCCATATTTATCACCCTGTACAAAACTTAAGCCCAAGTGGATCAAAGACCTCAACATAAAACTGGATATACTAAATCTAATAGCAGAAAAACTGGGGAATAGCATTGAATACTTTGGTTCAGGAGACAATTTCCTGAATAGAACACCAAAAGCTCACGCATTAAGATCAACAATTAATAAATGGGACCTCATGAAACTGAAAAACTTCTGTAAGGCAAAGGACACTGTCATTAGAACAAAACAGCTGCCTACAGATTGGGAAAAGATCTTTACCAACCTTACATCTGACAGAAGGCTAATATGCAAAATATATAAAGAACTCAAGAAATTAAACATCAGCAAACCAAATAATCCAATAAAAAATGGGGTACATATAAGTAAACCGAAAATTTTCAACAGAGGAATCTTGAATGACTGAGAAGCACTTGAAGATATGCTCAATGTCCTCAGCCGTCAGGAAAATGCAAATGAAATGACTCTGAGATTCCATCTTATACATGTTAGAGGTGGCGCTCGCCTTTAATCCCAGCACTTGAGAGGCAGAGGCAGGCGGATCTCTGTGAGTTCGAGGCCAGCCTGGTCTACAAAGCAAGTCCAGGACAGCCAGGGCTGTTACACAGAGAAACCCTGTCTCGAAAAACCAAAAAAAAAAAAACTCATGTGACAGCTCATTTTGGCAAGGTTGTGGAGCAAAGGAAACAGTCCTCCATCACTGGCTGGAGTGTGAACTTGTACAATCACTTTGGAAATCAGTCTGGCAGTATCTCAAAATTGGGAACAGTTTTACCTCAAGACCTAGCTATACCACTCCTGGGTATATACCCAAAAGATGCTTCACCATACCACAAAGACATCTCCTCAACTATGTTCAGAGCAACTTTATTCATAATAGCCAGAAACTGGAAACATCCCAGATGTCCCTCAACTGAAGAATGGATAAAGAAACGGTGCATTTACACAATGGAATGCTACTCAGCTATTAAAAACAAGGACATCATGCAATTTGCAGGCAAATGGATGGAAATAGAAATGATCATCCTGAGTGATGTAACGCAGACCCAGAAAGACAAACATAAGTGGATATTGGCCATATAATACAGGATAATCATGCTATAATCCACAAACCCAAAGAAGCTAAGTAACAAGGAAGACTCATGGGAGGATGCTTGAATACCCTAAGAAGGGGAAATAAAATAGACATCAGAAGTGGAGGGAGAAAGGGAACTGGATGGGAGAGGGGGTAGAAGGGAAACTGGGGGTGGGAATCAGGTCTGGGGAGAGTGGGGATGGGGATCAGCAGACTGAGAGAGAAAGAAGGGAAATTAATAGGAGGGTGCATCTCTGAGACAAACTGGAGACCTGGGAAGGAGGATCCTGGGAGGATATGGGGGTAACCATACCTGAGACTCCTAGCAGCAAGGATACTGAGACTGTAGTAGCCACTTCCTGTAGCCAGGCAGGATTTCCAGTGGAGAGAGGAAGACATCAACCCACCCACAAAACCCTTGACCCAAAATTTATCCTGCCTACAAGATGTCCAGGAATAAAAGATGGAGCAGAGATTGAGGGAAGGCCAACCAATGGCTGACCCAACTTAAGACCCCTATGGGAGAGACCAAACCCCTGACACTATTAATGATACTCTGCTATCCTTGCAGGAACCTATTATAGCTGTCATCTGAGAGGCTTTGTCCAGCAGATAATGGAAACAGATGCAGAGACTCACAGCTAAACAATAGGCAGAGCTCAGGGATGCTTGTGGAAGAGTTTGAGGCAGCTAGAGGGGTCAAGGACACCACAAGACCTACAGAGACTAACCTGGGCCCACGAGGGTTCGTACTGACTGAACTGCCAACCAAAAAGAATGCATGGACTGGACCTAGTCCCCCTATACATACAAAGCTGATGGGTTGCTTGGCCTTCAAGTGGGTCCCCTAACAATTGGAGCAGGGGCTGTCTCTGACTTGGACTCTGTTGCCTGTCTTTGGATCCCTTTCCCCTCGCAGGGCTGCCTCAGTGGAAGATGATGAACTTAGTCCTGATGATATTTGATGTGCTAGGGCAGGTTGGTACCCCGAGGGGTGCTCCTCTTCTCTGAGGAGAAGGGGAAGGGGAATAAGGGAAGTGGGTGGGAGTATGGGACTAGGAGAGGAGGGAATGGGGCTGCAATTGGGATGTAAAATGAACAAATAAATTAATTAATGGGGAAAATGGCCAGGACTCAATAATTTTGCAAGGCAATGATGGTCCCCTAAAGGCTTTCTGTTATTTTTTTCTTACATTCGTGTATATTTGAAATTTCCCAGAACAAAAAGTAAAGGTATGTTTTCTTTTTCAGTTCAGTCCATGACTTTCAAAATAAAAATTTAAACTTCTCAGTAAAACAATAGTCTTGAACATCTAACTCTGTTGAAAACTGAAAGGCTCTAGGCTCTTGAGGCTTCCTTTGACTTGGCAAGACCACCTCAGAGGTCTGAGTAAACCTCTGATGGGCTACAGAGCCCAAAAGATGTTGTGCAAGAAGGGACCCCAATACACAGACAACCTCTAAGGTGTCCCAGGCTGGGGCCTCCTCGTATATCAAGTTAAAGACTGTTTCCCTTAACAACTACTTTGTTCCACCTTCTTCTCATTGGCCCAGACTCTTGGCTTGATCCCCCATGAGCTGGACTCAGTTTCTCCTGGTTAAGGGCATTTTTGCAAATGAGGCAGGAGGAAGCACTGGGCTGTAAATCCAGAGGCAAAACATGAGTCTTGTCAGGGACACCGAAGTGAACCAATGTCTTGGGTACTGTCATCACAGGGATAATAAAGGGTTACCCTGCTAGACTAAAGAGCCATCAGTGTTCCATTCCTCCAAACCAGGGCCTTCACCATTCCTTCTAGGGCGGATTGAGAACTGTGTCCCAAGGCATGTACCTCTTTAAAGACCATCTTTCCCACCTTTTCGCATTGAAGACAGATCAGATCGCTGTCCCTGCAGATAACTGGAGAGGAAGTGGTCACTATAGGTGACCCTAAACTTGACAGCACTTTCGGGCTTTGGGAACCGGGTGCGGCACGGACCTGTACGATTTCTCCTTTGTGCCCTTGCCTGCCGCACACCCTGACCCGGTCCCCACTGCGGAGAAATCTGGCAGGAGGAGACGGCGGGCGTGGCCCGCCGAAGGCGCGCTCGGCGGCAGGGCGCGGAGCTGCGGCTACTCCCGCGCCGCCGAGAGGGAGGGGCCCAGCGCCTCCCGCCAGCCCCGCTCGCCACCGCTCGCCGCTGCTCAGTGTCCTCGCGAGCCCAGCTACGACCGGCGAAGGCGACGGCCGGCGCGAGCCTGGGCTCTGGCTGCGGAAGGCGGAGGCCAGCGGAGGCGCGGCCCGAGGGACCCGGCGTGCGAGCCTTGCTCACCGGTGCGGGTAAGTGCCGATCTCCGGGTCTCCGGGTCTCTGGCTCTGCGGCCGCCTAGCTGCTGGTCCCCGGGCCGGTCGCGCGCGTCGCGCTGCTGCACCGCAGGCTCACAGGTGGCCCCGTGGTGAATGTGGCGCCCCAGGCCCAGTTCCGAGTTAGCCAACTCTCTCTGCTCGGCGTGGGGGGACGCGGTTTGCCAGCCCCCGGTATGGCCCACCCGGGCTTGACTCAGAGTGAGGGCATCCGCAAGAGCCTGACTTAGGAGGGGATGCGCAAAGGCGCTCTCCTTTCTCCAATCCCCCCCACACACACACAAGCTATGGGGAGAAGCGGAGCAAGCACCACCCCCAAAGGCATCGCAGCTCCCGGCTGGCAGGTGGGGTGGCTACCCTTCGTTTTATTTCCTTATTCCCCTTCCATAGGAAAAGTTTAAGATCATACAAGAGAAAGTTGGGGCGCAGCTGGGGGCACATCCCAGAGAACCGAGCAGTGGATTTTTCAGAGCTCGACTTGGAACTAATCTTGCGCCCTGGGAGTCCAACCCAGGCTAGCCCTGACCCGGTGCTGTGACAATCTCTAGAGTGCTGTGAGTCGCTTAATCACGAGTGCCAAGCAAAGACATCTGCAGGCAGCCGGGCATCCGATGGGCTAAGGTTATCTGAGAAGCAGCTGCAACTTGGCCTGCATTGATGGTAGTCCAGCTAATCCTAGTGGCCTAGGTTTCATTAGCTTATTTTACACCTGAGTTGATCTCAGGGAATGCTCCTAAAATGAACTCACTGGCACCGAAAAATGAAAATAAAAACAGGAAATTTAAAGGCTTGTTTAGAAAGGGAATTTTGACTGTAGAAGCAGTCAGTCCTGTGGGTATCCACCTCTTCCGTGGAATAGCAAATCAAAACTCTGCTTTGCATATCTGACTTAAAGGATAGGTTTTGGGGCTACTGGGGGAGGATTTTATGAACAGAAGTGTTGCTGCAACTTGCATGTTGTTTATGAAATACACACTTGGTCTCTCGAAATAGCCTTCTTGTCATACCACTGCACTAAGGTTTGTTTGAGCTGTTGAAAATAAGACTAAAGGGTTTTGGTTGTTGTTCTGAAGCTCCTGCTGAAATCAGTGGTTAGATGCTTTAAGAAAGCAGCTTGTTCGTCTTGCCAGGACTTTTTTTTTTGGGGGGGGGGTTAACTTAAATATTTAAAGAAAAGGTTTTCTGTATCTGATATGAGACACTTCATGAATAATAATATCCTGAGGTTATTATGTGAACAGGAAAACAGTCTTACCTCTTCCCAACCCACCCCTTTCCAAATGATAGGTTCAATCAGAATTACATAATTGTTCTGGAAGAAAACATAATGGATAATGGTCAGTTGTCAAGAAATTAGTTCTGAAAGAAGTGGGACCATTTTATCACTGGAAGATGTTTCATGACTTCAAATGGATAATTGACTTTCATCTATAAATTTTTTATACTTACATACCTCTCAGCTGTCTGAACCTAATGTCAGATTTGTTGAAATATTTACTTAGTTTTATACATATGTGATTATGAGTCCATTCTAGATACCACTTCTTCCAAGTGCTACTTACACTTTAACTCATCTGAAAGCAATTTGTGAGGATGTAGTTCAGTGACAGAGTTATTGTCTGGAGTGTGAGGATTTGGATGTGATCCCCAGCATCTACCCCCACCTCGCGCGCATGCGCGCACTCACACTAAAAGCAATTCTGGTGGTCAAGGATTTTAATTCTCTCTGTCTCTCTGTCTCTCTCTCTCTCTCTCTCTCTCTCTCTCTGTGTGTGTGTGTGTGTGTGTGTGTGTGTGTGCGCGCGCGCGTGCGCGCCTGTGTAGCTAGAAATCAAACCCAGGTTTCCAAGCATGCTATGTAAACGCTTCACTCTAGCCCCTTTCCCAGTTTTAAAATAAGGAAGCCCAAAAGAAAGATCCATTTGTTGGACTGAAAGGGGGAGCTGTTGGGGGGAAAAGATACACCTTAAACTTAAAAAAAAAAAGAAGTGGATGGGGGGGTTGAGGGGAAAGAGGGAGGGAGGGTGGGGCCAGAGGAGGGGGTAGGGAGGGGATTGTGATTGAGATGTAACTTGAAGAAATAAAAAAAAAAAAGAAGGAAAGAAAGTTAAGAACACATACTGCTCCTGCAAAGGACCAGTGTTTGGTTGCCAAGACTTATGCTGGATGGATCACAACTGCCTGTACCTCTAGCTCTCAGAGATCCTAGGGCCTTTTCTGGACCCTCAGAACACCCGCGTCACACAGGCACAAACTCACTCAGAGACAGACATAATTAGAATTAAAAGAAATCTTTGGAAAATAAAATAAGGAAACTGAGGCACAGAGAAGTTAAGCAACTTACCCATGAACACAGACTATAGGAACAAGATTTTGTCATATCTGCAAAGTTATTTTTATAGAAAACTAAGACTTTGTGACTTACCTTTGCTGTTTTTATTTAAGCTTAGGTGGTGACATTTTCCTGTGAAGAATAAGAATCCCTAATTGTAGAAGTACCCCACAAGCACCATTAACTGGGAAGCAAGGAACAGTATGACAGAACCGTCTGGCTGAGTCTGAGGTGTGAAGACCACCATATCCATCAGAAGAGCCAGGATGGATCTGCACCAAAGCACCACAGTCAGGCTCCTGGAGAAATTGTGTTCCCATGAGTCACCATCTGGCTGCAGGAGACATTATAATGCCAGGAAAAAACTGAAGCTAATTCGAGTCATTGGCCTTGTCATGGGCCTGGTAGCTGTGAGCACTGTCCCATTTTCAATCAGTGCCTTTACTGACACAGACTCCCAGAGCAACAGAGAGGCCCATGATATGAATGGCCCTAGCGGAGCACAGGGTCACCGTCAAAGAACTCTCTTAGACTTAAATGACAAGATTCAAGATCACACCCCACAGCCACCTGCTTCTCAGGAAGACCAAGCCGAGAACAGCACTGCGCATGTCCAGGGAGACTACCCGAAGGACATCTTCTCCCTGGAGGATCGAAGGAAAGGTGCCATTATTCTCCATGTCATTGGAATGATCTACATGTTCATAGCCTTAGCCATCGTCTGTGATGAATTCTTCGTTCCTTCTCTGACTGTCATTACTGAAAAACTGGGCATCTCTGATGATGTGGCCGGTGCCACCTTCATGGCTGCGGGTGGGTCAGCCCCAGAACTTTTCACGTCTCTCATAGGGGTCTTTATTGCCCACAGCAATGTTGGCATAGGCACCATTGTGGGTTCTGCGGTGTTCAATATCCTCTTTGTTATTGGCATGTGTGCTCTGTTTTCTAGAGAAATCTTAAACCTGACATGGTGGCCACTCTTTCGGGATGTGTCCTTCTACATCGTTGACTTGATCATGTTGATCATATTTTTCCTGGACAACGTTATCATGTGGTGGGAAAGCTTACTCCTCTTAACAGCTTATTTTGCCTATGTGGTTTTCATGAAGTTCAACGTCCAAGTAGAGAGATGGGTGAAGCAAATGATAAATCGCAATAAAGTTGTCAAGGTGACCGTACCAGAAGCCCAAGCAAAGGTCAGTGGAAGCAGTCTTTACTTAACCTTTTTCTCTCTCAGCCATAGTTCTGAATGCAGGTGTTTTGGCCATCAGCAGCTTTTTTGTTTTGTTTTTATGGTTTTTTTAACTGTGATGATCTTTGGCTACAGTGGGTAACACTGCATTCTGCAGTTTGGTGAAAGCCAATGAAAATGACAGCAGAAAATATAATTTGGGGGACATTCTTCATGCCTACCAAGTGTCCAAGCTACTATAGAGTTAAAAAGAACATTGTAAATATAGGTTACATAAGCATCCCAGGGCACGCTCAGCATTGGCTTCCTTTTAGGAAAACAAACTTGTTAATTTTTATGGGCATATTCTTAGCAAGTGACAGGGTTTTGTTTCTTAGATGAACATAGGGCAGTAGTCAAGAACCATCTCTTTAAAGATGTTTAGGGGAGAAAGTTTGTTTTAAAAGATCTGTGCTGTCCAGCAGCAGCCTGACTTCATTGCAGTGGTTATGGCTATTTTCCCTTTTCTCTAAGTTCAGTTTTATTTCGTGGTTCTGGGGATGAAACCCAGTGTCTTTCATATTGCTAACCAAGCAGTCTGACACTGGGGGACACTCCCAGACCTATTCCTGTTTTTTTTGACCCCCACGACCTTACTTTAAACCAATCAGAATCCACTGTAGAGGAAATCTCTGGCCAGTCCTACCACCTGCTTCTGTAGTACAGTAACCCTTTTGCACACCATATTAAACATGACTCAATGTATTTCCACGGGAGAATTTGAGGTAACGTTGACTAATTAGGAGGCAGATTTGGGAAAAGCTTAAAAGAAATTGACCTAAAAAGTATAAATATGAAAGAAAAACAATAGGTGAACAGCATCAATTGATTTTTATGTAGTTGCATAATTATGCAGCATCCTGAGTTATATCTTAACTATAAAAAATCATTTTTAAATGTGATTTTAAACACACAACCCAGGTACATACAGAAACTTTTCATGTTTGCATGTGGGAAAATTTTCACACATAAAAAACAGATGTGTGTGAGTAGCAGTAGGGGTTTGATCATAAAAAATAAAAATGATCTTATGTTAGTTGAATTTGCATAATTCCTTTATAGACTAGCTTGATGATCATCATTTTTTGTAGAAGCAGAGTGAAAAAAATCACTAGTAATATCTACATAAACAGGAGATAGAGTATACATTTAAAACATGCATATTTTAATCATTTTTATAATGTACATGTACAAAATGTGTGTTGGGGGGGGAGTGCGCCATACCGTATGTGTCAGTCAGAGGACAATTTTGTGGAGTTCTTGTCTTCTTCCATCTGTATGTGAGTTCAGGGACTCAAACTCTGAACACCAAGTCTTTGTAACAAACACCTCAACCTGTTGAGACATCTCTCTGGTCCAAGACGTGTTTATACTGTATAATTCTAAAAGTTATTTCAGTGTGTGCTTGTTGAAAACTATAGTTTCTAAAGTTGCTTAGCACAATAAATAACAAGCATGTAACAGCTGATAAAATGCCCTTCATGGCGTTTGACAGGGAGATCCTTTACACTCTGTGCTGTCCCTTAATAACAGAAAGGATGTTCTTCAACCTCTCCCTAAGCCTGTCTGAGTGATTTGCTTAATAATCTGTGTTCTGATTCAATCAGAATACTGGACAGTTCTTAAGAAAAGCCATATTTTTGAGAAGCAAGGAAGTGATCTAGCACCTTAGAAATATCCCAGACACATCAACAGTAAACAATCTTTTGACTAACTCTGTGCCTTGGGGTTTCTTTTTGTTGTCATCTGTTGTTTTGGTTTGTTTTTGTTTTTGTTTTTTTTTAATGCTAAAGTGGACTTTCATTACTTAGACATATGCATGACTTAAAATTGGGTTAGCCACATTTGCAAATGTTGGAACTCAACAGAGTTTGTATCCTGATTTTAGTGGGGGTAGGGATGCAGCTGGGAAATTTTATGCATGTGGGAAATAACCTTTTAAATGCAGGCTACAGAGTGCACTCAAGTCAATTACAATCTGTTCATTGAAGGAGACCTGGCAGAGGTTTCACCTGCTTAATTAGATGATTGGCATTTCACTTATCTGATCATTTATAAGTCAAGAATTGGGATTGGCATTCCTTTCTCATATCCATAATTTTATTCTTAATTCTGTGTTATTTTTAATTTGGAAATCCTCAGTATGCCTAATTTTATCATAAAGCTAGGGGTTATAATCTTAAATATTTCCACTTGTGTTTATCCTCTTATTGTCCTTTCACACCACACTGTTTTAATTTACTCTATTCAATCATTATTATTTCTTTTAGCATTTGATAACTAATTGGAGTAGATGGAGTTTTTTTTTTTCCTTAACAGAACTGTGTCTTCCTTGAGCACAATCACATATTTCACGTGAAATAGTAAATAAGAAACTGATTTCCTTCAGGAAATGATACCTTGTCGGCTTCTCTTTGGAATCATTGCTGGAACTTCGAAGTAATTGCAACCTTTATCACCTTCCTGATCTCAGAATCCTATAGAACTCGCTCCCCAGCTCTGAGCATAGATGTCTCAGGAGGGCTGATTTGAATATAGCCTCTTGCCTTCTGGTGTACTGAGCTCACTTTGACCGCATAATCAGTCCTCTGTCATCATCTGGGCACTTAAAAGAGTACCCCTACACTAAATATAGACTGCCGACATCTCCATAGGAAGGAGTGCATCATATAGGCATCTACAGATGGAATGCTAGCATGTTTTCGTGCAAACTCACTTTGTTGCCTTGTTTTTGCAATTATGGGGCAGGAGAATTTGATAAAGTGGAGAAAACACATTTTAGATAACCTCACACAGATCATCAGATGGTTCTTACTACAGAATCAGCTCTTTTGGGCCCAACACAATGAAAAAATTTTTCAAATTGCTTCAGTTAGGAAATTGGAAATCTTAATTTGGTTCTATGATGGATGAGCTGTACCAGGAAGCACTGGACTGTGAACATGGAGAAACTGGGAATTCTTTTCATAGACTGTTGCTACCCCATGTGTGCTTTTTCAGGGTTTGCGTTGGGTTTTGTTTCTTTGTTTTTAAATTTCCTTTGGTGATACTTCTACCCTACTACCCTATTTAAAAAGTTGCCTAGACAGGAAAGTTTCTCTTTGTTATTGTTGTTTGTTTGTTTCTTTGTTTTTAGTTCTTTGAGACTTTCATACAATGTATGAATACAATGTATTTGATCATATTTACCCCCAACTTTTCTCAGCTCTACCCCCTTTTCATTGTTTACATAAGTTTGTGTCCTTATTTTTAATCCTTAAAGATGAATTTATGCTGCAGAAATATTCCTGGATGTTTAGACTTCCACTAAATAGTAATTAGCTTACCAAGGGCTAGACTCTTAGAAAAAACTTTACCCCCTCTTTCCCCCTCCCTGAAGCAGCTAGCAGTTGCCAATAGCTCCAAGGCTCCATGCCCACCTCCCCTCTTCATACTGGTATTTGGTCGGAACTTGAGTTTTCACAGGTCTTGTGCATGATATTACAACATCTGTGAATTCAATGTGTAGGTGCCTTTCTGTGTTCAGAAGACATGTTTCCTTGTAGTCATCCACTACCTCAGGCTCTTACAATCTTTCTATCCCCTCTCCACAAGGACTCCTGAGCCTTGTGAGGAAGGGATACAATATAAATGTTCACTTTAGAGCTAAGCATTCTGTAGTCTCATATTCTCTGCATCTTGGCCAGTTGTGGGTCTCAGTGTTATTACTGTCTACTGAAAATTGAAGCTTCTCAGGTGACTGAGAGATGCATTAATCTATAGGTATAATAATAAGTCATTAGGGGTTGGTTCAATACTCTGTCCATTTAGCAAAATAACCATAGTAAATTCTCCTCTGACCCCTTTCATTTCTCTAGCCAGAGGCCCTTGCCTATATAATGGTCCAGATATAGATTTATCTTGTGGAGGATAAATCAAATTCATTTTTTTTAAAGTGGTTGGTTACTCACATGATATTCATGCCATTATTATACCAGTGCATATGTCTTGCCAGACCAGTCATTATTGTAGCTTACAGGGTTCATAGCTGAGTAAACTTGGTAGCATGCCTCTCCCAGCTCTATGAAAACTAGATGGATAGTAGAGATAAAGCTTCCGTATCACGACCAGTGTGATTTCGCCATGTTCTGTGACTCAAGCATATGGTACCTACAGAAATAGGGTCTTATGAACAAGTTGTGGTGGGTAGCCAAGAGCGTGAGAAACAGCATGCAATATTTTGGGGTGTGTGGGGTGTCTCTGGCTTTCAACTCCAAAAGAAATAACCCATTTCTCTGGTGCTGGCCTTTTTGTTTAATAGTGG
This sequence comes from Lophiomys imhausi, assembly GCA_907164525.1. Lineage (NCBI taxonomy): Eukaryota > Metazoa > Chordata > Mammalia > Rodentia > Muridae > Lophiomys > Lophiomys imhausi. The sequence goes on from CAJQZJ010032443.1 coordinate 4,058,051, forward strand.
GTGGTGTCTAGTGGGTGCACTGTTGCCCTGCTAAGGGTAACTCCGTTTTATCTCTGAATGTATGTGCCTTATAATTATAATAGGGAGCATCTACTGCAGTTGCTTTCTGTGTCTTCTTTGAAAGGTTTTTAGTGTTATTTATCCCTCTCCATACTCTCTCCTCCACCCTGTTCACCTACCCCAGTTTAACTCTTCCTGTTCCATTACTCCCCTTTAACCCTTTATGCCAGTGCATTCTATCCTCCCATGAAACCTATCCTACAAGGACTTTGAGTAATTTCCTGACTCCCCTAGGTTATTAGGAAAGGGTTTTGAACCCATCCATGGAACAAGCCTAGTGGCTTCAGAGAAGTTATTGGAACTCTCTGATTAATTTTGAAAATGAAAATAATAACATTAATTTTCTAAAGATTGAGAAAACTGTTAAATGATCACATGAAGGTTAAGCATCTAGTATAATCCTTGACAAATGTGGCTTGGTCAATATGTGCTGGTTGCCTTCTTTTACTGTTCCATTCTTAAATGAAAAGCAAAACAGAATATGTGATTCCACATTTAACTTATAAAAGCATTCCTTGAAGGATGAATGTGCTTTAGTGGCTTACTGGGTTAAGCAGGTTGCTGTGCCTCTCAAGGGAATGTATTTGCCATGTTATAATATTCATAAACCTGGTTGATTTACAGTGAATAACTATGGTTTGTGCATTATCCTAAATGCTAATGAAACCATTTTTTTTGTCCTGAATTTTTATTGCACAGAATTTTGCTTGAAATAAGGAGACCGTTTGGAATGGGCTCAGAAATATCTTTACTAAGCACAACTTCTGTTTAAGGCATTTTTAGTTATAATGATTGGGACCCTCTTCCCCAAGCTCTTTCCTGGTGGGTTAGTCAGAAATTTGAATGGTACAGAGTGTAGAGCTGCTTCTTTCCAGGGCACATAGACATTGTGGGAGAGCCTGGCTTGGCTGTTGACATCTGGTTTTGATGTGTCACTGTCCTAGGCTGTCACTGTCCCAGAAAGCAGCTGTCCATGGTATTTAACTTCTTAGACCTGCCACACTGATCTGACAGCAAGTCAGCTGAGTTCTAATCAAGGGAGCAACCCAAAGAAAGCAGCAGCCTGGGAAGCTAGACTCAGGTAATCCGGGCACACCTTTCTTTATTCAACCTGAGTGCTCCTGGAAGTTGACAACTGTTTTTGCAGTTGAAAATGTTAGTTATGTTTTTTGGGGAACTTAGAATTAAAACACTATAAATATTCTTTACATATTAAGTATTTCTTCATTAAATCGTAAGGAATTTTATAAACACTCATGTGTAGCCAAAGCTTGCCTAAGATTCAGAATGTGTTAGAAAACCCAAACCCTTCCAAACCCAGGATATAAATTAGTAAAGCTGATATACAGACTTCAAGGAAGACAAGATCATTCTTGTGTAAATAAAAAGGTTTTACTTCTTTCCACCCTCCTTCTCTCCCTCCCTTTCTTCCTGTCTTTCTGGTGTCAGTGTCAATGTGTTGCCCAGGCTGAACTGGCAACCTCAATACTGCCCAGCTACCAGGGTGCTGGGATTATAGGTGTGCAACACCCAAGCTAGGTAAGATACTTTCCTAAATAGATGTAAAAATGGATCTTTTTAACAGAAATTTCAGGGGTCACAAATCTTTAATAAACTGGAAATTTAAGTGTTATGTACTCATAGGGATATAACATGCTGCTATTTTTCTTATTTTGTTTTCTTCTATTAACCAGTCAGTAACTAGGTGTGATTTACAATGGGTGAAACCTTTTGTAATAGAACCAGGCAGCTATAGATCTGAATTTTAACTTTCACAAAAAAATGGAGTGTGGAGGTGAAGAGACAGATCAGAAGTTAATGGTTCTTGCTGCATAAGTCCAGAAGTTCAAGTCCCAGCTCAAATAGCAAGCTCAGTTAGCAGCACACACCTTTAGCCCCAGTTCCCAGCAGGGGAGGGGAAGGAAGATTGCTGGGTTTGCTGACTTGCAACCTAGTGGGGAAAATGCAAGCCCAGGATCAAGAAGAAACACTCCCCACTCCCAGAAGAAATAGACAGAGAATGATAGAGGAGGGCACCTGTCGCCCTCTTCTGGCTTCTGTTGCCTACACACACACACACACACACACACACACACACACACACACACACACACACACACACACACACTTAAACACACACAAAGATATAACAAATTCTCTTGAAAAAGAAGAATGAGCTTATGTTAATCTCTTTTCTGGAGGTATCTGGCAGATTTAATTTTTCCATTCTTTCATATCCCACCTTCTTTTGTTTCAAATAAGTCTGTCATTTGCAGAATGCAGCTATGTTTTGGGGTTTTTTTTTTTGCAGGTTGACAGTTGTTTGCTGTGAACTGGAGGCTCAGTGTGTTCGACTGTGACTCCTAAAGCCTGGACTCTTCTGATATGTCCTCATACTTTCTATAGTCTGATCTTGCTGTTTCTTTTTTTTTTAATACTTTATTTTTTTCTTCAAGTTACATCTCAGTCACAAACCCCTCCCTATTTCCCCTTCCTATCCCACCCTTCCACCCTCTTCCCCCCAGAAGTTTCCCCTTTCAGTCCAACAGATGATTCCTTCTCTTATAACAGTAAGTATTATACAAAACAACAGATATAAGTATGCCACATTTATGAGAGTTAAATGGCCCAGTACACCTTCCCAATGTCCAATTTATACATATTTGGCCCCTGACTTTAACATTCTACTATCTAACCATCTCCATGAGTTTAAAGGTCTATATCTGACTCAACATTCATACTAACTTGCAACACACTTTTAAGAGTATCTTCTTAGATCTATAACACCCTCTTGATTCCTAAACAACTCAAAATTTAACTATGAGACTCTAGCTGTCCATTATTCTTCAACCACCTCAGAGACCTGAGAGGGATAAATATATCTGCT
>CAJQZJ010032443.1:4070997-4081147 GCA_907164525.1 Lophiomys imhausi
GGGGGGGGGCTAGGTAGAACTTCTCCTGAAGCAAATTTGGCCTTCTGACAACATACAAAGCGTTATCTTTCAATCTGGGTTAAAGAAGAAATCATTCTGTCACCTTGGAGCTAAACCAGCTCTAGTGTATATATTTTGAGATCCCAAAGGACAATCTGCCTGCATCGAGAGGCCTTTTGTAAGTAACCTCCAAACCTAGGTCCCTCCAAATCCCATGTGTGTGTCTCTGAACTCTAATTATTGGGATCAGAGACCTGTGTTTCCCATCTGAAGGAATCAAAGATGTGTTCCACCACTCCTGGATCGAAGTCTTTCTCTATTTAGAGTTTGCCCAGCATCAGGCTGACCCTGAGCTCCGGGATCTGCCCGTTTCTGTCTCCAGTGTGCTGGGAGCTGGGACCAAGGGTGTACTCTTCTTCAATGGTGGGACCAAGAGTATGCACCCTCACCACCCCGCTCCATATGACTCCAGAATACATAAGACCACCAACTCTACGGTGCTCCCCCCATCTCCGCTAAAGTCAAAGGCATGGGCCAATACCACAATTCTCTTGTATTTTACCTTAGCTCCACGTCTTCTCAACACCTGGAGGTCTGCAAAACCAGGCCGAATGGCTGTATCTTCTATTCCATTCGCAGTGTTTCAGCCCTGCCACCTGCCTTTTTTTTTTTTTTTTAGTTAATAAATTTATTTGTTTGTTGCTTCAGGTTACATCCTTATCATATTGTCCTCTTTTCCCTGCTTCCCATCCCCACCCTCCCATGCTCTACCCCCTGTCTCCTTGCTACTGGGGGAATACTAAAAAAGACCAACAAACACACAAACCCCCCAAAACAAAGAATATCCACAAAAAAAGAGACGAAAAAGAGAAGGGAAAAGGAAAAAGAAAAAAGAAAAAAGAAGGAAAAAGAAAAAGATAAAAAAAATTTATGTCCATGTTCCTGTTGGTGTATTGGTTGTAGTACAGATATCCTGTACGATATAGTTAAAATCCTACTATAAGTGAATAGATGCCATGTGCATCCTTCTGAGACTGGGTTAGCTCACTCAGGATGAGCTCCTCTAGATCCATCCATTTGGTTGCAAATTGCATGATTTCATTGTTTCTTATAGCTGAGTAATATTCCATTGTATAGATGTACCACAATTATTTAATCCATTCCTCAGTTGAGGGACATCTGGGTTGTTTCCAATTTCTAGCTATTACAAATAAGGCTGCTATGAACATAGATGAGGAGACTTCCCTATGTCTCCATGAGAGGTCCTTTGGGTGTATACCCAGAAGTGGTATGGCTGGGTCCTGAGGCAAGGTTATTCCTAGATTTCTAAGATATCACCAGACAGACCTCCATAGTGGTTGCACAAGCCTGCACTCCCACCAGCAATGGAGTAGGGTTCCCCTTTCTCCACACCCTCGCCAGCATGCGCTATCATTTGAGCTCTTTATCTTAGCCATTCTAACAGGTGTTAGGTGGAATCTCGGGGTCGTCTTGAGTTGCATTTCTCTGATGATTAAGGATGTTGAGCATTTCTTCAGGTGTCTCTCAGCCCTTAGGGATTCCTCCTTTGTAAATTCTCTATTTAGCTCCATCTCCCATTTTTTTGATTGGATTATTTGGTTTCTTGGCTTTTAGTTTCTTGAGTTCTTTGTAGATTTTAGATAATAGCCCTCTATCAGATGTGGGGTTGGTGAAGATTTTCTCCCAGTCTGTTGGTGGCCGTTTTGTTCGAATGACAGTGTCCCTTGCCTTACAGAAGCTTTTCAGTTTCATGAGGTCCCATTTATTGATTGTTGATCTCAGGTCCTGAGCTGTTGGTGTTCTGTTCAAGAAGTTGTCACCTGTGCCAATGAGTTCGAGGGTTTCTCCTACTTTTTCTTCTAGTGTCTTTAGTGTGGCCGGCCTTATGTTAAGGTCTTTGATCCACTTGGAATTAAGTTTTGTACAAGGTGATAGGTATGGGTCTAATTTCATTCTTTTTCAAGTGGACATCCAGTTGGACCAGCACCATTTGTTGAAGATGCTGTCCTTCTTCCATTGTGTGGTTTTGGCTTCTTTGTCAAAGATTAGTTGGCCATAGGTGTGTGGGTCCATGTTTGGGTCTTCAATTCGATTCCATTGATCCACTGGTCTGTTTCTATACCAGTACCATGATGTTTTTATTACTGTTGCTCTGTAGTACAGCTCGAAATCGGGGATGGTGATACCTCCAGATGTTTTTTCATTGTACAGGATTGATTTAGCTATTCTGGGCTTTTTGTTGTTCCATATGCAGTTGAGAATAGCTTTTTCCAGGTCTATAAAGAATTGTGTTGGTATTTTGATAGGAATTGCATTAAATCTATATATTGCTTTTGGTAGGATAGCCATTTTTATTATGTTGATCTTACCTATCCATGAGCATGGGAGATCTTTCCATCTTCTAAAGGCCTCTTCCATTTCTTTCTTCGGGGGCTTGAAGTTCTTATTATATAGGTCCTTTACATGCTTGGTTAGAGTTACCCCCAGGTATTTTATGTTGTTTGTGGCTATTGTGAAGGGGGTTGTTTCCCTTATTTCTTTCTCGGTATATTTGTTTGTTGTATAAAGAAGGGCTTCTGATTTTTTTGAGTTAATTTTGTATCCAGCCATTTGCTGAAGTTGTTTATCAGCTGTAAGAATTCTTTGGTGGAGTTTTTGGGGTCGCTTATGTATATTAACATATCATCTTGTAATAGGGATTATTTGACTTTTTCATTTCCAATTTTTATCCCTTTGATCTCCTTTAGTTGTCTTATTGCTCTAGCAAAGACTTCAAGTACTATATTGAAGAGATATGGTGAAAGTAGACATCCTTGTCTTGTCCCTGAGTTTAGAGGAAATGCTTCAAGCTTCTCTCCATTTAATTTGATGTTGGCTACTGGCTTGCTGTATATTGCCTTTATTATTTCTAGGTATGGTCCTTGTATGCCCGTTCTCTCCAGAACTTTTAGCATGAAGGGGTGTTGGATTTTGTCAAATGCTTTTTCTGCATCTGGCGAGATTATCATGTGGTTTTTTTCTTTCATCTTGTTTATATGGTGAATTACATTGATAGACTTTCGTATATTGAACCATCCCTGCATTCCAGGGATGAAGCCTACTTGATCATGGTGTATGATACTTTTGATGTGTTCTTGAATTCGGTTTGCTAGTATTTTATTAAGTATTTTTGCATCTATGTTCATGAGGGAGATTGGTCTGAAGTTCTCTTTCTTTGTTGGGTCTTTGTGTGGTTTAGGAATCAGAATGACAGTGGCCTCATAGAATGAGTTTGGCAGTGATCTTTCTGTTTCTATGTGGTGGAAGAGTTTGAAAAGTAATGGTGTTAGTTCCTCTTTGAAGGTCCGGTAGAATTCCGTGCTAAAGCCATCTGGCCCTGGGCTTTTTTTGGTTGGGAGATTATTAATGACTGTTTCTATTTCCTTAGGTGTTATTGGGCTGTTTAAGCTGTTAATCTGATTTTGATTTAGTTTTGGTAGGTGGAATTTATCGAGGAAATTGTCCATTTCGCTTAGGTTTTCAAATTTAGTGGAATATAGATTTTTAAAGTAATGTCCGAATATTTTCTGGATCTCCTCAATGTCTGTTGTTATTTCTCCCTTTTCATTTCTGATTTTGTTGATTTGTGTTCTTTCCCTTTGCCTTTTAGTTAATTTGGCTAGGGGTCTGTCTATTTTGTTGATTTTCTCGAAGAACCAACTCTTGGTTTCATTGATTCTTTGTATAGTTCTTTTTGATTCTAAGTTGTTGATTTCAGCTCTAAGTTTGATGATTTCCTGTCTTCTGCTCTTCTTGGGAGTGTTTGTTTCTTTTTTTTCCAATTCACCCAGCTTAGCTGTTAGTTCACTAATATGAGCTGTCACAATTTTCTTTTTGAAAGCACTTAGTGCTATGAACTTTCCTCGTAGCACAGCTTTCAATGTATCCCATAGGTTTGGGTATGTTGTGTCTTCATTGTCGTTGGATTTTAAGAAGTCTTTGATTTCCTTCCTTATTTCTTCCCTGACCCAGTGGTCATCCAGTAAGGAGCTGTTCAATTTCCATGTGTGTGTAGGCTTTCTGTTGATTCTTTTACTGTTGAAGACCAGCTTTATTCCGTGGTGGTCTGATAAGATACAAGGTGTTATTTCAATTTTCTTGTATCTACTGAGACTATCTTTGTGACCAATTATGTGGTCGATTTTGGAGAAGGTTCCGTGGGGTGCTGAGAAAAAGGTGTATTCCTTTGTGTTTGGGTGAAACGTTCTGTAGATATCTGTTAGGTCCATTTGTTTCATGATCTCTGTTAGACTCAATATTTCTCTGTTTGTCTTCTGTCTTGATGATCTGTCCTTTGTTGTGAGTGGGGTGTTGAAGTCTCCCACTACTAATGTGTTGTGATCGACGTGCGCTTTAAGTTTTAGAAGTGTTTCTTTTACGAAAGTAGGTGCCTTTGTATTTGGGGCATAGATGTTCAGTATTGAAATTTCCTCTTGATGAATATTCCCTTTAATGAGTATATAGTGCCCTTCTTTGTCTTTCTTCATTAACTTCAGTTGGAAGTCTGTTTTGTTTGATATTAGGATGGCTACTCCAGCTTGCTTCCTGGGTCCATTTGCTTGGAAAAACCTTTTCCCAGCCCTTTACTCTGAGGCAGTGTCTATCTTTCATAGTTAGATGTGTCTCTTGTATACAGCATAAGGAAAGGTCTTGCTTGCGGATCCATTCTGTAAACCTATGTCTTTTTATTGGGGAGTTGAGTCCATTGATGTTGATGGATATTAGTGACCTGGGGTTGTTATTTCCCATTAGTTTGGTATAGGTGGTGGTCCTGTGCCTTTTTTGGTTTAGTTGCTGAGGGGTTTTGTATTCCCTTTGTTTTCTTGGGTGGAGTTTTCTTCTCTGGGTTGGGATTTTCCTTCTAGGATTTTCTGTAGGGTTGGGTTTGTGGGTAGATATTGTTTAAATTTGATTTTGTCATGGAATATCTTGTTTTCTCCATCTATGTTGATAGAGAGTTTTGCTGGGTAAAGTAGTCTGGCTGGGCACCTATGATCTCTCAGGACTTGTAGTATATCTGACCAGGCCCTTCTAGCTTTTAAAGTTTCTGAGGAGAAGTCAGGTGTAATTCTGATGGGTCTGCCATTGTATGTGACTTGGCCTTTTTCTCTTACAGCTTTTAATATTCTTTCTTTGTTCTGTACATTTGGAGTTCCAATTATTATGTGGCGAGAGGAGTTTCTTTTATGGTCTAATCTGTTTGATGTTCTGTAAGCCTCTTGGATTTTTATTGGCATCTCTTTTTTCAGGTTTGGGAAGTTTTCCTCTATGATTTTGTTGAAGATATTTCCTGGGCCTTGGAGTCGGGAGTCCTTTCTTTCCTCTATACCTATAATTCTTAGGTTCCGTCTTTTCATTGAGTCCTTGATTTCTTGGATGTTGTGGGTGAGAGATTTTTTAGCCTTCTCATTTTCTTTGGATGTCGTACTGATTTCTTCCACTGAATCTTCCATGCCTGAGATCCTGTCTTCCATCTCTTGCATCCTATTGTTGGTACTCTCATCCGTAGTTCCTGTTCTCTTCCCTTGGTTCTCCAGTTCCTCTTTTAACTCTGACTGTGTTTTCTTTATTGTTTCTATTTCTATTTTCATGTCTTGTATGGTTTTGTTCGTTTTGTACATTTCCTTCTCCAGCTTGCTTGTTTTTGTATGAAAATCTTTCATAGCTTTGTCTTTTTCCTGTTCAAGCTCTGTCACCTTGGCTTGGAGCTCTTTAATGGTGTTGTTCCTTGTTTTGACTTGTAGAATTGTGGCTTCTTTGAATTCCTTCATAGATTTAAGTTCTTCTTGCAGGGACTCTATCACTTTCCATAATGCAGAATTGTCAACGTTTTCATGTGTTTCTGTTGGTGTGAGGTCATCCATATTGGATGAGCTAGGATAATTCTGCTTTGTTGGAGTCATATTTCCTTGATTTCTATTTTTTTTTTTTTTTGATCTTTGGCCATTGGGTGCGTTTAGCTATCTGTTCTTGTCGTTTTCTGTGCTTGGATCCACAGTGGATGCTTTGGTGCAGGGGACGAGTTACTTGGCTACTTGGCTATCTGTCGTTGCTTACAGGGGGATTTCAGGGTCACTGTGGTTTTAATCGCCTGAGGCACTGTGAGCTGGTGCAGCCTATTCCCAGGTTGTGAGTAATGGACTGGAATTGTTTCACTGCTCCAATTCATACTTCTCTATGTTGCACTCTGAGTTATCAGCCTGTAATGGTTCTGATGGTATGGACCTGTTTGCCCAGGCACAGATTCTGTGTGCTTTGTTTGTTGTCACGGAGGCTGACAGGGTCTGGCTCCACACCTAATATGTCTGGATTTTCCAGAATACAGCTATGGTCCCGATTTCTGGTTTCTCACTAGGCTTCTCGCCACAGGGCTGACCTCTGTGCCTGATTCCCTTCCTGTCTGCGCAGCCGCGGGTCTCACCCCCTGGCTGCTAGGCCATGGGTGCACAGAGCCCCGGATACCCCGGCCGCCTGAGTGGACCTCTCGCCCCAGCAGCTCAGCCGTGGGTGCGCGGATCCCTGGCCCAGCCCACACCTGACTCTCTCCCCAGTTTTCCTGCCATGGGTTCGCGGGGATTTGGCCCTGCCCGCCGGGCTCCCTCCCAAGCTGCGCTGCTGTGAGTGCGCGGGATTCGGCCCCTCCCGCCCGCCTTTGTGTTCCTGGCTTCCTGCGCTCTGTCGGAACCTCCCGCCCTCCGCTTCACGAGCGGCTTCGGACCACCCGCTGAGCCCCCAGTTTGTTCCTTGCTAAGACTTCCACTATCTTGCAAAATTTTTTAAGTGGGTATAAGTTCTACCTGAGGTGTGGGGAGTCCAATAGGCTAGTGAACTATCGCCAAGTGGCCTCTGATTCTGCCAGCTGTAAGTTGGGGTAGATCTTACCAGGCGCCTCTCCAAATGGGAGTTCCCAAATCCCGGGTTTAGTGGCTTCCGTGTCTGCGAGAGATGGGGAGAGCCTTGCCCTGGGACTTTTAACAGTCCCTTGGGAGCTGTGATTGTTCCCGGGAGGGTCTAGCCCCTCCGGTTTTTGCACAGTGCCCAATAACTCTGTGTTTTTTATGGCTCTTTTTTCCCCCGCGTTCAAAATGCGTCAGTGTAGGTCGCCGCCATCTTCCTTCCCCCGCTGTTTCTTTTAGTAGTTTTTTCTTGCCTTTTTTGGGGGGAGAAGGTGGTTTTTTTTTTTTTTTTGTAAGTTTTTACACATACTGTTCTAGAATTTATACATCATACTTCAGTATTTGATGTTATTGTCTTGTATTTGAGGAATTTTGTTTGTTTGGGGAGGTTATCTAGTATTTGGGAGTATAATATATTGAGAAGGGATTTTCTGAGTACTTAATCTATTATATTGCCAGAAATGGATTCCAGCCTGTGGCTTTGTTAAAAGACAGAGTATGTAAAAAGTGCAGTGACATGAAGTTTTAATAATGTACTCCCAGGGTGTTTGATGCAGCCTGACTGTGGAATAAAAGACCCTCATCAACAAACATCCTACCAACAGCAAACTTTTGAGTCAAAATCAATTTTAAGAGACTATCCTAATAGGAAGTCAAAAGAGGACACTTTAAGTATAATACTTACCTTTTAAATTGTAACTTTTTATCAGATACTAAAATGACATATTCATTTCACAAGGGTGTAAGAAATAAAAATACCAAAAAGGGGAAATCTGAAGTAGCTTCTAAACTCCTCATTGTACCATCCAAACATAACTTTTGCTTGCATGCCTCCAGACTTCTCATACATGTGCATTTCTACATGTACAGATTTGTGTACACATATATCTACATATTTATACAAACTGAAAGGATATTAGACATGCGTAATTTAAAAATTATAAAGACGATAGATGACTTAACATAGTGTTAAAAATCCTTAGCCTATTGAGAGCATGTCCTCTTCCTGTAACATGTAGGTACTGTTTAGTTATCATCTTGTGTTAGTTATTGTGGTATTTCATTAGTGCTATAAAAAACAATACAACAGAATACACACAACTTTCTATAGAAGCAGAAACTCAACACCAAAGGTTTTGAGCTTTTTAAAGTTTCTACCACATTGCTACATTCTTCGGTGTTGAATATTAGAAGTTTAAATGTTTTCCAATTTTACAGGTGAAATCTAGAATTTTGATTAGTTTTCATTTGCATTTCTCTGATTAATTGGGATGTTCTGCCTTAAAACATATGCTTATGACAAATTAGGTTTCTCTTGGGTGGATTGCCAGTTTCCTATGTCTTTTATGTCAATTTTAAAGTTCATTCTGATGACTAACATGAAGATCTCTTACAAATATATGCTGAGAATCCTAACTTCAGCTTTCTCGTCTTTCCCATTTCCATACCTAAATACCATCAGGAAGTTTTTGCCTCTTTTGCTTTTGTTGAATGGGTGAATTATTCTGAAGAAGAGGCCTTGAGACAGATTCCAAATGTGGTATGTGTTCCCTGGCCGTATGACCTTGAGGAATTTTCTACCAGTTGAGATCTCTGTTTCCCTGTGGAGAAATGAAGCTATGCCTTAGATGGTCTAGTATATAAGGAAGATCTAGTGTGTTTGAGATTGCCTCATATATTGGTGTTTTAGCTTATCATTTCTGTATTTAGAACATCTAATACTCTGTTGAGTATCCTAACCTGGCCAACCATCAATCTCATATGTTCACAGTGTCAGAAGACTAGGTAGGTCCTAACCGTATCCATATCACCTAACTCTTCCCATTAACTGCTTTACATGTGATGTTTCACTTGAATGTTTTTTTTTTTTTTTGGTTTTTCGGGTCAGGGTTTCTCTGTGTATCCTTGACTGTCCTGGACTCACTTTGTAGACCAGGCTGGCCTCAAACTCACAAAGATCCGCCTGCCTCTGCCTCCCAAGTGCTGGGATTAAAGGTGTGCGCCACCACCGCCCAGCTTCACTTGAATGTTTTAATCAACTTAATTAAGCTGTAATTTAACTTAAGCATACCTTGGGAGATAGCTCTTCTGGACAGATGGGGAACAGTGTGAATGGAGGAAAGTCATTTAAAGTTTACTGCAGGACACTGGGCCTCCTTGGCACTCACAGCTTCTGGCAGTGAATACCCTTGCTGGCAGCTGCAACTGCCTCCCTGTGCTGCTGGAAACTGCTGAGCCCAGCTGGCCTTCCAGAGTCAAGGACAGAGAGGATCTGAAAACTAGACAGCAATTCCTTTCTGGTACTCACCCATCTCAATACTCTGAAGTAGATGTCATCTCCACCTGCAGATCCAGGGATCAAAGGATCTGGAAATACAGATGATTTTAGGTTTAGATTTAAACTGAATTTGAACTTGCATCTGCCTGACTCCAAAGAACACCCTGATTCTTAGACCTAGTGCTTCTCGAGACAATTAGGAACAATGATGAATTACACCTCCAAGTTAGAGTCACTCTCTTCATAGTAGGCTCTATTAAGTCAGCACCTTCCAAATATGTTATTTTTTTTTACCATGACTCATGTTTAAAATTAAAAAATACAAAGTTTGTTTGTTCTTGAAGTTCTAGGAATTGAACTCAGGGACTTATATATGCTAGGCAAATACTCTACCACTGAGCTATATCCCCAGCCCTAAAATATACAACTCAGTGTATAGAAGTCCTTTGTGCTAGCCATTATGCCACAGAGCTAGGTACAACAACTCAATATACATACACATGTTCACACATGCATGGGTATGTGAATATTGACATAGAGAAATAAAATCTAAATAAAAACCACTTCGCTTTTACTTTTACACTCCTCGCATTTTCCATTCATTAAAAGCATTCTTTTCAACCTTTTGAATGACGAATCATGTCCTGAGTTTGTAAAAGTCTCTTAGAAAGTTTCTTCTTTATGTTCCCTTCTTCTCAGCAGGGCTGCTCTGCAAAGTTGTGTTAATTGTACTGCGCTCAAGGACATCCATCTGACCAAAGGGATGAATAAGGGCAGAAATCCAGAAGTCACTTCACTGGACTAGCTCTGTGCTTCAGCATGAGACTGTGGCTTCTCAGGGGTTGGATGGTGACTCAGTCTCTTTTTTCTCCCGTGTGTGTGTGTGTGTGTGTGTGTGTGTGTGTGTGTGTGTGTG
>CAJQZJ010032443.1:4081157-4094815 GCA_907164525.1 Lophiomys imhausi
GATCATAACATGCAAGTAAAACCATGCTAATTTTAATGACAGGGATTCCTAATACTGTTGAGATTCATCATGTGTCTTTGTAGCTTCCTTCCCAAGCACACAAACTGTCTACATCCAGTAGAGTAACTAGTGCTCTACTTAATGTAGACATGTATAGAGTCCTAAGAAGTCAACATTCCACAAGATGTGTGCTGCTCTGTGGCTCTGACATGGTTAGGAAGGTGTGATGGTTAGGTTTTTTTGTTGGTAGTTTTTGTTGTTGTTGTTTGCTTGCTTGCTTGTTTGTTGTCAACTTGACACAAGATAGTCTTCTGGGAAGAGGGAACCTCAATTGAAGAAATGCCTTCATCAGATTGGCCTGAGGGCAAGTCTGTGTGACATTTTTCTTGAATAATGATAGATGATATGGGAGCCCACTATGGAGGTGCTGTTTCTGGGAAGGTGGGCCTGGGTTGCGTAAGAAAGCAAGCTAAGCAAGTCATGGGGAGGAAGCCAGTAAGTTGCATTCCTACATGGACTCTGGATCAGTTCCTGACTCCAGTTCCTTGTTTAAGTTCTTGCCTTGACTTCCCTCATGATGGAGTGTAAGCTGTAAGGTGGAAACAAAAAAGTTCTTCCCCACATTACTTTTGGTCATGATGTTCACCACAGTAGGAGCTGGACCAGGACAAAGGGTGAAGAGTATCCTAGGCTTGCAGAACCTCAACCCATGCTTGCTTTCCAGTGAGCTTGTTAGGAGGTATAAAATAAACATGGGTTATGAAATCAAAGAGAAGCAGAATTCTGTCAAGAGAGATGAAGCTATGGCTGTTGGGTTAGTTTCCTTTCCATGAAGTATTTGATTTGTGAAACAAATAATGCAGGCATAGATCTTATACTAGTAAAATTGGTGGTTTGGGAGGAGTCTGGGCATCAGGCCACATTTAGTACCATGGTCAGAGCTTTACCAGATGCACTCAGGACCATGCATTGGCAGGGACCAAGCCTAGAGAGACAGATTGCCTTTTAACCCACACCCTGACTGTCTAAGACTGTACCAGACACTTTACACCAAGCATCTATTATCTGGAAATGAAAGGCTGGCTCATCTCTGATATCTCCAGCAGCTCTCATAACTGTGCTTCTCTGTTAATAGGAAATAAATAAGTACAGACACATAGGATGCCCATATATAGAGAGAAGGGTGGAGAGAGAGGGGAGGGGTAGGGAGGGAGGGGGAGTAGGGAGAGAAGAAGAGAGAGTGTGTGTGTGCAAACAAGACTTCTATTATTTTAGGCCCAGGGTCAGTACTGAGTACTTAGCACTTTCCTGAAACCTATTGTTCGTTTTTCTGAGGATACGATGATTAGAACCAACGCATTTATGACTAGGATGGCCATGTGATCTTGGATGTACAACTTAACCCCCTTGGGATTATGTTTGCATATCCATGTGTTTAAAACAATAGAACAATTTCCTTTGCAGAGAGGCTGTGAAGTCTGAATGAGACAGAATGGGGTAATTATTTAGCTAAGCCCAGTTCAGGCACTACAAGCAGCAAGTTACATGCTGAACTCCAGGTCTCTTGCTTTGAGTCTCCTGTGCCAGCCTCCTGTCCGACAGTTTTCTCTTGCTTTCCCTGTTTGCCTCCTATTTCAGGCCCTGTTTTGACTGATGGGCCCTCCCCTCTATGCCTCCCTTGCAGCCATATAAATATGCAGCTGCCCGAGTAATCCGTAACATTCATATCTTCATGTCTGGATGCAAACCTGCTCTCCCTTTATGCTTGCAGAGGATTAAGAAAGTGTGTCTCCTTATCAATGAAACCAAGCCTCTGTCAACCATGAAATTATTCTGAGCTCTCCTATGTCTGTCCTGAAATTGTACTTACTTTTGCCATATAAAACATCAATATTTAATCCTAGCACCTCCTTTGTCCCTCTCCATATGCCTGTTCCTATGTTGGTTTACTGGTATCTGTTTTCTGCCTTAGGTTAAGCCACACCCCTTCCCTTAGTAACCATTGAGTTGTATTTGCAGAGTTGATGCCTGGTCCAGGTTCACGAAAAGGGGGGCAATAAGTACATAATGGTCCAAGAAGTTAGCATTGGTGGTGATGAGTATTTCCTCATGGTGAATATTGTAGGCCTGATAAGTCCTAAAACACAGTGGTTCGTGTGCTGAGGACAGTGGTAAATGACAGTTTTTCTATGTAGGAAACAGAATTCTTTAGAAGTCGTTTATTCCATTGTGTAGATGTACCATAGTTTTTTAATCCATTCTTCAGTTGAGGGACATCTGTGTTGTTTCCAGTTTCTAGCTATTACAAATAAGGCTGCTATGAACATAGATGAGGCAACTTCCTTGTGATTTGGTGAGGAGACATTTGGATGTATACCCAGAAGGGGTGTGGCTGGGTCCCAAGGCAGAGCTATTCCAAATTTTCTAAGATATCGCCAGACTGACCTCCATAGTAGTTGCACAAGCCTGCACTCCCGCCAGCAATGCAGGAGGGTTCCCCTTTCTCCACACCCTCGCCAGCATGTGCTGTCATTTGAGCTTTTGATCTTAGCCATTTTGACAGGTGTGAGATGGAATTTTAGAGTTGTCTTGTATTGCATTTCTCTGATGATTAAGGTTGCTGAACATTTCTTCAAGTGTCTCTCAGCCTTTAGGAATTCCTCCTTTGTGAATTCTCTGTTTAGCTCTGTCCCCCATTTTTTGATTGGATTATTTGGTTTCTTGGCATTTAATTTCTTGAGTTCTTTGTAAATTTTGGATATTAGCCCTTTGTCAGATGTGGGGTTGGTGAAGATTTTCTCCCAATCTGTAGGCTGCCATTTTGTTCAAATGACAGTGTCTTTTGCCTTACAGAAGCTTTTCAGTTTCATGAGGTCCCATTTATTGATTGTTGGTCTTAGGTCCTGAGCTGTTGGTGTTCTGTTCAGGAAGTTGTCACCTATGCCAATGATTTCGAGGGTTTTTCCCACTTTCTCTTCTAGTAGATTTAGTGTGACCAGGCTTATGTTAAGGTCTTTGATCCACTTGGACTTAAGTTTTGTACAAGGAGATAAGTATGGGTCTAATTTCATTCTTTTACAAGTAGACATACTACTCAGCTATCAGAAACAAGGAAATTATGCAATTTGCAGCCAAATGGATGGAACTAGAAAAGCTCATCCTGAGTGAGCTAACCCAGACTCAGAAGAATGCACATGGCATCTATTCACTTATAGTCGGATTTTAGCTATATAGTACAGGATATCTATACTACAACCAACGCACCAAAGGGAACACATGGCCATAGACTTTTTTGTTCTTTCTGTTTTTTGTTTGTTTGTTTGTTTTCTCTCCCTGTCACTGAGACACTTTTCCCTGGTGGTACTGTCTTGTAGGCCTCCAGTGTATGAGGAGGCTCTTAGCCCTCATATGAGTGCTGAACTGGGGCGGGGGAATGTTATGTAGGGACACTCCACTCCAGAGGAGTGGGATGGAAGGGTTAGTGGGTAGAGAGTGGGAGGGCAGGACTGGGAAGGATGGAAAGAGGACACAATGTGGAGATGTAACTTGAAGCAATAAATAAATAAATTTTTAAAAATTATAATTAAAAAAGTCTTTTATTCCTCATCAGAGTGCAGATATGAAGACAAGTCCCTCGGATATGAAGAAGTTCGCCAAGCTGCATTGTTCCAGTGGTGGCCCTAAGCATTGTATTGTGCTTTTCTGTTGACTTTTTAAAGTAACAACTCCCTTAAAATAAAATTGATTTGCCACATATACACCCTAAGTGTTCACTGTAGAGATTTTTAGGGTGTTTGAAATTGTATAATCCTCACTGCTAGTTTCAGCACATTTTAATCACCCTAGAAAGAGGCCCTTAACCACAGTATTGCCGCCTCAGCATCAGGCTCATTTCAGCCCCCCTCCCCCAGCTATGATCTACTTTTCCTGTAAATATTTGTCTGTTGAGCATTTTGCATAAATGAAAGCATGTAATATATAGCATGTGTATCTGGCTTCTTTCATGTAGAATAATGTTTCCATGGGCCTTATATCCCATTATATGAGTTTAACACATCTTGTTTATTCTTCAGTTTATGGACATCTGGGTTGTTTCACCTTTTAGGTCATGAGGAATAATGCAGCAACAAGCATTTGCTTGCAGGTATATGAATAGATACTCTGGATATTCTGTGCAATATACTTAAGAGTGGCATTGCTGGCCCATATGCTAACATCATCTGTTTAACATTTTGAGAAATGGCAAGACTCCATTCTCTTTTGTTCCAGCACCATTTTGCTTTCTTTCCAATGGCATATGAGGATTCTAATTTCTCATTGTCATTGTCTCTCCCTACTATTCTTTCTGTTGTTTGCTTTTTTGAAACAAGTTCTTACTACCACAGCTCTGGCTGTTGTCAAGCCTGTAAGTGTCATACTGACTCTAACCCCCAAGTGCTGTTTACAGATGTAAGCTACCACACCCCAACTCCAGTTTCTCCATACCATTTTTAAAACTCCTTCTGTTCATGCCAATCCTTCTGAGTGTGAAGTTGAACATCACTGTGATTTTATTTGCATTTTCAGGATGGATGATGATGTTAAGCTTTTTAAGATAGGAATTTAATACCATTTGTGTATCTTCTTTGAGGAAATGTCTGTAAGAGTCTCTTGCTGGTTTTTAAATTGGTCTATATGCTTCAGTGTTTTGGTTGCTAGAATATATACCCTAATCAGGTATAGAGCTTAAAAATATTTCCGACAATTTTATGGGTTTTTATGTGCTTCATACGTGAGGCTACTCCTAGTCTGAGAACCCCTGAATATTTCATTTGTTCCATATTGTTCTCAAGGTATACTTGCGTGGAAAGTAATTTTGCATCCTTGGGTCAACCCTGAAGCTGCATCCTGTTTGGGAACTTTGAGAACAAGTTAGTCTTTGGGAAAAGATTGATTCTCTTGAAGCTGAAGCCTTTGTAGGATCCAGGCCTTGTTTGGGATTCCTGACTTCCTGACTATAGAGAGGCTGAGAGTGTGTCTACAGGAACATTAGACCCAACAAGCATAGCATCTGGTTGATTCATCACCATTACACTGCTTTGTTTCCAGAATGATCTCTGTCTTAGATAAGATAGTTTTCCAACATCCAGTCCCCTTCCCTACTTCCTGGGAGGAAACCCTTCCCATGACACACCTAGGCTATAATTCTTTTCACTACCTAATATGGGCATTTTTGGTTTGTTTTAATATGTATGTTTTGCATGCATATATGTTTGTGTATCATGTGCATGTTTGCTGTGCAGAGACCAGAAAAAGGAATTGGATCTCCTGGAACTAGAGTTACAGACAGTTGTGAGCCACCATGATGTGGGTGCTGAGAACTGAACCCTGGTCCTCTGGAAGAGTAACAAGCATGTGCTCCTGATGAGCCATCTCTCCAGCAAGTTCCCACCCCCACCCCCACCCCCCACCCCAAGCCACATTGTGAGATTTTGCCTCATCTGATGTCTGGCATTAGCCCTTGGGTTTACTCATTTTGGTTGCGATCCAATCAGGCACACCTACCTGCTTTCCCCAAGTGTATACAGCCCCTCCCATTCCCAGCCCTAGTAACATTTGCATCTTTCTCAAATAAGGCTTTGAAGATAATAGTGCTCTCCACAGTGAATAATAATACCAGACATGATCTACTTTGGCATTGTCTAACGTGAGCAAGCAATAACTCCACCAACCTGATTGATGTGCACAATCTGAAGGTAGAGACAACTTAACCACATGATTGTGCTTTTAATGCACAATTGGTTCAAAGCTCTAGTGGTTTCCTAGGGGCCCAGGAAACATCTTCTCCCTGGAGTCCAGCTTGCGTCAGTCGCATAGTAACTGGTGGCCTGGTAGATAGAGTTCTGTAGCCTTAAGTAAGAAGCTGATTTATTTAAATGGCATTCAGATAAGCCAGGCTGCTCTTTTTAGACTGACTATGAAGGACCATTACAAACCTACTATTTTCTGCTTCTTTTATTTTAAGTCCAGTTATATAGATAGCTATAAATAGTTCTGACCTTGAATGTCTAAGTGAAGGTGAGATGTGATAATAGGCTTAGGAAACATATGGTTTGATATGTTAATGATCTGCAAGGCACACACACTTACAGAAATAAGTAGAACAAGACAAAATAGTGTTATACTGTATGGGGAAGAATAAAAAACCTTAGGAAAAAGCCCCATGTTCTTGACTAGTGGATAACCACAAACTGATATAAGATTGCACCCAGCTCTATCTCTTCGTCTCTGGGTGGCTCTGGGAGCTAACCCCAAGCATGTGGGATTCCCAGTGATATTTGTTGTGTGATTACCTTAGAGCAGCACCTCTGCCACATGCCACTACCAGGAAACTCTCCTGTTCTCTCTACAATCCCAGTGTATGCTTTGGTTCTTTATTTTCAGTCAAACTGTGCCAAGAGTGCCAAACCACCATTTCAGTTTAGCTTCTTGCAAATGTGTATCACAGGATGAATCTTCTGTAGTTGAATAGCTTGTTTTAAAAATATTATCAGCATGGGGCCTCTCACTAAAATGCTTAAAGCCTTTGAGTTGGGTTACAGAGATTCTAAGAGCTATTTTTGTCATTCAAAAAAAAAAAAAAAGCTACCTAACTATTTGTGATGCCCCCCTGAACAGTTTTTCTCTGTGTTTAATCTTCTCAGTCCTTGGAGACAAATGCTAACATGAGCATTACTGTCATGCTGAGTGGTCAGTGTTAAATTTTAGTCCCCACACCTATCATTAAATATTCTTGTGTTCCTGGTATCTCACTGCTCCCACACTTCATGAGTTACATATGCGTTTATCCATCCCCAGTTTTCTACATCAAAAAATGGGAGCAGATGGCCTTCCTCTTGCTTTGCAGGGTAGTGTGAATATTAATGAGGTAATGGGGATGTTTCACGATCGGAGCTCATGTCAAAATGAGACTGCAGACAGGAAGAGACAGTGAGAGGTGCTAAGTGGGTATATTAGGAAGTTGGGTTAGGATAGTTGCATGCACATTTTAGTATAGAGTTCAAGGACCTTTTAGGAAGGGTTGTTCTAGTGTGACTGTCTTTGTTAAATGCTCAGTAGTAATTTCAAGTGGCTAATGCATGATTTTAATTCCAGAAACTCTAATTTTATTTGATGTCCAGATCATAAGATGTAAAGCCAAGAAACCCATGACCAGAAGGAAACTTCCAATTTCCTATACCAACTTCTTGAGACCTTTTCCTTCAGTCTGCTTGTTTTTGTTATATTCAGCATTCAAACAAGTTGACCTGCTTTGTTTCCCACCCCATAAAGAAACTAGAAGTAGGAAATGTGCTCTGTAAGTCTTGGTTGGGAGGATGTTGAGATTATGTTGATTCCTGTGTGCACAGTGTCAGCTACTGGTCTCTTCAGAGTCTTTAAATAGATTTTAAAGGATCTCTACTCTGTATGATTCAATTAGAAAAGAAGTACCCATACAAATACAAACAGGAATATGTGTGTGTGTATGTGTACATATATATATATATATATATATATATATATATAGAGAGAGAGAGAGAGAGACTGGATAGGCAGTAGGAATCTTTGCACATAGCAAAAGGTACCTTCTCTGAGTGGCCAGATGCAGTATGTACCGGGCTCACAGCCTAGATTATACCACACAAGTTTCACTCCACCCTTAGTTATGAACTTCTGGGCAGTACCAAATGTACAGCATAAGCTGAGTTATAATTGCAGCAATAAAACTTCCCATGGCAACAAGGATCAGAGGAACTTTAGCAACATACAAGAATCTGTCTGGGGCTACAAAGTGTAGAAATGACAGTACTTTACTTTCTCATGATACCTGTAGATAACAGAGTGATATGTAGTGATGGACATTGCACATGCCCCTAAGAACATTGAGAGTGAGCATGCTCACGCTGGCTTTCTTAGAGTCAGCAGGGTTGTTGACACAGGCTGTGCAGTCAAGGGTGAGAGCATAGTGACACACGTGCAACCTCTGGTGCGATCATCCATGAGTGACAAAGGTGATCTGGTCAGAATGACAGGAAGTAAACAGGTAGTAAGAAATATTCACACTTGAAATATATATTGAAGCTAATAGCATATTTTGATGGGTTCAATGCAAATTAAGAGAAAGGAGGAAAGAGGAAGTAGATAAAGGATAATAAAGGTTTGGTTGTTTTTGTTGTTGTTGTTTTTGTCTCTGTGATGAGAACTGCCCTCAGGTGAGAAAAACACTGCCAGAGAATCAGGTTTCCAATGAGTGTTATGAGCTCAATTTTAGATTTAAGTTGTATATCTACATAGCTAAGTTAAATATCTAGGGAATGCAAAGCAGGCATTTGAATATGAATCTGAAATTCAGACCACAAATTCAGTTTCAGAAATTACTAGAGAGTTATATTAATCTAGAGATCATAGATAGTCCATAAAGTTGTGAGGTGAATAAAACCATTTAAGAATGAATGTAGATACTGAGTTTGAAGAGTGAGTCATGAGGTTTTCACAGCACTGAGAATGGAAAATGAGGATCCATTAATGGAACCTGGAAACAGCAAGAAACGGAAGGAAAGCAACCTAGGGAATGAGAAAGCTAATGAGGAAAGTATCTCAAGTAGGTGGTTGTGTCACAAGGTGTAGAATAAAGAGGGATTTGAACATTGGAGTTAGCAATGTGACAGTCATTAGTGACTTGACAGAAGCAGTTTTTATAAAGTGATAGGGTGAAAACTTTGTAAAGCAGGCTTAATAAATGAAAGAATAGACTGGAGAGATGGCTCAGTGTCAAAAGCATTTACTGACCCTCCAAGGGACCTGTGTTCAGTTCCCAGCATCCATGTTGGGAGGCTCACAAGTGCCTACTACTGCAGCTCTGGGGGACCTGACTGGGACCCTATTCTGGACCCTGGATGCACCTATACTCATGTACACATGCCTGTGCACATATAGTTATAGTTAAAAATAAAAATAAATCTTAAAAAGAAATGAAAGAATAAGAAGTGGAGGTGTTTACAGTGGGGAACAAACAAATAAGTAGAAAATATAATTTCAAGGGTTTTTGTTGTTGACTTGTTTGTTATTTTATCTTGTTTTGTGACAGAGTCTTACTGTGTAACATAGACTGGCCTAGAACCCTTGGTAGCCCTCTTACCTCAGCCTCCGGAATGTTGGGATTTCAGGTAAACAGTAGCATAGTAGGATGGGAATGTCATGGCAGAGGGAAGATCCAATGATGTTTGGAAAGGGAGAGTTGCTGGCACAGTGTGCTTGAATAAATGGGGAGAGACACATATCCTATAGTCAAATGGGAGAGCTGGGCTGATAAGCATCACACACAGAGGAAGGAAAGATGGCACCCCACCAATGCTTTAGGTGATGGATGTCTTTGTGGGTTTATGGGAGTTATCTCTTTGCTTGTGTATACTCAGTAAAATAGAAGGTGACAGATTTCCAAATTTTGATTGAAAACCCTTTAAAACTAATATAAATCATCTGTGATTCAAGCCAACATTGACCAGAATAAAGTTCTGTCACTCAGACTAAATTACAAAAATCTGTTCTGCTTGTGAAGCCAAGTAGAAAATGTTCAATTATCCCATTGAAACAGAGACCACAGACTAAATTTATAGGCAGGTTCATAGAGCCCTGGAGTAGCTTTCTTAGCCCCTGCTCCACTCCAAGAACCTCAGGGATTATAGTAGAAACACAGAAGTTGGTGAGTGCACACTTCACTTCAGCAGGACTCTGTTTGGCTCACACATGTGTATGACAGTAGATGCCTGGTAAAAATTACCGAATAATTGACAAGCACCAAAGCAAAGAACACCAGACTATGCTTTATTTAAAGGAAATAAAAACTTTAAGTTTTCTGCATTCTGGGTTTTTCATCCTGTGCTGAAAGTGTCCACATGGCCACAGTAACACCATTTTCCTTCCATCACTCTTTTTTCTTGAAGTAACTAAGGAAGGAGCATTGCTTATAGCTCTGTTCATGGGATCCTTTCAGAGGTGGAAATCCCTGGGCAGTTGAGAAGCTAGAAGGGTCCCAGTGTGGAGTGTGGGCCTTCTCTTTGATGTTGTCTGGTCCAGTCTCATTATTAAATGGTGATAGCGGTCATTGCCAGGCACTCCTTCTTGGCAATCCAGATGCCTGCAGTGCAGACCAGAAAGTCTCCTTGCATTTGAATTATGCCAACCTGCCATCATATGGCAGGGATAGTAAAAATCAGAAGGAAATACAGTCATCATGTTTTATATTCCCGGTCAAAGGATCCATTTGTCATTCTTTTGTTGTTTGATCTTCTTGGTAAATGGCAGAATTACAGAGTAAGCCAACTGTACTTTTATTTCTCTTTGCTTGGCAAAAGTGTCTTCACCTAGATCACTAGGCCGCATACTGATGGTTATGCCATCCCCACACAAAAGAGCAATGCAAACACTTTTATGGCTCATTGCAGAAGCCTCGGGAAAGGTGCATTGCAGGTTGGGGGGAGCTGCCGAGTCAAGGAGAACAAATGGGTTTTCCATAGGAGAATAACAGGATAGGTTTCACTCCCAGCTTGCCTGAGTTATTAACAGACACAAGCGAGGATAGGAAATACCATAACTGTCTTAATTGAAGTATTGGACTTAATACTCTTTAAAATGAATTGCCTCTATTTTTAAGAACAAGAAAATCTGACAGGTTCTCTTCCTCTTGGACCCTCAGTTGTATAATTTAACTTCATTGAGCACCATTCCCTTGGGACCTTCTGGTTACATAACTTAGCAGGAAAAGCATGATCTTTTGTCCCTTGCAGAGAGAGGAATTTATTTTCTAAGTCACATTATCTTCTGAGTCCTGGTTTACTCTTTTTCACTGAAGACCTAATGGAAACAAGTTAGGAAAAGGTCAAAATTGCATATGGAAAAGTTCCAGTTAAAAAGAGCAGCACATGCTGCTCAAGCCACAGATAGGTCACTTAAAGTTGTTCCTCTCTTCTTCCAGAGGAAGGCTGAGGTCCTACTTATGTGAAGAATGAAAAATTTAGTGGAATGGGACAACTGGGGTTGCAGGGCCCTCCCCGTGTGGATCTCATTCACCAGTGCAGTGCAGACCATTGGCTCGGTGTCATGACTCCTGGCAGGTCACAGGCTGTTTACTTTCATATTCTGCAAAGTTCCTGTATGACATTAAAATCACCTTAGCGTGGGCTCAGGGATGCAACCTCTTCCCTCTGTTCACAGGTCTTGCTCTTTCTTCAGATCTTTGCTGGGCTGTATATAGCTTTAAGAGTCTGGAGAGTCCCATTTAGCCTATTGGGTTTGTTTTTGTGTTTCTTTATTTCAGTTCTGGCTCTGGCCTTTTCCTCAAGCTAGTTTTTCAGTTATTGTAGTGATGTTGCTAGTTTCCATCTGTTTACTAGCAAAAAAAAAAAAAAAAATGTAACCTCATGGAATTTTAAGTTAACATTTTTTAAAAGAAGAAAAGGCAAAATGTATTCTGTAAAAAATATATAGCTAATTAAACGACTTAACCAGTATTTAGATTATTGTTGCTTGTTCAGTTAATCTTTAAGCAGCCATTACAAATGAATACACAGAGACCACATGGATTTTATCAAGCCTAGGCCTGAGTTGTGCACTCCTAGCCCATCTAAGCTAGCTCATAATTCTATTAACCCAAAATGACCCCATATATACATACGTCCCCTTGAACTGCCATTCTCCATGATATGCCAATGCTCCTGGCCATGTGGAATAAGGTTCTTTTCTCTAACCCATGGTGTGTGCCTCCTTCTTCCTGCTGCTCCTGGCTGGAATGCCTTAATACTCTGTCTAAAGCACAGGCTTCCTGCTCTAATCCCAGGAAGTCCCACCTTTCACTGTCTTTGCCCAATCTCAGGCCTCGGCATTTTATTTAACCAATCAGATTCAATGTAAGTAACAGACAGCAAGCAGGACCAATTAATTAACATTTAGAATGCTTAACACTACCCCAACAGTATTCCTTTATATGTCCCCCTTCTTTTTGCAAGAGATTATGAATCAATGAACATTCTAAATTACCAGTAATTGTTCTTATTCAGCTATATGTTGTGCTGCCATGCTCATTTTCACCATAAATTCAAATTTCTCATTCTGAGTATGAAAACACATGACAGAGACCGTGGTTGGAACTTGAGATACAGAAATAAATGATACATGATTTTTCCTTCCAGGATTGTATATACTCTGTTATCAGCTGTTTCAATAGGGAATTGGATGACTCCAGAACTATTCAGTAGACATTTACATGTTTAAGAAGCTACAATGGAAGACCAAGGCATGGATTCTAAGTCTTGAGTTGAGACATTTCTGGTACCGTCCTTTTTACCTCCCAGAATCCTCCCTGAACTGGGGCATATGCTAGAAGGAATACAGAAATGCAAGGTTTTCCCTGAGAAATCAGACTCAAGTCAAGGGTTTAAGGCTCTTGTTTGAATTAAAACATATTAAAAAGGTTTTTCAGATACAGAATAATCATGACCCCTTGAATAATATGTAGTGCCTCACAGAGGAAATTTTTATTTGTCATAAAATACTGTGATTGGCCCAGGAAGGAATCCTTCTTTGCCATGCCAGACCTGGTCTTCTGATCTATAACAACTGTGAGACATTAAGAAGATGTTGTCATAAGTTTCAAGGTTTTTCAATGATTTTTTTTTTTTACCTGAAAGTAATACAGGATACCAATATAAGAAGCTACCCAATGTTAGGGTATTAACAGCTAAGCTTGAGCATGTTCAGAGAATCATTGTAAAATAATTAGCCCATAATTCACCCCTATTTAGAGTCCCCTTGGAATAATTTTTTTCTCATTTTTGTTTCTAGTTTTTTAAAACAACTCTAAAGAAGGACATGTCCGTGTGTTGATGGATTCCTTCATCAAATATTTATTATACATCAACTATGTATGTGCCTGGCATGCAGCAGCATATTTTAGAGGTACAATCAGACTAGAAATGATCATTTTATTGCAGGAACTCCCAGCCATGGAAGCAGATAGTGGTGTTTGGATGCTCGAGTTTCTAGGTTATCTAGGGAGCAGGTAACTTGGTGAATTTACCATGCTCAGGAATCTAATATTCAGCCCAGTGATATAAGCCTGATTGCATGAGTCACTACAAACAGTATAACCTCACATTAACATGCTCATTATGACTGCTCTTTATATTATACAAATCCAATTAGGGCCCCCAAAACACAATCATAGCTACATCTCTAACACTGAGTGGACTGTGCTTTATTGGCCTGTAGGCAAGTACATAGAAAGCAAATTGTAATAATCAGGGTGACCATCTATTAATTTACAGTGATAAATGAAGCCATCAAGTTGACTGGTATGTCGAACACAGTGGTTCAAATGGATAACCTAGTGGGGAGCCAGATAATCCCATCATGATGGCTTCAAAAGTGTTACTTTGCTAAAATAGCTTGACAGACTCACCCACAGCAGGGGTGACCTTACTGAGGAAAATGGAGCAGCTTCTCAGCCAAGGTTTCTTCTATCCTTGAGTGGCCTAGGGCAGGCCTGACCAGCTCCACCTCTTGCAGTATTCTGTATCATCCACTTGCTTTACACTCTATTTCTACAATGCTCACAAATAGTTATTCTTTATTGAATTATAATC
>CAJQZJ010032443.1:4114019-4135188 GCA_907164525.1 Lophiomys imhausi
CACACACACACACACACACACACACACACACACACACACACACACACTCCAGAAATGATCCCTATATCTTGGGAGTCTCATTTTCTACATCTTGGCCAGTTGTGGGTATGTGTTAATCGCCATCTACTGGAAATAAAAGCTTCCCAGATGAGAGTTGAGAGATACATTGATCTATGAGTATAGCAATAAGTCATCAGGAGTCTGATACTGATGTGGGAGCTTTATCCCTACTGGATAGCTTTTATAGTGCTAGAAGGGACTATGCACACTACCGGAGGAGAAAAATAATCATCAGCCATACCCAGTTGCGAATCCTGTGAGCTACAATACTGACTGGCTTGGCAGCATATGTCTACTGATGCAATAGTCACACAAATATCATGGTAGTAACCAATTACCTTTAAATTGGCTTTTTAAGTCCCACTTCACAAGATGAAACTCATATGTGTCACCATTATCTGGCCAACAACCTATGGACAAATAGGTTCTAGGTTCTAGAGGAGAACCTACTAATATTATTCTGCTAAATGGGTACAAGTATTTTTTAGTACTATTACCAAAAAACTGAAGGAAAGAAAAGGCTGTGATTTATATTGGGAAACCAGACAGATATTAACTCTGACACATCTTTTACTATTGATTTTCATATTGCTAAGATTGTGAGAATGAGGAAAATAAACTAACTTGCTTTCCTAACATTCAAGATTCTTATATGCAAAAGTTAGTTAATAAAATGTGAAAATCCAAGTGTCTCATTTACAAAAAGCCTTTCCTAAGGATGTAGAACAGGGAATTGAAGTTGCACAGCAAGATACAAATGATAGATTAACTGCCCCTCCTATGAATCTTTAGGCAGGTAGAGGGCAGTGGACCTCAGACTTGCAGTCATCAGAAATACTGGGAGAGCTTGGCAGTGCAGGGTCCACCCCCAGAGTTAGGTTTAGTACGTCTTGGGAAGGGCATGAAATTATGCATTTCTAAAAAGTTTCCAGCTTCTATGCAAGAACCATTGTTTGAAAGAGGTACAAAGGTATATCCATGCACACAGTTATTCCAGGGCATTGGGTCTTTAGACCCTTACAGGTAACCTTGGAAAGTATGCATCAGAAGAATGGAAGATACGGCACAATTGGCTGAACAGAGAACTCTAGCTGTGGAAAAGATGTCAACAGTCTCAGGCTAGATGTTGGGCAAATGTGAGTAAAATCACATGATAGTTGAGTGGGAAGCTGAGATAAGTGAATTTTTAGGCAAAAGATGAAACATTTGATGGGAGCCCATTCATTTCACCCACAGACCTTGTTGTTCAATCTTCTAAGTTTGTAGCCAACATTTAAGAGTTACCAGTTTTCATATGGAAATCCAGTTTTCTTTCTGGTTTTGGAAAGGTGACTGTGGCAACTTGAAATCTGAATTCCCATGTGACAGCAAGTGGGAAGAGACAAGACTGGCTGTCCCCTTTACTGGGGCATTTATTCTTGGGTTAACCAGCCCCATCTGATCATTCTCTCCTAGACATAAGCAGCAGATCTCTGTGTGCCTGCATGTTTGCACAGAATCCAATACTGTTTGAAGTGTAGCCACATTGTAAGATAGTCAGTAAGAGGCAGAGGAGATGGACTCAAAGAACATGAGTGGAAAGGTTGACTTTGGGAAGAAGCAGGAAGTTATTTCCCCCATGTGCCAGGGGATGGGGGTTGGGGGGTGGGAGGAACAGAGATGGACCATCTTGGACTAAAGATGGTAACTTTCAATTTCTCAGTAGCACAAATAAGACTTCTTGTCAACTTGAGGGAAGAGGGCTTTGGTCCTAGCAAACAGATGGGGAATTTGGTCTGATTGCTGAAGAACGTGTTGAGGAATTAACAGGGTATACTAAAAACATCACAAAGTAGCTCTGCCAGTCCATTTGCAGTAAGAACATGAGGTTCTCTGCTCCAGCAGCAATGTGCATAGGTAGAAACAGTGAACCTAGACTGAGACCTCACCAAATCAAGCTATCCATCCATGTGTATTTTGATCCATCCACATGTAGAATTTTCATAGTACCAAGAATTATATCTAAATGTTTATGTTTTTGAATTATGAAAGTAATATGCCTTGGGATAAACAGAACAGGAAGCTATAACTATAATTTTATTGGTAGATCTCTCTCTCTCTACACCTCCAAGCATGTGTGCGAGCATGGGGGAGGTATATGAGCATGTTTGTATGTGTGTGATGCATGGGGTTTTTTGACATACAAGTGAGTACACATATGTGTGCATGTGTGTAGAGGCCAGGAACTAATATCAGGAATCATTTCCTATTGCTTCCCTAACCATACTCGTTTAGGTAGGGTCTCTCAGTGAAATCCATACTCCATGACATGGCTAGTCTTGCTGTGCATCTACCCTGGAGTGCTCTGTCTCTGTTTTCTGGGGCTGGCATTGCAGATGGGTTCCTCTGCCCACCTGGAGTTTACAAGAGTCTCTGGGGATCCAGACTTGGGTCCTTGTCCTTGCCCAAGTGCTCCCGCACTGAGCCGTCTCCTTGTCTCCTCACCCCCTCACTGGTAGGTGCTTTAAAAAGAGGGCAGCAGTTAAACAATTTCCCTAGCGGATCATTTAGCAAAACTTTGATGGATGTAGGATCCCTGTCTTTTTTTTTAACGCAATCTCAATTTCAAAGAAATTGATCTACATTCCTCTACGCAGCCTCCATGGCTAACACACTTTGCAAAGCTCGAGAAACCCCACTGAAGGAAAACAGTTCATTCTTCACAGTTAAACTTGCAACACAGTGAAAGATGATTGTTTTAAAAAGAAATTAGGCCTGCAGTATTTTAAATAGTTCCCCTAAAAAAGCAGCCTACTGAAGCTCTGTGTAATTTATCAGGTGAATTGCAAATGAGAGCCCGATCAAGCTTGCTTTGAGAGGAAGTGATGAACAGACTGACCTCGTGACATCACCTCAGCCTTAACTACCCAGCTCAGCCCTCACTGCTTCATCAGTGCATTCTTTCAATGCTGATTTCTGCAAGCTTAAACACAACTTTATAAAAAAAGGTGTTAAGTACAGGATTCCTTTGTTTCTCAAAAGAACAGAGTTGTGACCTGTTCCCCGCCTCCAAAAAAAAAAAAAAAAAAAAAAAAAACAAAACTAAATCTTTTAGTCAAGAGAACTAATTTCTTTTAAGAAAAAAAAAAAAAAGTAGCAGTAGAACCTTGCTTGTTCTTTAGGAGTGCTGTGGGAATTCACCGGGTCCACTCTTCCAAATCTGCTCTTCGGAGAGGGATATCAGTGTACAGATAGCCTCTGTTATTAAATAATGTCAGAGGTGGACGCATTTCCAATACTGTTCAGAAGAGTTTTTTTCTGAACAGTTGACAGTGTGTCTATTTACGACATAATGAAAACAAAACAGAAGTGAGGTCTTCCCCCAGGTTCCTAGCTCAGGACTATGCATTGGATCAAAAAGGCTCCAGTGAAATTTCTGTACAACTGAGGATCTCATTTCCTGTCTTTAAGCCCTCAGAAAAGATGGAACAATGAGAACGACTGTTGATATGGAAGAGCTGAACTGCCAATCTCTTGTCTTTCATTTTCAGTTAGTCTAATCCAGGTGAATTCATTACCATTTATTAAATTTTTCCCCTAGGATAATACCTGCCCATTTTCTGCAGTGAACTCTGACTGAATTCCCAATGTGGACCTTTTTGCTTTGGGCAGTATTCACTCAGGCACTATTCAACTTTCTGCTCACCCAATTGTAAATTCGGCAATTCCCTTATAGCTCCTATATATTAAGTGGTACACAAATTTTAATAGAAATTGATTGAAGATGGAAGTTGGCTTTCTTATCTCTGAATCTCCAGTAATAACTCATCAGTTTCATTGACAGTGAGAAACTTTATGAGAAGTAGTGTAAACATGCGAGAGATGTGTGGCTTTTAGCTCAGGTTATCCCATTTTACATACTGTGCTAACTACAATATTGTTTACACTTAATGGCTCGGTTTTCAGCAGTCATGTTTTAAAATGTCAATGGAGATAGCTGAATTTTCAAACAGATAAAATTGTTGTGTGTACCTAGAATGGGAGCGGGGCTGTAGTAAAACACAGAGGCTGTTGAGTTTTTATGAAGATGTATGCCCAATATAAGAAGATAATCAATATTTCGATGTCAAGTCACAAGAGCATCAACCAAGAACAGAGTGTAACTCTTGAGGGTCTGTCAGTCTAGATCTAATTAGGAGGCAGAAATTACACCTGCTATTTAAGCAAGGCAGGCTTCCAATAAAAAACTGTTAACTAGGTAGAGAGCTGTTAATTATCTCAAGTGAAAGGGAACTTTAAGGTACCAGCGAGAGAAAATTGCAGGAAGCAATTGCCACTCCAGGGACTGGGGAAACAAAAGGAAGATACTAGAATTATTAAAACTGTCGAACTCGGAGTGTAGTGGCTCAGCTCATGTTGAGAACACAGAGTGATAAAACTGCTCCCATGAGTGTTAGAAAATCTGTGTACTGGATTTAGCTGCTGTAAAGAGACACTGTCACCCCTGGGGTGAAACAGAAATGATCAGGAAACAGGAAATGCACAGGAAGTAAAAAGCACAGAATTAATCCCATCTTCCTGCTTCCTCTTATAGGCTTCCATCTCCCTTGAGCACTCCATTTTTAGAAGAACCAGAAGGCCAGATGAGAAAAGGAAAGGAAATTTGCAGAGCCCCCTCTCAGGTGTCACAAAGCAAGAATGCAGGGCAGGATGCCGGCTGAGAAGTACCTTCAGTCACAGCACAGAAGCCTTTAGGCAGGAGGCTAGCCTATGAGCTCCCACTGCTGAAGAGTGAGGCTCAGTCTCGGTGCTAGGAAAAACCATCTTCTTAATTGTTGTCCGGAAATGACAAGTCTTAACAATGTTAATTTACTTTCAAATAAAGCCAGTAAAACTGACTTGAAAGGTGGAGGCTGTAACATCATCACACAGCTATTGTGGGACTCAACCAATCAGCTATTGTTGTTGTTGTTCGTTTGTAATGAAAAGTTTCAAAAGTACAAAAAGCAGATAAAAAGGCACATTCAACATGTGTGTCCAACTATAGCAATCATGGATATTTGTCCACCCTTTATGTCATCACATCACTTCCGTGTCCCTTTCAGCTTCCCATTGAACTGTCATTCATAAAAAATTCATTGTGTTTAATTGCTGCTTGATGAATTTTTACAAAGCAGAACTGCTCATACAAACCTCACTTAGATCAAAACAGCGAATACTGCAAATACTCCTGCAAATGACTCCTTTCCAGAGCACAGGCCCCTTTTGCAGACCTTGAACTTTGTGGTTTTTAAAAGCCCTTCTTCTTAAGATTTTTATTCTTAATTGTTCTGGTATTTTTGTTTGTTTGTTTTTCATTGTACTTGACATCTGATTACATAAGTATATTTTCACTGTATGCATTCCTCCTCTATGTCCTGCCCCCCTCCTTCCCTGCTCCCCTTCCCAGTAATTCTGTTCATTCCCCATGACAGTTTTTCCTGTACTTTCACATCATCTATACGCATATGGTTTTTATATGTCTATATAAAAGTTTAGGACCCACATGAGAGAAAAACGCAATCTCTGTCTTTCTCAGGCTGAGTTAATTTGTTTACTATGACTCTCTCCAGTTCCACAAAATTTCCAGAAAACAATGTAACTTTGTTCTTTATGGCTAAAAATAATCCCATTGTGAATATATACCACATTTTCTTTATGCTTTCCTCTGTTGATGGTTCTGTGAGTTAGCTATTATGGACATCACTGTGATAAACTTTGATGTACAACAATCTCTGTGCAGTGTTGGAATCCCTCTTGCTTTTTGAGAAACACTGTATCAATCCCAAACTTGCTTAGTTTACATTTCCATCAGCAGCATATAAGGATTTGCTTTTGTCTGTATACTCATAAGTATTTGCTGTTTTCTTAATGACTGACATTCTGACTGAGTTGAATAGAATCTCATTGTAGTTTTAATTTGCATTTCCATAATGGCTAGTGAGGCTGAACATTTTTTTAATGTGTTTATTGGCCACTTGAAGATTTTATTTTTTAGAACTTTATGCACTTTTCATTAGCCTATTTATTGGTGGATTTGGTAGATTCTTGTTATTTAATATCTTTAGTCTTTTGTGTAATTAATTATTAATCCTCTGTCAGATATGTGGCTGGCAAAAAAAAAAAAACTTTCTCCCATTCCATAGGCTATCTCTTCACTCACTTCCTTTATTGTACAGAAGCTTTTGAATTTCATAAGATACCATTCTATTAGAGCCCAGACCCTTTGGATACAGTCACATTTTCTCACAGAAGCTGTGAAGAGCTGACAGGCCACACCCAGCCAATCCATGCTCCCCTATAGTTCTTCAAAAGCCAAGTCCTTTCCCACC
Source organism: Lophiomys imhausi (assembly GCA_907164525.1). Classification (NCBI taxonomy): domain Eukaryota; kingdom Metazoa; phylum Chordata; class Mammalia; order Rodentia; family Muridae; genus Lophiomys; species Lophiomys imhausi. The sequence goes on from CAJQZJ010032443.1 coordinate 4,120,430, forward strand.
CCAGTCCTAAGAATTTTCCTTCCCTCTAGCAAAGCCCTAAACAGAAAAACACTGCAGGAAGGACAAGTTTCACGGTGCATACTAACTAGGTCTTGCTCTTTATCCAGGAATGTTCTTGGGGCTTTCAGAAGACACAATATCTCTCTCTAATTTAGATGCTGTCCACTGACCATGGACCCCTTTCTCTGCCACTACTCCTGTCTGTTCTACTCTCTCTGGGCTAAGCTGAGGCTTTCCTTCCAACTTCTTTGTCAGTTTGATCCTTTGCCTGACAATGGATCAAACTGTTTCCCTCTCTTGAACACCATTTTTTGACCTGAAGAACCTAACACATTTGTCAGTTGTTGGTACTGTTTTCAACTTCCTTGAGTCTTATTCAGAAAGTCTTTATCTATATTGATATCTTAAAGTATTGTTCCTACATTTTCCTGTAACAAGTTCAGAGTTTTGGGTGTTACATTAAAGTCTTTGATCCATTTTGAGTTTTCATATAGGGTGAGAGAAAGGAACCTAGTTTCATTTTTTTCTGCATGTCCTTATTTAAATTCAACTTCAACATTATTGCTGAAGTCTACCCATATTGCTGCGTGTGGCCATATTTCATTTTTCTTCATTGTCCTATAGTAGTGTGTATCCCTGTTTTCTCCTCTCTTTGTTCCACTGATATAAAATCGTGTTGTTTCCTGCCTTTGGCTATTAAAAATAATACAACTATAAACATTCTGAACACACATGGCCTCTAGTATATATTTGTCTACATTTCTGTTGGGAATATGTCAAAAATAGGTCTTAGGATATGAATGTGTTCAACTTTAATCAATATTGCCTGAGAGTTTTGAAAGTAGTTAAATTAATTTATCTTCCATTAATTTTAGTTGCTTCATGTGTCAATATTTGCCTGCATATATGTCTTGTACAACATGCAGGCAATGTCTTTGGGGCCAAGAAGACATCAGATCCTCTGGACCTTGTGAGTTATAGGCAAGTTGTAAGCCACTGGAAGGATGCTAAGAACCAAATCTGGGTTTTCTGAAAGAACAGCAAGTGCTTTTAACTACTGATTCATCATCTCTCCACACCCTAGTGCACATTCATAAGTGTTTTTCTTCAGAACTTTCTTAACTTTTTAAAATTTTACATACATTTTAAGTTAGTTTGTCAATTTTTCAAAGTATCTGATAGTTTTAATTAGGATTAGATTCAGCCTAATCTAGAAGTGGCTCTTTTACAATATAAGCTCATTCAGTTCATAAATATTTTGTTCCCTTTCTTTGATCTAAATAGCTTTATTTTCTTTGAATAACGCAATTCTTTCTGGAGAAGCCATGTAAATTATTAATTAGGTTTATTTCTAGACATAGTTTGATATATCTTAAGTGGAATAATTTTATTTAGTTTTGTTAGTGTATGGGAATTGATTTGCTAATTTATGCTAATTCAAATAATTTATTTATAGATAATTGTGTGTTTTCTCTGTACATATAATCATATTGGCTACCAATTTTGACACTGAGTTCATTTGTGTCTTCCAACTCTTATGCCTTTTGCTTCTTTTTCTTTTCTTATTGGATTGGTTAAAATCACTATTGCTTCCAACACACCAAAAGGAACAGGAACATAGACTTTGTTACCTGTTAATGAGACACTTTGCCCTAGTGGTGCTGCCATGTAGGCCCCCAGTACAAGCTCTTGGCCCTCATATGACTGCTGAACTGGGGTGGGGGGTACTGATATGTAGGGACACTCCACTCCAGAGGAGTGGAATAGAAGCAAGAGGGGGTAGAGGGTGGGAGGGTGGGACCAGGAAGGGTAGAAAGAGGGCACAGTGATGGAGATGTAACTTGAAGTAATAAATAAACATTAAAAAATAATAATAGTTTGATGTTGACTACTGGCTTGCTTTATATCGCGTTTATTATTTCTAGGTATGATACTTGAATGCCTGTTCTCTCCAGGACTTTTAGCATGAAGGGTGTTGGATTTTGTCAAATGCTTTTTCAGCATCTAGTGAGATGATCATGTGGTTTTTTTCTTTCACCTTTTTTATATGGTGAATTACACTGATGGATTTTCATATGTTGAACCATCCCTGCATTCCTGGGATGAAGCCTACTTGACATGGTGTATGATACTTTTGATGGGTTCTTGGATTCAGTTTGCTAGTATTTTATTAAGTATTTTTCCATCTATGTTCATGAGGGAGATTGGTCTGAAGTTCTCTTTCTTTGTTGGGTCTTTGTATGGTTTAGGAATCAGGGTGACTGTGTCCTCATAGAATGAGTTTGGCAGTGTTCTTTCTGATTCTATTTTGTGAAAGAGTTTGAATTGGTATTAGCTCTTCTTTAAAGGTCTGGTAGAATTCTGTGCTAAAACCATCTGGCCCTGGGCTTTTTTTTTTTTTGGTTAGATTTTTAATGACTGTTTCTATTTCCTTAGGAGTTATAGAGCTGTCTAATCTGTTAACCTGGTCTTGATTTAATTTCAGAAGGTAGAATATATTTAAAAAATTGTCCATTTCACTTAGGTTTTCAAATTTGGTGTACTAGAGGTTTTTAAAGTAGGACCTAAAGATTCTCTGGATTTCCTCAATGTCTGTTGTTATTTCTCCCTTTTCATTTCTGATTTTGTAGATTTGGGTTTTTCCCTCTGCTTTTTAGTTAATTTGGCTAAGGGTTTGTCTATTTTGTTGATTTTCTCAAAGAACCAACTCTTGGTTTCATTGATTCTTTGTATTGTTCTTTTTGTTTCTAAGTTGTTGATTTCATCCCTAAATTTGATGATTTCCTGCCTTCTGCTCCTCTTGGGACCAGTAGCCAATATCAAATTAAATGGAGAGAAACATGAAGCATTTCCTCTAAACTCAGGGACAAGACAAGGATGTCCACTTTCGCCATATCTCTTCAACATAGTACTTGAAATTCTTGCTAGAGCAATAAGACAACTAAAAGAGATCAAGGGGATACATAATGGAAACGAAGAAGTCAAATTATCCCTATTTGCAGACGATATGATAGTATACATAAACCACCCCAAAAATTCCACCTGTCTTAAAGCTGATAAACACCTTTAGCAAGGTGGCTTTATACAAAATTAATTCAAAAAAATCAGAAACCCTTCTTTATACAACAAATAAATGGGCTGAGAAAGAAATTAGGGAAACAACCCCCTTCACAATAGCCACAAGCAATATAAAATACCTGGGGGTAACTCTAACCAAGCAAGTGAAAGACCAGTATGACAAGAACGTCAAGTCCTTGAAGAAACAAATTGAAGAGGCCATCAGAAGATGGAAAGATCTCCCATGCTCATGGATAGGTAGGATAAACATAATAAAAATGGCCATCCTGCCACAAGCAATATACAGATTCAATGCAATTCCTATCAAAATACCACTACAATTCTTTATAGACCTGGAAAAAGCAATTCTCAAACTTCATATGGAATAACAAAAAGCCCAGAATAGCTAAATCAATCCTGTACAAAAAAAAAAAAACATCTGGAGACATCACCATCCTAGATTTCAAGCTGTACTACAGAGCAATAGTAATAAAAACAGCACAGTACTGGTATAGAAACAGATGAGTGGATCAATGGAATTGAAGACCCAGAAATTAACCCACACACCTACGGTCACTCAATTTTTGAAAAAGAAGCCAAAACTGCACAATGGAAAAAAGACAGCATCTTCAACAAATGGTGCTGGTCCAACTGGATGCCGACATGTAAAAGAATAAAATTAGACCCATACTTATCTCCTTGTACAAAACTTAAGTCCAAGTGGATCAAAGATCTTAACATAAGGCCAGACACAATAAATCTATTAGAAGAGAAAGTGGGGAAAACCCTCGAACTAATTGGCACAGGTGACAACTTCCTGAACAGAACACCAATAGCTCAGGATCTAAGACCAACAATCAATAAATGGGACCTCATGAAACTGAAAGGCTTCTGTAAGTCAAAAGACACTGTCATTCAAACAAAATGGCAACCTACAGATTGGGAAAAAATCTTCACCAATCCCACATCAGACAGAGGGCTATTATCCAAAATTTACAAAGAACTGAAGAAACTAAATGCCAAGAAACCAAATAATCCAATTTAAAAATGGGGAACAGAGCTAAACAGAGAATTCCCAAAGGGAGAATCCCTAATGGCTGAGAGACACTTGAAGAAATGTTCAGCATCCTTAATCATCAGAGAAATACAACTCAAGACAGCTCTGAGATTCCATCTCACACCTATCAGAATGGCTCAGATCAAAAGCTCAAATGACAGCACATGCTGGTGAGGTTGTGAAGAAAGGGGAACCCTCCTCCATTGCTGGTGGGAATGCAAACTTGTACAACCACTATGGAAATCAGTCTGGAGATATCTTAGAAAACTTGGAATAACTCTACCTCAAGAACCAGCCATACCTATACATCCAACTGATTCCTCACCAAATCACAAGGAAGTTTCCTCATCTATGTTCATAGCAGCTGTATTTGTAATAGCTAGAAACTGGAAACAACCCAGATGTCCCACAACAGAGGAATGGATTAAAAAAACTGTGGTACATCTACACATTGGAATTCTACTCAGCCATCAGAAACAATGAAATCATGCAATTTGCAGCCAAATGGATGGAACTAGAGAAGCTCATCCTGGGTGCGCTAACCCAGACTCAGAAGGATGCACATGGCATCTATTCACTTATAATCGGATTTTAGCCATATAGTACAGTATAACTATACTACAACCAATGCACCAAAGGGAACATGAACATAGACTTTTTTTTCCTGTCAATGAGACACTTTGCCCTAGTGGGGCTGCCTTATAGGCCCCCAGTGTATGAGGAGGCTCTTGGCCCTCATATGACTGCTGAATTGGGGCAGGGGATTGTTATGTAGGGACACTCCACTCCAGAGGAGTGGGATGGAAAGGTTAGGGGGTAGAGGGTGGGAGGGCAAGACTGGGAGGGGTGAAAAGTAGACACTATGATGGAGATGTAACCTGAAGTAATAAATGAATATTAAAAAATAATAATAGTAACTAAATAAATAAAATGAAAAAAGAATCACTATTTCTTTCAGACAATCATACGTATATATTGGTTGTGGACACTCTCACTTGAAATCTGTCACTCTAAGTGTATGTTTTCACCCTAACATCAGCAAACTCCCAGAAAAGTGGTTCTCCATATCCTTCACCCTACATTTTTGATGCAAAAGCAAACTTCATATGTACAAAACTTTCAAGCAAAATTTTCAAAAATCAAATTTAAAATGACAGATTTACTTAGGAATTTTTATTTGAAAATTTTAGGTTTACTAATTACTTTGTATCATTCTTTTTATTGTAATATGTAATGATGAAACTTTTGAAGAAAAAATATATTTTTAAACCAGAAAAAAATAGCTTTTTGTATTTTTTTATGAAACACACCAAAATGTATTCATTCCATCAGAAAACCCTGAGCACAACTAGCCTGAGCTCATAGGGGCTCACAGAGACTGAACTGACAACCAGGGAGCCTGCAGGGGACTGACCTAGGCCCTCTACTGCTATGTTACAGCTGTGTGGCTTGGTCTTCTTGTGGGATTCCTCACAGTAGGATCGCTGTTTCTGACTCTTTTGCCAGCTTTTGGGACACATTTCCTCCTGCTGGGTTGCCTCAGTCCAGCAGTAAGACAAGGTGCGTAGTCTAACTCCACCTTGAGATGCTGGGTTTGGTTGATATCTCTGGGAGGCCTACCCTTTTCTGAAGGGAAATGAAGGAGCAGTGGATCACAGAGGGGGAGTGACTGGGAGAAGAAGGGGGAGAACTGCAGTCAGGATGTAAAAGTATAATAATATTAAATAAATAAAAACTTACTCATCTTGAGGGTAATTACATATTACTTTTATCTTTTAAATCATTACTATCAAAGTATATCAACTGAATTAAAATCTCAATGAGATGAGAACCTTACTAATATAAAGGCATTAAATTGTTTTAAATAAGTATGTAATCATTGATGACCTATTCTCTCTTAATTTTATAAGTTACTCAAACATGCCCAGTCCAACAACAGGACATCTGGATATGTACCATAATAATTAAACACTATTATCTTTGATATTCTGCCATGTTTGCTATTTTTAGTAATGTGTTAATGATAGTTTTGTATTTTTTTCACCCGTGTCTATTCATCAATGTAGGGAGGAAAAGCATATCTTGACAGTGTCTTAGCTTGATTTATTATGCTAACATATTTAGGTATGTGGAACACAGAACTCCATTTGTCTTGCTGTTCTCACGAGTCAGCCTTAGCGAATCTGACAAAGACCTTGGTTCAAAATTGCAAAGAAGTAAAGGCATTGGACACCCTTGCTCATCATGTGATTCAGATAAACCCTCAGTTATTCCAGCTCTTGCTTGTTCATGCTCTTCTTGTCACCTTCTAGAAGACCTCACTATGTTTTTAGATTTGTTTATTTCTTCATTTAGTTGTTTATTTTTTTGCTATATGTATTTTGACTCTGTTGTCATATACATTGCAACTTGGGAATTATGTCATTATGCTGGGCTAACTCTATCATTATTGTGTAATGGCCCACCTGATTTTAATAACTGCTCTGACTTAAAGTCTAGTGTATTTGTTTTTAATATTGCTAAGCTGAGCATCATTTTGTTGGGATTTTTTTGAGATTGTAATTTAATTATGTTTGTTGCTCCCCTCCCTGCCTCTAAACCTTTCAACATGCCCCTCCCTATTCTCCTTTGTTGCATTCATCTGTGCATTTATATATACATATATATTCCTAGATAAAATTGCTGAGTCCATATAATATTACTTGTATACATGTTTTTGGAGTACTGAACAACAAAACAGTGTGTTCTTTCCTGGGGAGGACCACCTCACCCACTCCCAACTTTACCCAGTTTCCAGTAGTTCTTTGTAGGGTTGAGGCATCTTGGGCTTTTCCCCATTCAATTTAACAAGTTCATTGGTATCATCCTTGTTCAGCTCATGTTTGGGCAGTCATGTTGGTGAGACTTTACTATTATAGCTTCTGATGCTACTAGGAGACACAGTCTCACAGCAAACTCCCTGACCCTTTGGCTCATACAATATTTCCACATCCTCTTCTGCAACCCACATGTAAGCCTTAGGTGTAGATGTTTTGTAGAGCCATTGGGACTGGGCTCCACAACATTACATTTTGAATAGTTATGAGTTTCTGTAATAGTCTCCATCAGTTGCAAAGAGAAGTTTACTTGACGAAGGGTGAAGACTACACTTGTCTATAGGTATAAGGACAAATGTTTATAAATTGTTGTTAAACATTATGTTGGTTTTGTAAATTACTATATTCTCCTCCAATCACCTTGATTTCACTAGCACTGAGTAGTTAGCTAGGTTTCCAGCAGCAGGAATGGCATCTGTCTTGTTGAGTTCAACTTAAGGCTCAAGTCCAATTAGAGACCTATTGGTCATCACCAAGTATATTTTGCCACTACTGCAGCTATAAGGTTTTTGTGTCATGCTATGTTGGTCATTGATGCAGTTCATAGTAAGTAAAGCTTTGTTTTCTTAATGTGTGTCTGGAATTTACTACTGTTTACTTTCCACTCTTTCATATTTAAAGTGTCTCTTGTAAGCTAAAGGTGATTGGATCCTGTTTGCAACCTGTTGCTTAAAATCTTTTTCTTTAAATAAAATATTTAGTATACCCCAATCTGATGTAATTATGGGTATATTTGGTGTCTAAATACATTACCTTATTTTCTTTTTTTTTCATCTAAAATCAATTTATTTGGGAGAAAAAAAATGTACTGTATTCAATGAAATGATTCAGTTTCATCTTTTGTGGAGAGCTTCAGACCTGTATATGACCACAACGTTATGTCAAATATCATGTCCCTTAAGCCATGTCGAGATATATTATATTTTTGTACATAGTGTAATACTATAAAAACAATAGTAACAATCCCCAGGAGCTAGAGTTATAGGAAAAGAAAATACTAACAGTTTACATGGCACTGGCAGGATCTTCCATGGTTGGAAAAGAAAATGTTTGCTTAGATAATGCCTATGTTCACAGTGTATCAATTTTCAGAGAGATATCTGTAACCGAACTTTTAAATTAATATTTAACACTTATTTATTTATTACTAAATTCACTTATAACAAACACCAACAATTTCTTAACTATTAATCCTATAGACTCTTACAACCCCTTTAACCTAACCACTAAACCTACTGATAATTATTTTTTTTCTTTTTTTTTCCTTTATTTTTTATTTCTTCAAGTTACATCTCAATCACAGTCCCCTCCCTATTCCCCCTCCAGTCCCACCCTCCCATCCTCAACCCCCCATCCTCTTCCCTTTTTTTTTCTTTGAAGTTTAAGGTATATCTTATTTCCCCCTACAGTTTCTCCTTTCAGTCCAACAAATGGCTCTTTCTCTTATAATAATAAATACAATACAGTACAACAGAGGTAATGAGGCCACAGTTATGAGGGTTATATGGCTTAACGTACATTCCCAATGACCAGTCCATATGTATTTGGTACCTGACTTTAACATTCTACTATCTAAACATCTCCATGAGTTTAAAGTTCTATATCTGACTCAACATTCATACTAATTGCAACACAATTTAAAAAGTATCTTCTTAGATGTATAACACTCTCTTGACTCCTAAACAACTCAAAATTTAATTATGAAACTTTATCTGTCTGTTCTTCAATCACCTCAGAGACCTGAGAGGGATAAATATATCTGATTTTATAGGAAGTACAGGGTCTGCAGCTTCCCAAACTAAGAAATGACATACCAGTGGCTGCCTGGACAGTTCCCATTTTCTCTCCATACGTTACAGCATCACTCTTTAGTCGTTTGGCCCCGCTTCTCTGACAGACATTGATGGTAGAGCAGAGGTTATGAAGGACTTACCTACCCTGTCTTGGCAGAGCTAGGCTGTCGACTTACCTGCTTCCAGGTTTTGTCCTTTTTGGACAGCATTCTGTCTACAGTTGGAGCAAGGGGCGTTTCCTACCAAGAGATAGGCTTGCGACTAATTCAATCATCTCCCACTGGAGATTCTTCGATGCTCATCTTCTACTTGGAGGAGAATAGGGGGTGCTGTCAGGAGTTGATATGTCTTGATATAAAAATATCTAAAGTTATGAAAACATCATTGAATGCCATATTCTGCAGATCTCTTGAGGTTTTTGAAGAGGCCCAATCTATCTCTTATATTAGGGTAAGCAGATGTTGCTTGTCTCTTGCCGGTTTATTTCTGATAGCTTAGCAAGTACCTATAATAGGCTGTCATAGTACCTAACAGAATGACTGGCTTGTGTAACCATTAGTTTGCATTTCTTAATTATCCTAAACAGTTCATGACAGTTAGTAGTAAAAGGCCAAAACATCACATTTCATTTTTTTTCTTTACCTCCTAATCCTTCCATCCCATTTCTCTGGGGTGGGGTGTCCTTATATAACAGTCCCTCATCTCAGTTGAGAGGTCGTATGAGGACCAAGAGCCTCTTCATTCATTGGGGATCTATGAAGCAGTACCATCAGTGAAAAGTGTCTCGTTGCCTGGGAGAGAGAACTACTAAACAAACGAATCAATAAGCATACAATAGATAAAAAAGACTAAAAAATAGAAAAAAATATAACTAATATATAAAAAATAAATAAAAATTAAAAATAAGAAGTCTATGTCCAAGTTCCCTTTGGTGTGTTAGTTGTAGTATCGATACCTTCTACTATATAGCTAAAATCCTACTATAAGTGAATAGATGCCATATGTGTCCTTCTGAGTCTGGGTTAGTTCACTCAGGATGAGCTTTTCTAGTTCCATTCATTTGGCTGCAAATTGCATAATTTCATTGTTCCTGATAGCTGAATAATATTCCATTGTGTAGATGTACCACAGTTTTTTAACCCATTCTTCGGTTGAGGGACATCTGGGTTGTTTCCAGTTTCTAGGTATTACAAATAAGGCTGCTATAAACATAGATGAGGAAACTTCCTTACGATTCCGTGAAGAGGCATTTGGGTGTACACCCAGAAGTGGTATGGCTGGGTCCTGAGGCAGAGCTATTCCAAGTTTTTTAAGATATCGCCAGACTGACCTCCATAGTGGTTGCACAAGCCTGCACTCCCACCAGCAATGGAGTAGGGTACCCCTTTCTCCACACCCTCGCCAGCATGTGCTGTCATTTGAGTTTTTGATCCTAGCCATTCTGACAGGTGTGAGATGGAATCTCAGAGTCGTCTTGAGTTGCATTTCTCTGATGATTAAGGATGCTGAGCATTTCTTCAAGTGTCTCTCAGCCATTAGGGATTCCTCCTTTGTGAATTCTCTATTTAGCTCTGTCCCCCATTTTTTGATTGGATTATTTGGTTTCTTGGCATTTAATTTCGTGAGTTCTTTGTAGATTTTGGAGATTAGCCCTCTGTCAGATGTGGGGTTGGTGAAGATTTTCTCCCACTCTGTAGGCTGTCGTTTTGTTCGAATGACAGTGTCTTTTGCCTTACAGAAGCTTTACAGTTTCATGAGATCCCATTTATTGATTGTTTATCTCAAGTCCTGAGCTGTTGGTGTTCTGTTCAGGAAGTTGTCGCCTGTGCCAATTAGTTCGAGGGTTTCTCCCACTTTTTCTTCTAGAAGATTTAGTATGACCGGCCTTATGTTAAGGTCTTTGATCCACTTGGACTTAAGTTTTGTACAAGGTGATAAGTATGGGTCTAACTTCATTCTTTTACAAATGGACATCCAGTTGGACCAGCACCATTTGTTGAAGATGCTGTCCTTCTTCCATTGTGCTGTTTTGGCTTGTCAAAAATTAGGTGGCCATAAGTGTGTGGGTCTATTTCTGGATCTTCAATTCGATTCCATTGATCTACTGGTCTGTTTCTATACCAATACCATGCTGTTTTTACAACTATTGCTCTGTAGTACAGCTTGAAATCTGGGATGGTAATACCTCCAGATGTTTTTTTATTGTACAGGATTGATTTAGCTATTCTGGGCTTTTTGTTGTTCCATATGAAATTGAGACTAGCTCTTTCCAAGTCTATAAAAAATTGTGTTGGTATTTGGATAGGAATTGCATTGAATCTATATATTGCTTTTGGTAGGATGGCCATTTTTATTATGTTGATCCTACCTATCCATGAGCATGGGAGATCTTTCCATCTTCTAAATGCCTCTTCCATTTCTTTCTTCAAGGGCTTGAAGTTCTTGTTATACAGGTCCTTTACTTGCTTGGTTAGAGTTACCCCCAGGTATTTTATGTTGTTTGTGGCTATTGTTATGGGGGTTGTTTCCCTTATTTCTTCCTCAGCCCATTTGTTTGTTGTATAAAGAAGGGCTTCTGATTTTTTTGAATTAATTTTGTATCCAGCCACTTTGCTGAAGGTGTTTATCAGCTGTAAGAGTTCTCTGGTGGGATTTTTGGGGTTGCTTATGTATACTCTCATATCATCTGCAAATAGGGATAATTTGACTTCTTCGTTTCCGATGTTTATCCCCTTGAGGTCCTTTAGTTGTCTTATTGCTCTAGAAAGAACTTCAAGTACTATATTGAAGAGATATGGTGAAAGTGGACATCCTTGTCTTGTCCCTGAGTTTAGAGGAAGTGCTTCAAGTTTCTCTCCATTTATTTTGATGTTGGCCACTGGCCTGCTGTATATTGCCTTTATTATTTCTAGGTACGGCCCTTGTATGCCCGTTCTCTCCAGAACTTTTAGCATGAAGGGGTGTTGAATTTTGTCAAATGCTTTTTCTGCATTTAGCGAGATTATCATGTGGGTTTTTTCTTTCATCTTGTTTATACGGTGAATAACGTTGATAGATTTTCGTATGTCGAACCATCCCTGCATCCCTGGGATGAAGCCTACTTGATCATGGTGTATGATACTTTTGATGTGTTCTTGAATTCGGTTTGCTAGTACTTTATTAAGTATTTTTGCATCTATGTTCATGAGGGAGATTTGTCTGAAGTTCTCTTTCTTTGTTGGGTCTTTGTGTGGTTTAGGAATCAGGGTGATTGTGGCCTCGTAGAATGAGTTTGGCAATGTTCTTTCAGATTCTATTTGGCGAAAGAGTTTGAAAAGTATTCGTGTTAGCTCCTCTTTGAAGGTCCGGTAGAATTCCGTGGTAAAGCCATCTGGCCTTGGGCTTTTTTTGGTTGGGAGGTTTTTAATGACTGTTTCTATTTCCTTAGGGGTTATAGGGCTGTTTAATCTGTTTATCTGATCTTGATTTAGCTTCGGTAGGTGGAATCTATCAAGAAAATTGTCCATTTCACTTAAGTTTTCAAATTTAGTGGAGTATAGATTTTTAAAGTAGGATCCAAATATTCTCTGGATTTCCTCAATGTCTGTTGTTATTTCACCCTTTTCATTTCTGATTTTGTTGATTTGTGTTTTCTCCCTCTGTCTTTTAGTTAATTTGGCTAAGGGTCTGTCTATTTTGTTGATTTTCTCGAAGAACCATCTCTTGGTTTCATTGATTCTTTGTATAGTTTTTTTTGTTTCTAAGTTGTTGATTTCCGCCCTAAGTTTGATGATCTCCTGCCTTCTGCTCCTCTTGGGAGTGTTTGCTTCTTTTTTTTCCAATTCACCCAGTTTAGCTGTTAATTCGCTAATATGAGCTGTCACAATTTTCTTTTTGAAGGCACTTAGTGCTATGAACTTTCCTCGTAGCACAGCTTTCATTGTGTCCCATAGGTTTGGGTATGTTGTGTCTTCATTTTCCTTGGATTTTAAGAAGTCTTTGATTTCCTTCTTTATTTCTTCCCTGACCCAATGGTCCTCTAGTAAAGAGTTGTTCAATTTCCATGTGAGTGTAGACTTTCTGTTGATTCTTTTGCTATTGATGTCCAGCTTTATTCCATGATGGTCTGATAAGATACAAGGGGTTATTTCAATTTTCTTGTATCTGTTGAGGCTCTCTTTGTGTCCAACTATATGGTCGATTTTGGAGAAGGTTCCGTGAGGTGCTGAGAAGAAGGTGTATTCTTTTGTGTTTGGGTGAAATGTTTTGTAGATATCTTGTTAGGTCCATTTGGTTCATGATCTCTGTTAGACTCATTATTTCTCTGTTTGGCTTCTGTCTTGATGATCTGTCCATAGTTGTGAGTGGGGTGTTGAAGTCTCCCACTATTAAAGTGTTTGGATCGATGTGCAATTTAAGTTTTAGAAGCGTTTCTTTTATAAATGTAGGTGCCTTTGTATTTGTGGCATAGATGTTCAATATTGAGATGACCTCTTGATGAATATTTCCTTTAATGAGTATGTAATGCCCTTCTCTGTCTTTTTTTATTAACTTCAATTGGAAGTCTATTTTGTTTGATATTAGGGTGGCTACTCCAGCTTGTTTCCTGGGTCCATTTGCTTGGAAAACCTTTTCCCAGCCCTTTACTCTGAGGTAGTGTTTATCTTCAATAGTGAGATGTGTTTCTTGTATGCAGCAAAAAGATGGGTCTTGTTTACGGATCCAGTCTGTAAGTCTGTGTCTTTTTATTGGCGAGTTGAGTCCATTGATGTTGATGGATATTAGTGACCAGGTGTTGTTATTTCCCGTTATTTTGGTATAGCTGGTTGTCTTGTGTTTCTTTTTGTTTAGTTGCTGTGGAGGTTTCTATTTCCTCTGTTTTCTTGGGTGTAGTTATCTTCTCTGTGTTGGAATTTTCCTTCTAGGATCTTCTGTAGGGCTGGGTTTGTGAGGAGATACTGTTTGAATTTGATTTTGTCATGGAATATCTTGTTTTCTCCTTCTATGTTGATAGAGAGTTTTGCTGTATATAGTAGTCTGGCTGGGCACCTATGTTCTCTCAGGGCTTGTAGGACATCCGTCCAGGCCCTTCTAGCTTTTAAAGTTTCTGAGGAGAAGTCAGGTGTGATTCTGATGGGTCTGCCATTGTATGTCACTTGGCCTTTTTCTCTTACAGCTTTTAATATCCTTTCTTTGTTCTCTACATTTGGAGTTTGTATTATTATGTGGTGAGAGGAGTTTCTTTTCTGATCTAATCTGTTTGGTGTTCTGTAAGCCTCTTGGATTTTTACTGGCATCTCTTTCTTTAGGTTTGGGAAGTTTTCTTCTATGATTTTGTTGAAGATATTTCCTGGACCATGGAGTCGGGAGTCTTCTCTTTCTTCTATGCCTATAATTCTTAGGTTCCGTCTTTTCATTGAGTCCTTGATTTCTTGGATGTTGTGGGTGAGAGATTTTTTAGCCTTCTCATTTTCTTTGGATGTTGTACTGATTTCTTCCATTGAATCTTCCATGCCTGAGATCCTGTCTTCCATCTCTTGCATCCTATTTTTCATACTCACATCCATAGTTCCTGTTCTCTTCTCTTGATTCTCCATTTCCTCTTTTAACTCTGACTGTGTTTTCTTTATTGTTTCCATTTCTATTTTCATGTCTTGAATGGTAGTGTTCGTTTTGTACATTTCCTTCTCCAGTTTGCTTGCTTTTGTCTGGAGAGCTTTCATTGCTTTATCCTTTTCCTGTTCAAGCTAGGTCACCTTGGCTTGGAGCTCTTTAATGATGTTATTCATTGTTTTGACTTGTAGAATTGTGGCTTCTTTGAATTCCTTCATAGTTTTAAGTTCTTCTTGAAGGGACTTTATCACTTTCCATACTGTAGAATTGTCATCGTTTTCATGTGTTTCAGTTGTGGTGAGGTGGTTCGGGCTGGACGGAATAGCGTTGCTTTCTTTTGTTGGAGACGTTTTGCTCTGTTGTTTTTTTTTTTTTTTTTTTTTT
>CAJQZJ010032443.1:4142452-4180939 GCA_907164525.1 Lophiomys imhausi
ACAGTGAAGACTGTAATGGTGTTGAGACTAGGGTGTTGAAGATGGAGGATTGCCGACCATGGAATGGCATGCTGGAGAGACCAGAGGGAAGAAGCTAGGCTAGGCAGGCCCTTGAAGTTGATAAAAGGTTTTAAGTTAAACTGTGGCTTTGCTAAGAGGTTTTACTTTAGTGGTATGGAGTCTAACTAGTTTGGGGGTTTAAAGTATGACCTCTTAATTTCAAAGATGCTTAAACTTCTAAATATACAAAAATTAGAATGTAGTAGCAAAGAAGAACCTAGGAAGACTTAAATCATTTCTTTCTTTCTTTCTTTCTTTCTTTCTTTCTTTCTTTCTTTCTTTCTTTCTTTCTTTTTTAGGTTTTTTGAGACAGGGTTTCTCTGTTTAGCCCTGGCTGTCCTAGAACTCACTCTGTAGACCAGGCTGGCCTTGAACTCACAGAGATCTGCTTGCTTCTGCCTCCTGAGTGCTAGAATTAAAAACGTGTGCCACCACGCCCAGCAACTTAAATCATTCTTATCCTTGTTTTAAATGAAGGCTGAATGATTTCTGAACTTGATAATGTTAGAATTAAAAGCATCTGGAAGTATTTGGAGTGAGTGTAAGTTCATCATTCCCCATTTATAAATGCCACAAGGACATTTACTAAAAGGAAAATGACATCTATGATCCCAAGTCAATAATGTTACCATGTAGAAGGACTTTTTCATACCCTTCCATTACCCACAGAAAGAAAAAAAAAAGTGTATACCATGCTGTTGAAACATCTGATATTGTTCCCCAACTCATCTTTTGGAGAGCAAAATTGTGCACAGTTGTTTTTCAAACACTGAATCTTCCATTTAATCTTAACTTAGAAATCTTCCTTTCTCAAAGGAAGTGACTTGCTAAATTCTATCATTTTGGAAAGTCAGTCACTATCACATGCTGCTATGTAGGAGTGTCACTCTCTTCTTTCTAGCACCACCCCCAGAATCTGACTGAGCAAGGTGAAGCTATGCCTTTAACCACATATGTACCTGAGTGTGATCCTGTGGTCCCCAAATATTGTGGCTCTGGATCCTTCATAGACATCTTCTAAGAAAATGTCCCCTTCCATGAGCTTTCATTTTCTTTCAGGGATACTAATTGTGTCTGTACCAATACAACTGTTTGTCAAATTAAAGTGTAGGGCTATAGCAGATACTAAAATTAACTAGGGGTGTACTGAAAGTCAGATTAAATCACGAGTTGGATTACATTTCATACATCTAAATGTCAAGTGCTTTCAAGCAAACATAAATGTGTAAATCAGAAATGATCTGTGTGGGGAAAATGCTGGTATCACTAAGGACATATCTCATCCAGGGAAAATCTCTAATAAACCCTTAATAAGTTCTTATTGAATTAATTAAGCCATGGATGCCAATTTCTGTCCTGTCAATAATATACAGAAGGGTTTTCAAGATGAATTTCATCATGATGTGGGTTTTTTTTTCTTTCTTTGACTGTGATTCTGAACTTTTATTATTAATTATTCACAGAAATTCCCACATATGGCAAAAATATCCTATTTCAGAGAGACTGTGTAGAAGTCACTCTGAGTTGAAAGATGCAATTTGTGGCAAAGAGTAGGGGGAAAGCCTGGATTGTAAATTAACTGGAAGGTGATAGAATGTTTAGAATAGAAACACCTACATTAAATGTTATTTTTAAAATGAGGAAGGTGTACCAGATGTTCTGTGGGCTCGCTCATTTTGGTGCATCCTATTTTTCTTTGTTTTTGCATAGAAATATGAAATAAAACCCTTCACAACTACACAACAGAAATACAGAGAGCAAACAACACAAATGCTAGATAAACCACACTGAAAATAATTGTCACAACCTATTTGCAGCTTCATTGAATTAGATTGCAGAAATGTGCATGACAAAAGTGGCATCTGCCATTTCAAAAACAATTTATTTAAAAATGGATCCATTCGTATGTACTGCTTAGACTGACAGGTCTTTAAATTTCGATGATAATTTTATCACTATCACCCCCAAGTCCCAGTATTTTATGTGCTTTTTGCTTTGAGATTTTCCTTGAATTAAAAATTGAACAATCTTATTGCACTGCAGAAAAGATTTTATTACTTTCCAAGGTGACCTTCCAGATTCTATCAGGGCAGGAAAATAGCCCTAACAACATCTCTTAAAACCCGTCTCTCCTTCCTGCCTGCACCTGATTCTAGTACCTCCAAATGTTCTAGAAACTCTTTCTTTGACATTTCTTTTCTGCTTGATTTTCCCAGACAGAGGTAATAAGAAGGTGGGAAGGTTCTTTGGAAGTCATCTTCTCCATTGTCCTGCCTGCATCTGTGACTCTTGTACTCACACTATATTGTCACAAAAGCTTCTTAAAGATGAGAGGGAGAGCCTAGAAGATGGGGTTGGAATATCCTTATATCTTTGATAGCTTAGCAGACAGCCCACCCAACTCACATTTCTGTACCTGATGGGCATCTGGTCACATTACCTCTTCTTCATGAAATACCCCATGATTCCTGTCTTTATTTGTCATTCAATTTTATGCATTGCATAAGAGCTACAAACCAAATATTAATCTGCTGTTTTCACCTTTCCCGTTAAAGATGCAACGGCGCCCAAGATTAAAAAATAAAAAGATATATTTTATTGTTTAATGCCAAAATATGTATTGAACCCGGTGTTCACAGCTGAGCTAAATTAGCTCCTGTGAGGAGTTATGTTTTTATTACACTGCAGTTGTCCTAGAGTATGAGACATTATAGATATCAGTGTCTGATTTCATCTGCTCCAGGGTTCCTTAGTCCGCGGGCCTGTGCCTCAGGCTACACGTGAAATGTCTTAAAACCCCTCTCTACAATTTCCATTTGACTCCAGCCCGACTTTAAAAGTAACATGTACGCAAAGCCTAAAAACAGTTGATGGTTTCTACAGTGCTTTCTACTCTGGGAAGACCAAGTAGCCAATGGGGTGGGAGAAATCTGCAAAGATATTACGGGAAATTATCTACTATTAGAAGATGAAGAACAAAAGATACCCTAGAGTGAGGTAGAAGAACAAAGCCTATTCCTCTGAAGAAGGAGGGGGAGGAAGAAGGAGGGAGGATAGGAAATTCCACTAATTCAGTGATTATGTTATCTGTGTAGTTATATGAAGATGATGGCCAATGTTTTCTCTATAAATATACAGAGTCTTAGCAGAAAAAAATTAAGCCTTAGAATGTAAAAATTATCTCAGATAAAATAGAAATATCTTCAAAATGAAGGTGTTCTATAGTAGAAATGATTCCCTAAGGTCTGTAAATTGTTTCATGAGGAAGCAATAGGAATGAGGAGACATGTGGAAGTCAAGTGCACATTTACAACCCTCCTGCTCCAATGCTGCATACGATTTCTCTCCATTTCTTGCTTAATTTCTTGATTAACTTCTTTGATTTCATCGTATTTATCATCATTTCTTGAGCAAAGCTTTTAAACTTCGTTTTCAAAAGAAGAAGATGGCATTAATGTTTGCTTATTTTATCAGGCATATTTTTGTCTCCTTGTTTTCCATCTTTCGCTGTTGGTACTCCAATGAAGTCAAAACATTAGCTCCAAAATGAAAAACAATTCCAGATGCACACAAAAGCTTCTCTAGCCAGTGTCAACAGAGATCAGCTTTCAGCATCTTTACACCATGAAGAATGTGTGCTTGGGTCCAGCCGAGGTCACCATGCTGAGTCTTTTATGAATATGTAGGATTAGTGTTTATTTTCAAAATAACCACGTGAGTATTTTTAGAGTGAAATTTTCAGAATTGGAAAATATCTGAATTAGGTACTGTTTTTTACACTTTTTTTCCTTTCCTTTTCCTTTGTTTTTCAAAAACATTTTTTTTTTCAG
Source organism: Lophiomys imhausi (assembly GCA_907164525.1). Taxonomy (NCBI): domain Eukaryota; kingdom Metazoa; phylum Chordata; class Mammalia; order Rodentia; family Muridae; genus Lophiomys; species Lophiomys imhausi. The sequence goes on from CAJQZJ010032443.1 coordinate 4,146,343, forward strand.
TGAAAAAAATTTAATTCCCTTCGTTTTGAGACAAGTGGTGTTTCTCAGATTTACAAAAGGAAATAGTAGCCTGGAACATAACAGGTAGGGAGAAAGGTCTGAAACAAGTACTTCTTGTATATACGCCAGAAGTGTGGCTGCCACAGCTGTGTTTACTACTCTGTTTTGGAAAAGAAGACAATAAAGGCATGATACTAGTAATGGGTAAATATAGAGATAGCAGAAATATTCAGAGATGTAACTCATACATGTATCACTCCTTATACATGTGGATTCCTCTACACATGCACACACCACTGTATGTACACATACTCCTATACACATGCACATATCACTGCACACACATGCACACACACGTCTTTACACATACACACACCATTCTATAAATATACTACTCTACACACACATACCACTCCACACACCGAAAGTAAAAGGAGAAATCTGTTTCAGAACTACAGAAAAGAAATCAGGATGAGTTCTGTTTAAGTGTTTTCTGTTGAGTCACTAATACGCTCCATCTTAAACTATAGCAGGTAATGTGATGGAGTTTGTGTTACTAGTGCTTGAAACATGTTCAGTATGAAATATTCCTCACCACAGAGCTTGAGAAGAAACCCAAAATGTAAAGAATATGATATGTGGATGGATGTCAGCAACAGCCCTCTTCTAGCAGACCTGTAGCTTAGCAATACTTGTGGACCAGTGAAGAATTCATTCAGATTTCATTATCTACCTGTTCACTGTGTAGTTCCATGTTTGAGTTTTCAGACAAGGCTGTATCAAGTTGCTACTTCCATCTTTATGTATTTTCCGAAATTTGTGTATCATCTTCTGTGGTTCTATTATAGTACCTGGTACCTTATTGCAGAATAAGCCAAACTGATGACAGAAAGCCCTTAAATCAGACCATGTTTTCCCACACCCAGGGGTTCTTAAGATACATTGTAAAGATTGCTTGCATTTCTTGGTCATAGTACTTCCAGCATGGCGTTCCTAAGCTTCAGCCTGCTCTCTGTTTATGTTTCCTTCTTGCCTCACAGAGCTCCTCTAGGAACCACAGGAGCTTTAGGACTGTCTTGGATGAAGACCAAGACCCAGAAATCTTAAGTATCTTGCTTGACATCCCAGAATGATGCATGCATCAGCGTGTATTCTGAACAGTTTCTGTTGTATGTACTAAAGAGAAGCTGTTCTACTTTGATTTCTTTTGTTCACTCAGGCCTAAAGCAAGTTACAGGAGGGAAAGGGTTAACAGGTTACACTTCTGGGTCATAGTCATTGCGGGCTGTCAGAGCAGAAACTCAAGCAGTCGCCTGAAGCCATGGAGGATCACAGCTTGCTGGCTTGCTCACACTTTTATAGCTTTCTTATACAGCCCAAGACTAACTGCCCAGGGAATTGTGCCACCCACAGTGGGCTGGGCTCTGGTAAATCAATTAACAATCAAGACAATCTCCCAACGACCTGCCCACAGGCCAATCTGACGTGGGCAACCCTCGTTTGAGATGCCCTTTTTAGGTGAGTCTAAGCTGTGCAAAGTTGACAGTTAAGGCTAAAGAACAGAGCCTATAATGGGTGACAATACATGATAACATCTTCTGAGTCATCAAGGAATTTATATGAGCTTGCCTGGGTTTGAACTCCATTTTACTTTATCTCTAAACTGATGGCCTTTTTTTTTTTTTAAGTAAGCCAGGAGTGGTGCCTCACACCTTTGCTCCCAGCATGCATGAGGCAGAGGCAAGCTGATCTGTGAGTTTCAAGTCAGCCTGGTCTATATAGCAAGCTCTAGTTCAGGCAGGGATATATAGTGGGGCCCTGTCTAAAAGAGACACAATAAAATAAAAATAAATTTTTAATTTTTTTTATTAAAAAAGTATTCAAGATTAAACCTTAATTACAAAGTGAAACAAAGGCCTCGACATTTGGTAGGATGAAGTAGGATGACTGCTGCAAATTCAAGTTCAAGGCCAGCCTGGGTTGCATAGCAAGACTTATGTCTGAGAGAGAGCTAGGAAGAGAGACAGAGACAGAAGAAACAGAAAGGAAATTTTCTGGGGGGGGGGGGTAGGGCAGAGAGGGGGGAGAGGAAGAGAGGGAGTGGAAGAGGATAAAAATCTCTGTAAAACCCTAAACAGTTTACCAGAGCAATCCTTTCTTTGTCTACTCTGAGGCTCACTGGAGACCATTTCCCCTCCCATTAATGTGGGTTGTAATACAAATCCTCACCAAAGCCGGGTTCTCTTTTGTCTCAGCCTCAGGTGTCAGCAACAATGAAGGTCTAGGAAGCAAATGATCCAAGGCAGAACAGACGTGAAATTGTAGTGAGATGGCCTTTAAGTACCCGCCCTGGTCTGTGACAGATACAAATACAAAACACAAACGACTTTTAAAATGTCCTCAGTGACTGATTAAACAGATGTGCCAGTAATTTCCCATCTTAAAGGTGAAATTTCCTCTTTATCATACAAGCCAAAATTATTACCGTAGTTTCTAGAACCTTATTGCTAGGCCATTGCAGAAGCCAGAGCAAGTACAGAGGAGTAGGATTTATACAAACTACAATTATCCTGGTCATAATGAAATAATTTACAGTTTGTTTTAAAAGGCAATCGAAAGCTAAACTCATCTTATCTGGGAGCCATGTAAAGAACTCACATGGGAGCCAGTGAGTGGGTGCTTGCTAAGTACCCTTGTGGCTAAGGGTACTTGCTGCCAAGCCTAGTGAACCAAATTCGATTCCCAGAACCAACCTGGTGGAGAGAAGCAGCACCTGAAAGTTACTGTCTGCCACATGCATGCTTTGCCACATGCCCTCCACCCCTGAATAAAGCAAATAAATAGAATGCAGTAAAAAGAACCTATAAAACAAATGCTAACAGAGAACCGTGTAGTTTGGATGTGACTCACACAGATGCTAAAGTAATAGAACAGGGTAGGTAGTTGTCCCAAAGGTCTTGCGAGGTTAGCCACACTTCTTCTCCCCTTAATTTGGTGATAAGAATGTTGCAATGAGTGCAGTGAGCAGTAGGAAGTCCCCTCCTCCCAAAGCACAGGACCACTAACCAAGGCAGAGTGTCTTGTAACTACAAACACAAGGCCAGCAAGCGTCAATCAAGTCTTAGTGTTTCATGCCCAGAAGGAGGGTTCAACACGAGCCTTCACTTTGGGGTGTCATGTGAAGTGTGGGTGGAGCAGAGCTGGGTAAGATCCATACTGCGCAGGACTTGATTGCTTTCTGCCAACATTCAGTTCACCAGCTTATTGCAGATGGGTCTTTCCTTTTCATATATCTTGAAATATGTCAAGGGAAACGTGTCCCACTTTCTCAGACCAGCTCTAAAATTTCAAAAGGCAAAACACAGTATAAATTCGGAAAGAGTCATGGGGGGAATAACTTGACATCATACTCCAAAGTTGAAGAGAAGTAAAAATGGGTCACCTCTTTTTTAAAATAATATTTTTTGAAAATATATCATTTTCCCCTTGCCCCCCTCAACACTTCCCATGAACCCCCTTGTTCTCTTTCAAATTCTTGACCTTCTTTTCTTTTAATGAGCAGGTAGAAAGACATTCGCACAGTGAATACTGTGGATCCAAGTGCTTACACATACATGAGTTCCACTTCTGGGTCTACTCTTGCTGTGTCCTTAACATAATGCCAAAACCTGGTTGGCAGCAAGGGCCACAGGTGCCTACCCAAATGACACAGTGATGTTGTAACCATGCGACATACCCTTAGCTGTATCCAAATGATACCAAATTCACACTTATCTTCACACAACCCAGTCACATTAGGTCTTACAACACACATGCATTTTCTTCTTGCAACTAGATGTTACCACAATTTTCATTTAAACCACTAAAAAGCTAAACCTTTGATGACTCTAGTATGGAAAGACTTAATATGGTGCAGTCACTGCAGTAGGCTTCGGAGTTCTTAGTCATAGAAAAAAAAGAGAGTAGCTCTTCTTAGCAATTAGAAAATAATAATAAAATAAGTCCAGAATCTCAAGCCATTCAACATAACCATATTGTGAACAGTTGAGTCTTCAAATGCAATGAGTTTGGTACAGATTCTTTTCACTAGAATCCTAAAAACATAATCGCACAAATAGGCTTTTAAAAATTGCTGCAGTGTCCTTACTGATCTCCAAAGCAAGCATTTTGACAGCAGCCTTTTAATGATAAATGCATTTCTCCCTAGTTGGGTAATATGTGAGTGTTTTCTGCTAGGTGCCTTCTAACTTGGAGTCCAGCTATGCAATTACAGTGCTAGCCTTGAAGGGCAGAGTCACTCTCTTTAATCATTGTCCTGCCCATTAGTGCCCATCACCTAAGAGCAAAATACAAGAGGTATTTGATGTGTCTCGAAAAGCCTATATAAAATACCTATCTCACTATCCATTAAAGACCACTTCTTAGATAGCTAGAATTCTGTTCAAAACTAGATTTGGAAGTTTCAGAGCACAAAATAGACTGGTGCTGTGGTGGTTTGATAGGTATGACCCCTATTATAGACTCATGTGTTTGATTGTTTTGCCCAGAAGCAAGAAGGTGTTTTCTTCTTGGAGTAGGTATGGCCTTGTTGGAGGAAGTGTGTCACTGTGGGGGCGGGTTTTGAGGTCATATATGCCCAAGCTATGCCCAGTGTGGTACAGTTTCCTGCTACTGCCTGGGGATCAAGATGCAGAACTCTCAGCTCCTCCCTGAGTACCGTATCTATCTGTACATCATCAAGCTTCTTCTCATGATGATAATGGACTAAACCTCTGAAACCATAAGCCAGCCTCAACTATATGGTTTCCTTTATAAGAGTTGCAGTGGTCATAGTGTCTCTTTACAGCAATAGAAACCTTAAGATAGGGGTCAAATGTCAGGAAGTCTTCATCTTCTGATAAGGATGCTAACATGCTAGTAGTTGTAAAGATGGAACTGAACAGAGGATCTGAGGCACCTTACAGCTGGGTTTTCCACACCTCCTTTCACACAAAATCTTAGTTTATGTTGTGTCCTTCAACCTACTGCTCTTTTCTCCCTCCCCACCTTTCCCACCCCAACCATTATTTATTCTCTGTTTCTACCCAAACCAGCAGATATGTGGGATGAACAAGTCTAAAAGTCTAATTTTCAATGTGAAAATTATAGTTTAAAATGGTGTATTAAGAACTAGCTGTGGAGATTCCTATAATTCCAGCACCCAGGAGACTGAGGCAGGAGGGTTGCAGTGAGTTTGAATCCAGCCAAGGCTACAGTGGGACACATTATGTCTTTGTTTATTTTCATGGTATTGTGATATTGGCTTCAGTCCATCATGTCAGGATCGTAAAAGAGCTGCTTGAATTGCACCATCAGGAAGCAGAGAGGGATGCTGCTCAGCTTGCTTTCTCCACTTACACAGTCCAGGATCCCATTTAAGGGATGGAACCACCCACGGTAGGTGGACCTTCCCACATCACTTAACATATTCAAAATAACTCCTCACAGGCACGCCTCCCCTGTGATTCTGGCTTCTTTCAAGTCAATTAGCACAAAGGGTCGCAAAAGAAAGAGCAATCATAGTAGAGCAGGAGCTGGAGAGGTGGTTCAGTGATGAGAGCTCATGTTATTCTTCTAGAGCACCCAGGTTTGATTCCTAGCATCCATATGGTGTCTCACAACTATCCATACATAAGTTCAGTTCCAGAGGATCCAATGCCTCTGAACTCTGAGGGCCCCAAACACACAAGTGGTACACATATACACATGCATGCAAGACACTCATGCACAACACAGAATAAAATAGATAAATCTAATATAGTTTTAAAAAATAGTATAGTTGAGTCTAGGTGCTCTTGCCATAGTAGGAAAAGTAATTATGCAGGTAACAAAAATGTTTCATTATCAAAAAGCATTTTACTTGGTATGTGAGTACATAATAGCATCATGTTATATACTTTAGAAATACACAATAAATTTATTTGTAAAAATTATTTGAGTAATGATGAATATACCCTTCACCCCATTCAAATATTCAAACACTGACAGGAAACATAACTTATAAGTTCCCCGAGAGGATCAAAGGTAAAAACCACAGACAAGAATAAAAGGAATAAAGTAGAAGCTGATGTATTTTAAATCAGGATAACTCCAGAAGGGAAGGAGTCCAGTCAGCCTTTGACTAGGCAGTCAGGTTTTTTGTTTGTTTGTTTGTTTATTCATTTTACATCCCAATTGTAGCCCCTCCCTCCCCTCCTCTGGGTCCTGCCCTCCCATCCCGTTCTCCCATCTCCCCTCCCCTTCTCCTCAGAAAAGGAGAGCCCTCCCCCCTCCTCCCTCCCTCACTTCCCCCAACATCCCACCCCAGCATGTCCAGTTGCATCAGGTCTGAGCACTTCCTCTTCCACTGAGGCCAGGCACCACAGCCCTATTACGGGGAAGTAATCAAAAGGCAGGCATCAGAGTCCTTGCCAGAGTCATCCCCCGCCCCATTTGCTAGGGGACCCACATGATGACCAAGCTGCCCATTGGTTACATATGTGTAGGGGGCCTAGGTCCAGTTCATGCAGGCCCTTTGATTGGTGCTTCAGTCTCTGTGAGCCCCCATGGGCCTAGGTTAGTTGACTCTGTTGGTCTTCTTGTAGAGTTCTTGTCCCCTTCATGTCTTTCTATCCCTCCGCCCCCCATCCTTCTACAAGATACTCCACATTCTGCCTAATGTTTGACTGTGAGTCTTAGCCTCTGTTTGGATCCTCTTGCTTTGTAAAAGGCAAGCTGCTGCATTACCTTCTGCCTCTGGGTGTCCTGCACAAGCCCTTGGAGGAGAAAGGGTCACTCAGGGTCTCCAATTCTGAGACCCGCACATACCTTTGGTTGTGCTGATGTAAATTTCTGCTGAGTGATAAACATAATGTCACTAGTGCTCTACACACGCTCTCTCTCTCTCTCTCTCTATCTATCTATCTATCTATATATATATATATATATTTATCTATCTATCTATCTCTCATGCACGCATGGACACACACACTCACTCACTCCAGATTTCTATTATTGTCTTTAGAAAGTGTTACGAAAACACTTCCATCCACTTACATTTGGAAAATGAGAGTATGGAATTACTTAATTTTAAGAAGTTATATTTAATGTATTTGGAAGTCCTCATTCCCCAGAGGTTCTCAGGAGCTGCACTGCAATAAAACATCTTTTAATAGCTGACTCAACCCAAGTCTTAAAAGGATGCTATGTGCTTAACATCTGCCAGCGGTCAAGGGAGGGCTGCCCTTAGCTTCTCCAAAATGCAAAACATACTTGGCACTTACAACTTCTCTTCTTCAGCACTTGAAGTTCCTTCCAGAACAAAGTTAGCATCCTAGAAACAAGTCCAGTGTGCTTTAAGGAATTCAGGTTGATAGCAACAAGTCTTTGTTGCGGGGGACCTCGATCTTGCTGTTAAGTAAAGACTTCAGAGCATGACTGCTGTTACCAGGGTAAGGCTTAATTGTTATTGACCTGCTGGGATTGAATGGTGATGCTACTTAAAACTCCGAGAAACATACTTCCCACTTAGAAGAGGAAGAATGAGGAAAAGATCCCAGCCTTTAATCAGATACCTTCTTAATTATCAGCATGATTTTTCCTCTGTGGCAAGCAGACATCAGTGTAAATATTGGTTGAGAACACTCCCTTCTGGTGATGGGGAATGACTGCAATTTTAGGTCTCCAACATATATGTTGCTCATCAAAGTGCTTGGTGATAACTTGTTTCTGCTTTCAAAGCATCATTTTCAAGAGTGAGTGAAAATGTACCTCTCATTAGAAAATGTTGATCACTCAGTTTTTAACAGGTTAAACTGAAGCCTTTCTTTGGTTGAGGCAAGCTCTCATCCCCCCAAAAGAACTTCCCATCCCTCTTTGGTGTCTTGAGACAATACCAGTATCTTGTTCCTTCCTCTTTCACAAAAACATCTTCTGGTTATCTGAGTACTAGGTCTTAGGAGTATAGCAGCAATTAAAACAAGTAGATACACAGCAGAATATCTGGGGTAACATTAGGTTGTGATACATAATAGGAAGAAAATAAGATAGGAAAGGGGGACAGATGGAGTAAGAGCTTCTGTTTCAGACTGGGTTTTGAGAAAGTTTCCCTAGAGGTGAAATTTGAGAGCAGACCTAAATTAAGTGACAGAGTGAATCAGGTGGATATCTAGGGCAGTGATTCTTAACCAGGAGTGACTTTGAGTCTCAAGGGACCTTTGGCATCTGGAATGTTTAAATTGTCATGCCCAAGGATGGGGTTGCTGGTGACTTTTGCTATACAAGGGCCAGTAATGGTGTTAAACATCTTTGCAGGTATGCATGTGAAGGCATGTGTGTGTGCATGTGCATGTATCTAAGGGATGCCTGTGATATGGCACACTGTGGCATTCAGAGGATAACATCAAGCTTTTCTCTTCATCTTCCACTTTGATTGAGGCAGAGTCTTTTTGCCGTTTTTCCACTGTATCCCAGAATGAGTGACCCACATGTTTCTGGGGGTTCTTTGGTTTCACTTTCCGATCTCCCTGAAAGGTACTTGGACTGTATGTTCAGCCTTTACATGGGTGCTGGGGATCCCAGCTCAGGTCCGTGTACGTGCACAACAAGTGTTTTCACTCACAGAACCATCTGTCCACCCCCTTAAACATCTTAAAATGCATAGGACAGGCCTTTGTGACAAAGAATCATCCAGCCTAAAAGTAACAGACTGGAAAAGAATACTCCAGGCTAAGAAAACAGTAAATACAGGACCATGCATGGAGACAGGAACTTGTTTGAATGCTCAAGGAAACTTGTAAGGCCTGTGTGACTGGAGCCTGGTAAAAGGGATTTTTACATCAGAAAACAGATTTGAAAGGCAGCTGAGGGCCAGGTCCTGTGGTAACACTCTGGACCTCTGCCTCTTCTTTCTCAAATTCTGCTTCTCATTTAGGATCCTGTCACACACCTCTCCTAGGAGACCAGGATGGTTTTGCTAGGAAGTATTCTAGGTCTCTGACTCTAGGGTTGTGTGAGAAACAGGGGTTTCACATACACATCTGCAGAAAGAGTGAGTTCACATCCATCTTGCCCAGTGATGGGGCATCTTAGAGTTGGCTCAACGATTTAGGAAAATCACTCCACTGAAACAGTGAAAGCATCTTCACCACTAAGGTAGCTCCTGCTCTTGCAGATCTTTGAATTTACGTTATTGGAGTCAAAAAAAAAAATACAAAACTCATTCTTACCAGCCCATGACCCTGCCCTGCCCTCAGTCTTCTGAATCATTTTCTGTATATCCATATGCTTTTCTTCTGACCTCCCTCAGACTTTTCACACTGAGATTCCCCTGTGGCTTCTGGGAAGGGAAGTCACCCCCAGATCATTCAGGGCACAAGGCAGCCTGCTCTACTTTCTCCTGGCCCCTGTAGATAACGTGTGGTGACTGCTGGGATGTGCTTGCTTAGCTAGTACATTGCCCTCAGCTTTTAAAAAGAAATGTTCAGAAAATAGCCATGATAAGAGGAGAGCCTGGTCTGAGAGGAACCTAGCATCCCTCTGGGTGGCCACTTGGGCTCAGCGCTTCTGGCCCTCGGTGCCATCTGCATTGCCTCTCATCACTGTTCTGTTTTCCACCTACCCACGTCACAGCCTCCTGCCTTCCTGCCCACACAAGGAATCTTGTTCTGATCTCTGGGTATTACTCACTCCCTGTGTTTTCTAACTTTGTTTTAGTGAACAAAGAATCTTCCGAGTTGCAGATATAGATTTCATAGTTTCACTTTCAGGCATTATCCTTGTGCTGCCCAGGAAGTGACATTATTTACTGTCTCTCAATTTTCCACACTCACAGTAACCACTGGACTTTCATCCCTAGCACACCTTAAATGTCACTGAACATTCCAAAGAGTTTTTGTTTATACGATTTTATATTTCCGTATTTACCATACTCCAAATTAAGGTGCTGGGAGAGGGGTGGAGCTTAATCGAAGGGCTCAATACTCCAAATTAAAAATCAGGACTTTTGGCGCTTAATCCAGGGCATCATTCATCAGAATAATGACACCATCACATATTACATAGCCTCTAGAAAACTTGTGTGTTCCTGAAAGATGAAAACCAAACAGGAAAATATAGTTGTCCCTTGGTATCTGAGAGACGTTTGATGCCAAGTACCAAGTCCTGCATATAACATAGTGTTTGTGTATAACCTACACAGTTTCCCTGTATACTTTAAATCATCTATGCATTATACTCAATACAATATAAATTATATATTTGCTATATTGTATTAAGAAATGACAAGAAAAAATCTGCACATTTGGTACAGATAAGTTTTTTTTACTAGTTTGGCTCCTATTCAGGTGCAGCTACAATAGACCAAATACAGCATCTTAGTGTTATGGACATAGTTTTGATCTTTAGTGGAAAAAAATTCCTCAGATCTTACTTTGAGAAATGCTAAGAAGAGACAGGTGTTTTTCAATACCACTAAGTTAATCTTCCTTTGGCCTAAAGTGGTTAATAGATCTCCAGAGAGTGGAAAGGAGGATCCCAAAGAGCTTTTGTTTATAGGATTTTATTTTTAGTTATTTTTAACTAAGTATGTACTAAGGGGTTTCTTGGTGCGTATTCGATCACACAATCTCTTCCAGGCAGGTGCTGGTCTCAGTCCATTTGCAGCTGTCCGTCTCCACTGACCTACTTCAGGATGGAATCCACTCTCCCCTGCATTCTTGCTGCAGCCACAAAGCCATTGGCCACCCTACAGTCCACAGCCTCCAATCTACATTCTCCAATCTTCACCCCAGTCATGTAGTTAGAAAAACCTTCCTGCGCCCTCAAATTGATCGTGTTTGACCTTGACCTTTCCCACTGCCCTTGGATAAGGTGAAACTTCCCCACATGGCTCACAAGGTCTATGTTATGACCGGGCTCTGGTGACACCTTTCTTACTGTTTCCTTCTCTCAGCTGCCCATACCCTCTACCCCAAGCTTCTTTGCTACCCACTTTCAGTTAGCTAAAGCTTTATCTAAACATGTGACCTCATTCTTCTATTTGAACTCTCAAATGTGTCTTTCCCACTGTTTGGAAGCTGCCAACCATCCTGAGCACAGCCTGTTTACTGGCTCATGTCACGCAGTGACACATGTACATCTCACTTCTCCAGGAAGGTTGTGTCACCATCCCTCCCTCCACAGTGAAATATGGCCCTCTTGTTATTGGTCAATTACTCATTAAGGAATGAAAATTAAGCAACTTCCTCTTGAATTACTTTGAACAAGAGCAAGCCAAAGTACAATTTTCTGCTTCTCCCCCTGTTCTGTGTGACCCTAACAAGGGGCTTTGCTCTGTTCTGTATTTAGTAAACAGCACAGAAAATATGCCATGGGGAACAAATGAAGGATTCTTTACTATTTTTAAATACAATATATTTTAATCATATTATTTCTTCTTCCAGGTACTCCCCCTCCTACCCACACAACTTCATGATTTCTCTCTCTCTCTCTCTCTCTCCCCCCCCCCCAAAAACCAAACAAGCAAACAGAAACTACCAAACCAAAAAATGCACAAAACAAGCAAACAAGTAAACATGGAAGCCCAACCTTCTCATTATGGTAGCACTTGTAATCTGCAGGGTACTTCCGAATATCCCAGGTAAGGGAATTTGGCTGACATCATTTCTATCCTCTACCTGAATACATGGTACAAAGTTGTTAAAGTGGAAATTAATGAAAGAATCAGTCAACTTTTAAATCTCCTTTATGCTGAGGGTTAATTATTTCACTTAGCACTCTTGGCTAAAGTACACCTCACTCCCCCCTTCTGAAGGAATGTGGGCTCTATTTTCACTGCCTAAGCACCCCAACAGCTAGGAAATGTTGAGGCCAGGGTTTGAAATCCCATTCCGGTTACTGCGTGCTGAAAAGGAAAGTCACCCAAGTGAGGGAGAACTGCAAGCAACAAGTGCATGTGAGGTAAATGTTCCAAGTGAGCCTGCAGGTGAAGAGTTGCTTCAAAGGCAGCCGGCCTCTGAACCTGAGTGACACTGCTGCGATAGTCCCAGCCAGCACTTAAAATAAAGCCACTGAAAATAATTGCTCAGAAAACAGATCTGGTTCATCATAAAAGTTTTTCCTCAGCTGGCAGTCTTGAAAATGTCTATTCTTTTATCTTTGTGTCCTTGTTGAAAAGAGAAAAAGAAAGAATGACTAGTGGATACACATGCATAGGTCTCTCTCTCTCCCTCTCTCTCTTTCTGTGTGTGTGTGTGTATGTGTGTGTGTGTGTGTGTGTGTGTGCGTGTGTGTCACACCAGCATTCTCCTAAAGCACAGACACTGTAAGCTGGATTCTATACATACTTAAAGGGAATACTTCATTTTAAAGAGGCCGAAGCAGTAACTAATAGCACTGAGGAGAAGGGAAGACTGTCAAAGTGGTTATGGCAGTTTATAACAAGTCTGCGTCTTCCCTTATCTGCAGTGACCCAAGGCCAAATTTCTTTAATGTTTTTGTTAAATGTTATCACCATGTTATTTGAAATTCTTTTCCCTCTGTCTGTTCTTCAGGTTGTCTGATTCTGTACACTTTCATCACACAGCAGTGATCTTACTTCCATACTCCCAAAGTCCTTCCTAAGAATCCGAGTCGCAGTGAGCTCACTTGCCAAACACTCACCATTATTCTCTGAGCCAGTTATCTCAAAGCACACTTACCTACTTTCTCTTAATGCCATTTAGACACATCACTTGGCTCATCTCACCTCCTTGACCTGATGATAAGTGACTGAGGGGGATCTTCAGTGCTTGACTCAGGTCCTCTGTCACGCCCCTCTCCCCTGGCAAGGGACTGGGCACAGTGGGAAGAGCTTATGGTTTGAATCCACACTCTGCCACTCACCACCTTATGATCACAGAGTGACTCATTTGAGCTTTGGGAGCCCTGGTCTTGTCCTCTATAGATTAAGAGCAGTATTCATGTGAATTAAGATTACCGTCTATTTTAACAGATCCCCTCACTTGTGCTTTGCTAGAACATCTCATACTATATCTTGTCCCTAAATTCTGACTGATACATATGAGTCTCCTACACACATATATATATATATATATATATATATATATACAAAGAAGAGATACTTTAGACTTTCTTCATTACATTTGTTTACATTCTAAAAATTAATATTTACATTAAATTAGAGAAGTAAAATGTGTATATGTATGTATATGTATGTTTCATAGTAGTATGCCTTTAATATAGTATTTTAATCATTGAGAATTTCATGCAATGCATTCTGATCAATGCATCTGATCACTCCCCACTGCTTCCCCTAATTCCTCCCAGATCCACCCCACACAGACAAGATGATGTTAAACATATGAACGTTTAACATATGAGATATGTTACATATCTCATATGCTAAACATAAGAGAATAATTAAATTGGTGTGTTTATTTCCTATTTATGGCAAGAAATATTCGGTTTGAGTTATAGTAGTGATATAAAGTTTGCCTTTTTAAGATTTACTTTATTTGTGTGCATGTATGTGCATGCACAGGTGCTGATGGAGACCAGAAGAAGCATCAGATTCCTTGAGGCTGGAGTTACAAATGTTTGCAAGCCTCTTGATGTGTGTGGGTGCGATCAAAACTCTGCTCCTCTGGTAGAGCTGCAGTAAGTGCTGTGAACCACCGTGCCACCTCCCTACTCCCAAAGTTCACACTTTAAATAAATGTACATAGGTAAACACTGCAACTTAACACAAAAATCCTTGTCAATTTTAAAGCATTTAAATTATAAAAAATATTGCCCACCCTTGTGCTAATGTTAAAAATGGGTGAAGTTTGAGAAGTGTTTACCTATAGGTAAAGCAATGTGAAGGTATCAGTTGTTACCTTAGCTATTATGATGTGAACTGCTAGCTGACCAGTTCTGTTGTTTTCTGCCTACCACACCTTAGACATAATAGAGTCTCACTAAAAATGACCTGTGTGGAAAATAGACCAAAAGTGCTCTGTGATTTAACAAATGGCTGTCTGTCTTGGTTTTCTTTCCTGTTGCTGCAATACAGTACCCTGATGAGAAAAAATTGGAGGGAAAAGAGTTTATTTGGCTCACAATTCCAGGTTACAGTCCATCCCTGTGAAGAACTCAAGGCAGCAGGAACATGAGGCATTTAGTCCTATCCCAGCCAGAGTTAAGAGCAGAAAGCAATGAATTCATGCCTACATGCCTGCGTTCAGCTTGCTTTCTCATTGCCTACCCAGGTCAGAATCTCCTGTCCAGGAAGTGGTGCTCTCCACACTAGATGAGTCTTCCTGCCTCAATTAAAATAACCAAGATCATCCCCCACAGGCATGCCCACAGCCAAACCTAGTCTAGACAATTCATTGAGGCTCCTTTCCCAAGCAGTTCTAGATTGTGTCAAGTTGTCAATTAAAACCATCACATTATCCATTGCTTACCTTTCAGAAGTGTCCAAAAGGCAGAGAGAAAATAGCTTGCTTCTGATAAAGAGGTTAGATATAAATGTAGTGAGTGGGTTTATCAAAGTGACTAGAGTAGATAGCTCAACATATACTGGTCCCAACTGGGAGAAAAGAGAGAATAGATTGCTCCACAATAGGATAGTGTTCTCATTATCTAGAACAACCAAGTATTAAGGAATACCAAACATTTACTAGGACAAATATGACTCAAATCTTCATTCATTAGGAAAAAACATTTATTAGGTTATGAGTCACCATGATTACTACCATTGTATTAGAACTCAAAGAAAATTCACATAAGTTTTTCTTTTAACCTTACAAAATCTCTCAATGATGAGGAAGTATTACTAATTATGCCTCCCTATGAAGAAATGAACTAAGATGTTGGAGAAAAAAATTGGGTTCAATGGGAGTAAGAGTGGGATGAGAAAGGGTAAGGTGGGTGAATAAGATCAAAATACATTATATACACATAAATGAAACTATCAAAGAATAAATAAAAGGAAAAAGAATGAAGTAAGAAAGATTATGGAATCAGTCTTAATTTCATATGGGTATTTATACATAAATAATAAATAAAAGAATGCATAGTCTATAAACTAGATAATTCACCACTGATTTCTATCCGGCATAGGTTTCTGGAACATTCCACTTTCCTTGCTTATCTGAGGATATTAGATGATTTAACTCAGGGGTTCCAGACTTGAGTTGTACAAAAGTGGGATTAAATTACATAAATTATATTAAATTGGGAGAATGAATCAAATTAAATGGGATTGAAATGGTGTCTGGTGTTGTTGGTTGGAGAAGAGTAGAAAGGAATGAGATTTTCACTGCGAAGGGTGCTGAGCAAGCATCTAGTAAAGTGGACCAAAGTGTGGACAACTCATTTCCAGGAGACTTGGATATTTCACATCCTTTCCCCTCATGATCAGAAACAAAGCAAGAGAATGTGAGGATAAAAATTTAAGCCTCAGAGTTGAAGAAACTCAATTCTAAACCCTGCTTCTACCGTTGTCTGTGGGATCCTGGGCACTTTATTTAACTCTTCTGGTTTCTAGTTCAACTACAAAATAAGAATAATAGTACAGTTTGCTTCAGGTAATAGTGATGGGGTTTAATGTATAAACACAGAGAGCCTGTCTGCAAGATAGGAAGTGCACACTGTGAGATAATGAAGATTTCCAAGAAGGAAAATGTGAGCTAGTGTTGTAGGCATTTCAGGATCCTCTGGGACTTACAGACCTGCCGCTGAGGTGGAAATTATTCTCCTACTTTGAATGATGACAATATCCTTTAGATCTTTAGTTTCATTAACAATGCTTTCCAGTATGTCTCAGCACTTCTGCCTTAAAGGAGACACCCTACACCTCTACCCATCATTTCTACTCGATGACCTAATGACTCACCACGAAAATGGAGCTCTACATCATCTTGCCCAAGCCAAATTGCCAACTGAGTTCCCACTGATTCCTTCTACCATGATGGTGCAGCCACAATTTTTGATTTGTTTCTCTAGCCTTCACCTCAACATGCACTTATTATGGGCTCTTCAGAAACAGACCCTGAGACAAGGCTTGCAGTATAAGTAGATTACTCAAGAGGTCTAGAAAACTCTGATAGGAAAGTGGGGGAAATAAGAAGAGGTGAGAAAGTAGGCCACTGAGGTACATTGTAGAGTGACCACCACAGCAGGTGATGAGACCTTTTTTCCCTGGGAGGAAATTCTAGGAAATGGCATAAACCCCATCCATGTTCTGATCCTAAAATTTGGGAATATGTTGCCTTATATGGTAGATTTCAAATATGTGATTAAGTTAAGGATTTGGGAATGGAAAAAATATCTTGGATTATCCAAGTAGACCCAAAGAAATCTCAAGGGCCTCATAAAAGAGAAGACATCAGGTCAGATCCACAGAGAAAGTTGGAGGTATTACCCTGATGCTTTTGAAGATAAAAGTAGGGCCTCAAAAAGAGCCAAGAAAGGTAGGACTGGTGATGTATACCTGTAACTCCTGCATTTGGGAGATGGAGGCAGGAGGAGCAGTAGTCCCAGAGCATCCATGGCTACAAAGAGACTTCAAGGCCAACCTGGACTACTATCCTGTCTCAAACTCTCTCTCTCTCTCTCTCTCTCTCTCTCTCTCTCTCTCTCTCTCTCTATCAGTTGATCAGTTGCTCACTCACTCGAGTACACAGGCACACACACACAAGCCAAGAGATACAAACAGTGCCCAGATGGCACCAGAGAGGTAGAGGAATAATTTATTCTCAAGAGCCACCCAAAGCAGATCAGTTTCACCAACTCCTTGATATTAACCCGGTAAGAACCACTTCAAATGCATGATCTGCAAAGCTCTTGAGTAATAGTTATGTTTCTTTCATCATTGAGGGTATTTGGTCATTTTTTTTTTTTTAGAACAACAGTAGCAAATACTGCCAAAGCTCTTTGCTTCAAAGGCGAGCATTTGTACATTGATTCCTATCAGTCACTGACCAAGGGCTGCTGGTTGTGCAAAGTTATGTCCTTAGCACTTCACTGGCAATTACAAGTCAGAACGTAACAAAGTACCAGGGAAGGACACCAGATACCCATCTGAGTGTGCTGGGATGCGCCCTTCACTGGCCTCTTCCTTTTGAATCTGTCTTCCCAGTGGATGTCTTGTAGACCATGAGTCCAGTCAGGCCTCCAGTGCCTGTCAAGTTTACCTTACCACAACGGGAGATCATTCAATAGGCTGCTTTTTTTTTCTCAAAACTCTCCAGTGCTCCAGTGGGAAAGACCCTTACAAAAGGAAGTCCAGCTGTCAGTTGATGAAGGTTGGGTCCAAATGCCCTGACAGTTCAGCCTTGGTCCTTAGGTTTCTGAGTTTGGTTGTGCATAAGGGGAAGTCAGTATGCCTGGCCATCTGTTTGTGTGCAGAGCTCCAAGCTTAGTGTACAAATCTTGAGAACCCTGAACTGTTAATCTCTTCGGTCTGCATTCTGAGAATAGCAGCAGCACCATGGGCAAGTAAGAAAATCGATATGAAAAAGGAGAAGATTGATTAAAGGAAACATTTAAGACAGGTGGCTGTCAATTGGCACTAGAAGACCCAAACCTGAGAAATTCTGCACATTCACAGAAAGGCACAAGTATACTCGGATAAGCCCAGCCTCTTGGAATCTAATATCTTAACAATCAGCCTACCACAGCCAGCCACAGGCACCCTTTTCTTCTCAGCCGTCCTAATGGTCAGTGCTTCCAGTGTCAGAACCTTTGTGGGAAAGGCTTCAGACTCAAATGACCCCTTAAAATTTGACTATGTCCTTTGAACTGATTTTCTCAAAGTGTGATCATTCTGTACTTGCTAGTGGTCTAAACCATAGAAGGGTAGAGAGATTAAAAAGAGTGTTTGTACATTCTTAGCATATCAAAAAAAATCAAGGCTTCAAAATTACCACAGGTGGTGCTGAGGTTTCCCAACACTACATGAATTGTTCAGTTAGGCATCCACACAGTAGCACATGAGCCCCAAGAGAAGACATTACTACCGTCCTGACAGGTACAAGTGGAGTTTCACTGGTGATGTAATTTGTCTGATGGCATAAAGAAGTTAGTGGTTTAGTATTTGACTGTTTTTTCTTAGGCTATTTTCATTTCGTCTATGGGGAAATATCAGTTACCACATTTTGTAGATGCAATTACAGAGGCTCAGCCAGTAAACAGCAAGTCCTGGCTATGGGCTCAGGTCTCATGACCTTTCTCGTCCATTGTGTTCAAAACAGAAGGGCTGAGTCACTTGGTGGCCTGAAGCCAGTGGGTAGAAGGCAATTCATTTCAGAGCATCATGCTGGTCAGAAAAAGTTCACCGGGATGATTATTAGATTCAAGGAATCGATGTAGAAAATTTGGAAACTCAGATGAGAAGATGACTCAGCCAGTAAAAGCTCTAACCTTACAAGCCTGAGGATCTGAGTTCAGATCACAGAGTCCATGTAAAAATCCAGAAATGTGGCTCAGGCCTGTAATCTCGGGGATGGTGTGTGGGAGAGGGGTGGGAGGCAGAGATGATAGATCCCTGGAAGCTCACCAGCCACCCTGACCTACTTGGCAAAGCTTCAGGACATTGACAGACCATATCTCAAACAAAAAACAAAATGGAGAGCACACGAAGATTGACATCAGAAATTGTCCTCTGACATGCTAATGCTTGCACACACACACACACACACACATACAGAGAGAAAATTTTGCATCTCTAGAAATGGAAACAGTGAAGATCATGTGTATTATGATCATAGTCACTCATTACTCCATTGCCTTCTAGCGCTTGTCATCCACATTGATAGGCCCATTGCATTTTTAGAAAAGTAAGGATTGTGCTATGGGTATGATGGTTTCATAATATTGTTAGGTTAATGGGGGTACTTTTGCAGGGTGTTTTGGCAGGTTGCTCCATGCACCACGATGCTTTGTGAATGAACCCTTAGTTAGTGGCAGTGTCTGCCTTCTGAGACTGTAGTTATCCCCTATTAAAGCCATTATATACGAAGCTGCAGTTTTAGATCTAAACATGAAACTTGGATCTCCACAGCAAAAGATGATGGGGCCAGTTTCTCCATTGTTAAATGTTGTATTTTTAAAAGCTTTCTAAGGTTGATAGGTGAATACAAATTCTCCTTCAAGTATGCATTTTCCAGACTGCCACTTAGCTGAGTTCATTTCTCTGTATTTACTTTACCAGGTATTCTGGTCCCCACACAGTCCCAGGCTTGTTTGTGCAATGCCACAGTCCTAAGAGACACCATGGTTGGTACTAAGATGATCAAATGTTACAGTAATTCCCAGCGTGCCCCAGCCCAGCCACTACCAATGCCAGAGCATAAATACCTCCTGGAACAAACCGGGGCTTAAGTCTCCATTCTTGTGCCCATCTTAGTTCCAAGCAAGACACCTGGCAGGCTCCCAACACATGTCTTGAAAGTAGTGTGATAGTCTGTGTGTCCTGCATTGGGCCTTCTAAACCGTTCTGTGACATCAAGGAGTCAGGCCACCTCTCTGCCCCTCAGGGTTTTCACCTAGTCTTGAATAGAAACGTGATTCCAGTGAAATGGGGTGAGTTTCATCCACAGCTCCCTTGTGTGTGCACATCACCTGGGCAATGACTGTTCCTTCCTGCAGAATCCCATGTCTCACTGGTTTGTCATCCACTCTGTCCTCTCAGGCCTGTGTGCTGTAGTATAGGTACAGCACATTTCTTTTGTTTCTTCTTCTCTGGAATCTCATGGCCCACTGGAAATCCAGGGAAGTGAGGTCGGGGAGGTGGGAGTTGTGGGCCATCACCAATGGTGGACAGGCTGAGTACATGATCTTGAATAGCTGAAGCAGCTCTCACAGAACTCATCGGGGGACCTCAGTTTCCATTTTACTTTTGCAAACATCTGTATTAGCATTTCTGCCTTATAAGCTTGTATGAGAAAAAAACTTCAATTATTTAAATAAAATGGACTTCAGTAACTAGTGTGGAAAATGTAATAAGCATTTTGATTTTAAAATATTTTAGTGAACCATTTTTGATCATTTTGTTTTCCTTTATTACTGGCCATGTCTTTAATTTAGTTATAGATTTCAGAAGTATAATGCCTCACTCTGACAGGATGCATGCAATAAAGGAACAATTATGCTTGAAATCAACTTTTTTCTGATGAAATTTGTAATCCTATTTTAAAAATTGTGAACTTGTTTCTGTTCCTGAAGCTAACTTCTCTGAATGAGTGCTTGAGGCTTCTGGAGAACAGAAACTCTCGGCTGTGTCAATTTGGGGTCCCTTTTCACTGAAGTAATGAGAGAGTGTGAGTATTTCAACTAGGAACATGTTTTGTTTTTGTTTTTTAAGATTTCACTACTTGTTATACTAATACAACATTTGCAACCAAGTGAATAAAATGAGAATTTTACATAAACTGATATAACAAGATTAAAATGTTCAGCTCTCAATTCTGTTATCACTTAAATCCTAACTGACAATTTTTAGACATTTCTCAAATTCCAGTTGAGTTCTGTAGTGCCAAAGAAAAAGGTATTTGTTAAATAATTGCAGAAGTTGTTACAGTTTCAAAGCCATTGAAGCAGTCATGTGTCTCCAGGGTTATTTCATCAGGGAAATCTCAAGGCACTGATCGGTGTGTTTTTTTTTTTTTTTTAATTTCCCTCATTTGTAGAGTGCACCATAACTGCTCAATACCTCAGAAATAATGGTCATCTTTTACAGCAATATATAATTTACCTCAACTCTTAGATGGTGTAAGAACATAACTGGGCATGGCACACCTCCTGGCATGTGGTTGTGTAACTTTCAAAGGCACGGGGCCAAATTACTTCACATACTTAGTTATTGGAAAAGGAAATTCAGTTCTAAACTGATACCACTGATATTAAAATTAACTTTGTATTTGAAATTAAACTAAACATTTTTAAGGAACACATATGAATTATATTTTTTAATTCTGTGTTTTATATATATACATGTATAAATTACTTTTCATTTATTTTTATTTTATGTATATTGGTGTTTTGCCTACATGCATCTCTGTGCAGTGCCACGGAGACCAGAAAAGAGCATCAGGTCCCTTGGGTCTAGAGTTACAGATAGTTTTGAACCACCATCCAGATGGTGGGAATCAAATCCAGGTCCTCTGAAGAGCAGCCAGGGCTCTTAACTACTGAGCTATCTCTCCAACCAATGTGTTATATTTTAAGGCATTTAATGGGTACTATATATGTTAGGATTTTTTTGTAACTGCTACATTTGTGAAATTATATTCTACTTTTTAGACCAGACAGATCACACCATTTACTAGGTGCAATATTCTCTTTTACTTTTCTGAAGATGTTATTGAATATAATCTAATCTAAAGCATAATTTTATATATATATATACACACACATATATACATATGCACTAGGAAGCATAAAATGAGACTAGTTGAAGTTCTCCACACTTCTTCCTGTCACACTGTCTGTTCTGCCTCTCAGAAGAGCTTTCCTCCTGAGTCTGACAAAGAGCTAGAAGAATCTGGTGTGTACATAAGGAATGACTCCTTAAAGGACATAAAGTTTCTGCCTGCTCTTTAACTTTAAATAGATGATATCTTCCCGAGTGTGGGATTCTGCAGTGTTTTTAATTGGCACATAATTGTCCATATTGATAGAGTACAGTGTGACATTTCAATACATCATCATTATCATACTCATGAAGCTTATCTGCATTTAAATACCTCTATACCATTTGCTTTAAGTGACTGGTAGTATTAATTATGTGAGTAGACTACAATTAATCTGTCCATTTGTATTTGGTAAACTGTTAAATTGATTTTAGGTAGTTGTGACTAGTAAGTGATGCTACAAAGATTAATCTGCTATGCACATATCCAGTGATGGACAAGAATTTCTCTGAAATAAGTGTCTGCAAGAACAATGTCTGGGACACATCTTTGCTCTGGTTCTAGCTTCCTGGATGTTGTCAAATTGCATTTCGGGTTGGTTGTACCTATCATAATTTCTCTTCATATTTTTTTCATGATTCCTAGTGCCTCTGATCTTTTTGTAATTTGGTTGTTTTCATTGTTAGATTAGTGTTTATTTCTTTTTTACTCTGACTTGCATCATGAGGGCCTTATTTAGATGTCTGTTAAAAGGCCAGCCATCTATAACTGAGCATTTTGAAGGGATGCATGAGTGGCAGGAATGGACAAATTAGTTGTAGTCTTCACTGTACGACAGCTGGCCTCTGGGGTGGTGTAACTGCTGGGAGAGCTGGCTGTGTGCTCCGCAGACTTGAGCAACTTCCCTGGGCCTCTGTTCATGGGATTCAGTAGCACCTCCCTCCAGTCATGGCAATCAAAATTGTGCCTAAATGGGCCCCTGAAACTGCAAATTAATTAATTATTGTAGTTATTAGTAAGTATAAGCTGTAACATTAAGCCAAAACTGCAAATTAATTAATTATTGTAGTTATTAGTAAGTGTAAGCTGTAACATTAAGCTGGCAGAGCAGCTGGCAGCTTGGCAGAGAAGCAGGTAGCCTGGCCCACATGCCTTAACCCGTTGCCTGATTTGTCCTGGGGAAAGAGCCCCAGGACCAAGGGTGATCTACACCACCTGTGACCTAAACTCTGTTAACTAATATAAGTTGTTATATTAGGCCAGTAGAATTACCAGCAGTTTGGTGCGAGTTTCACTTAGGTTTAAGGGGAGTCCGGGAGGACTGAGGGCCTAGAAGCCGCCACAGTCTTTTCCCCAATAATTAATTACACCAAGACCTTTTAATGTTTTAACACTTATCCCTGAGCTGAGCAGACTCTCAATTAGCTACTCTAAGTTAACCCAGATCACCTAATCCCAAACCGCCATGTGCCTGCGATTACCTTCCAGCATTCTCCAGACTCTCTCTCCTTCTGTGTCCCAGTGGAAAGAGAACAGTTCTCTGTGTGTGCTCAGGGTTCCTGTCTAATCTCAGGAAGTCCCGCCTTCCTATACTCTTTCTGCCCAGCTAATTGGCCATAAGTGACTTTTATTAACCAATCAACAGAATGCCTCAGAAGGGGCGGTAACCAGATCTCAGCATTGAATTCAACCTTTCAGAAACAATGATATTAGACCTTCCCACAATGGGCCCCCTACTTGTACTTGGAAATGGCCACTCTTGGATGAATACATGGTAGGATGACCACTTATTTTCCCCAAATTTAAATCTTCAAAGGACTTTTCCCTGGTTCCACTTGCTTTCTTCAGATAAACTCTTACAACTTTCCCTTGATAGAGGGGGGTAAGCTTGATAAGAGGCTAGTGTGGCTTTCTCCTAGCCCCCTCCATTCTGGTTCAGCACTGCACACTTTTCTGAGCTCTTTCTGGCATCCATGACCCCAATGCCTCCAAAGCTAACCTCCCTCAATTCCTGTCTCCATAGGCTGGCCTCATGGGGTGAGAAATAAAAGTGTGCAGGTCTCTATATCTAACCAACATTGGCATGACTTTTTAGTGTGTCTCTACACATGAAGTCTTTCATGATACATGTCTAAAACTAGCATTTAAATACATGCTAGGCTGATAATGTGACTCAGCAGGTAAAGGCTTTTGCCACCAACTCTGATGACCTGAATTCCATCCACAGAGCTCACATGGGGAAATGAGAGAACAGACTCCACAAATTATGTCCTTTGACCTCCCCAGGTGCACATACCATGTGCATACATACAAGAAATAAGTAATGTAAAAAAATGAAAAAAAAAAAAATCTGTGATAAACTATGCTAGTACCTAACAAAATGACATGTTTAAATGATGATTAGTTTGCATCTCTTAATTATCTGAAACAGTGTGTGACAGATGCTATCAAAAGGCAAAACTTCATATTGCATTTTTTAAAATATTTATTTATTACTTCAGGCTACATCTCAATCACCATGTCCACTTTCCACCACTCCCAGTCCCGCCCTCCCACCCTCTACCCCCTATGCCTTCCATCCCACTCCTCTGGAGTGGAGTGTCCCTACATAACAGTCTCCCGCCCCAGTTCAGCAGTCATATGAGGGCCAAGAGCCTCCTCATACACTGGGAGCCTACAAGGAAGCACCACTAGGGCAAAGTGTCTCATTGATAGGAAACAAAGTCTATGTTCCTGTTCTGTTCCCTTTGGTGTATTGGTTGTTTCACATAGCATTTTTAAGCATTACCTAGGTACAGTACCTTAAAAAGGGTTAACCTTAATTTTGTATCAATATACAAAGATCAATACCAATGTAGGCAAATACAATCTTAATTTTGTATCAATATATAAAGATATAAGAGCATATTCAATAATCTTTCCCTTTTCTTAATCATCCCTATATTATGTCTATATCCCATTTTTTAAATTCTTTCCCCCCTACATAGGAAAGAAGGAAGGATAGAGAAAAGAAAAAGTGAGAAATCCCTGGGTCTAACCTCCAAAACCTATTTAACAAGACCATTTAACAACTTGTAACCAATCCTCCTAAATAACAACAAACATCTATAACCCATCAAATGACCAAAGTGGGGGGAGGAAATCACCCTCCCCACCTTCTGGGAACCAGAAATCAAGTTGCTAAGAGACAAGCAACATTTGCTTATCCAAATATATAGAGATAGACAGGTGGTCTTCAAAAACCTCAAGAGATCTGTAGAATATGACATTCAAAGAAGTTTTCTTAAGATTTCTTGATATTGAGACGTGTCAGCTCCTGAAAGCACCCCCTATTCTACTCCAAGTAGAGGATGAGCATTGAAGAATGTCAATTTGGAGATGATTACATTAGTGGCAACCTTGTCACTGGGCAAGAAAAATCCCTTGCTTCAACTATAGACAGAATGCTGTCCAAAAAGGGCAAAACTTGGAAGTAGGTAAGTTGACAGCCTAGCTCTGCCAAGACAGGGTAGGCAAGTCCTTCATAATTCCTGCTTTACAATTAATGTCTGTCAGAGATACTGGGCCAAACGGCTAAAGATAGATGCTCCAACATTATAGAGAGAAGTTGGGGACTGCCCAGGTAGCCAGTTGTCTGTCATTTTTAATTTTGGAAGCTGCTGACTCTGCACTTCCTGTATAGTCATATATATTTATCCTTCTCAGGTATCTGATGTGGTTGAATACTAGATAGTTATAGTCTCACAGTTAAATTTTAAGTTGTTTAGGAATTAAAAGGATGTTCTAGGTCTAAGAAGATGTTTTTAAGTAGGTAATGCAAGTTAGGATGGAAATTGAGTTAGGTATAGAACTTTAAACTCATGGAGATAGATAGATAATAAAATATTAATATCAGTTGCCATTTATATATGGACTGGACTTTGGGAATGTATGTTATATGAAGCGGAACCTTTTCAATTATTTAATAATTGTTTATTGACAACTATATTCACTTATAACAAATATAAACACTTACTTAACTACTAGCACTATGAATAACTACAACCCCTATGACCTAACCACTAAACCTATTGATAACTATTACAACTATTTTCCTAACCTTTTAGAAGGAAACAGTCTCTGGGGCAGGTCCCCTGCTGTCAGGAACACAGTCTCTGTGGTAGACCCTTTAATGCACTTAACAGTCTTTCTTCTGGAATATCTCAGATGTAGATCCCTCAGGGTAAATTGGCTATGGCGGTTTCACCTTAAATAAGGCTTGAGGCTTTCTTCTCTCTGGGAGACCTCAGCCGTCTGTAAGCCAACTTATTTCCTTTGTATCAGTAACTCTGTCAGTCTGCCTCAGTCCTTAAAGCTGGCCACAGTTTCGTTCAGGCCACTGTTTGGGCAGGTCTAGGCAAAAGCTGAGCCACAGGGTTTAGTCCTTGGCCTTTTGCTGTCTTGCTGAGGCTTTCTCTGCTCACCAGCTTCTTTCTGCCTCAGGGAGATCTGGCCGTCAGTCCACCAGCACTTTCTCTATCAGAGGATACAAACTACTCGTTGTCCTTTCAAGTGTGAGGACTCGCTAGCATTGGAGCTCTCTAGCATGGGGCTCTCTGGGCTCCATCCACTTGTCCTTAAATAGGATCTCTCCTTGTTCCACCTGGCTTCAGCTTAATCTGGGCTCTGACCACTTAGCAGCTGAAAATAATGCCAGGCCATAAACCTTGTTTTTAGTCCATAGCGTTTCTCCTTGTCTCACCTGGCTTCCTCCTTGTTTTTAGTCCATAAACTGATAAGCTAATTGCCCACAGCCAAGTTGATCTTCATGCCCCAGATTAAAAGACTGTATCAGAATCCCTTAGATATTTACTAAATCTAATTTATATTAATCTATATTCCCTTACAGTTATACCTTATAAATTTCATAATTGTGGCCTAATTAACCAAAAGAAAAAAGAATTATGAGTTCTGGGAGAAGGGGGAAAGGGTGGGAGGGTGGGGCCGGGAGGGGTGAGGGGAGGAGACTGTGATGGAGATATAACTTGAAATAACAAACATTTTTTAAAAATGAAAAAAAAGTTAAAGATATGTTCACTTTCAAATCCATTTCTCAATAAGTACATTTCAAACTTTGCTCTGTGAAGGGTACATTCACCTGCCCAAAGTTCTTTCCTTTGGTCAGCCTTTATTTAAAAAAAAAAAAATTGTTTGTTTGTTTAGTTTTTGTTTTGTGGTTTCTCAAGGCAGGGTTTCTCTGTGTAATAGCCCTGGCTGTTCTTTACTCACTTTATAGACCAGGCTGGCCTTGAACTTGCAGAGATCAGACTGTCTCTGCCTCCCGAGTGCTGGGATTAAAGGCATATACCACCACACCCGGTAATTATAGACAGCTGTGAACTGCCATGTGTGTGCTGGGATTTGAACCTGAGTCCTTTGGAAGATCAGTCAGTGCTCTTA
This sequence comes from Lophiomys imhausi, assembly GCA_907164525.1. Taxonomy (NCBI): domain Eukaryota; kingdom Metazoa; phylum Chordata; class Mammalia; order Rodentia; family Muridae; genus Lophiomys; species Lophiomys imhausi. The sequence continues at coordinate 4,173,198 of CAJQZJ010032443.1, forward strand.
ACCGCTGAGCCATATTTGTTTGTTTTACAAACCAATCGCAACCTTCCTCCCTCGTCTCCTCCCAGTACCACCCTCCCATCCACTTCCCCATACCACCCCTGCCAATGCCAACCCACTTTGGCAATCAGCATTTATCTTAAGGAACACTTTGTCATGTTCATTTCCTGTAGCTTTCTCATCCTTCGTAAAATAAGCTGTCAATCCTAAAAAAAAAAAAAAAAAAAAGAACAAAACAAGTATTAGAAAATAGATTTCCCCAAAACAAATAAAGTAGTTATTAAAGTGAAAATAAATCTTCTACTAAAGTAGAGTTTGTGGTCTCCTCGATGCAATCTATAGAACTTCAATGTAGGCTTTTTATCGCATAGCATCTTTTGTTGTTGTGTTTAAACCATGTAGAAAGTGGTGAAGGCAATGACTAAAATAACATTGTATAGGAATAAATACCTTTAAGCTGATATTTAATATTTTATCTAGTGTTTTGGTGCAAATTTTATTATTTTCCTAATGTTTTTAAAATGTCCTTATCTAGAATGAACAGCAAAATGGTCTGGGGATTTTTTTATTATTAATTTTATTTTTATGTATGTATGTTTTACCTGCATGTACATCTGTGTACCATGCATGTGTCTGGTGGCCACAGAGGCCAGAAGAAGGCATTGGATCTCTTGGGCTGGAGTTACAAAGAGTTGTGAACTGCCATGTGATGCTGGAAATAAGGCCCAGGTCCTCTGGAAGAGCAGCCAGTGCTCTTAACCACTGAGTAATGTCTCCAGCTCTACCAGGATTTTGGGTTGTTTTTTTTTTTAGGTGTTTGTTTGTTTGTTGAGAACAGTGGTTCTTTCTGATTCTGCTATACTTTATACAGTTCCTCATGTTGTGGTGACCCCAACCATAAAATTATTTTCCTTGCTACTTCATAACTGTAATTTTACTACTGTTATGAATCATAATGCAGATATCTGACATGTGGGATATCTGATATGTGACCCCCAAAGGGATTGTGACTCACAGGTTGAGAACTGCTGGTTTTTGAGCAAAATTTAGTTAGCCATATTTAAAAGGAAATTATAATTCTGTTATAATTCAGCTAGTTCATTTTCTCTTACTGTTAAGATTTGGAAAATTCCAGATTTGAAAATGATTTAATACATATTCATCTTTTAAGAAAGATTATCATTGACCATTGTTTAAACATCCACTCAACCTATTTTTTTTTTTTTGGTACTTAAGTGAAAAACAAAAAAACAAACTTAATTTAATTCTAGTTAATGAATAAAACCACAAGAGAGGTATGGAGACAAGGAATAAGAATAGTTGGTTTGGGGATCCAAGATGGCGGCGGCAGACGCGGACATATTTTGATTTCGGGGTCAACAATCACAAGGAGGCAAGTGTTCCAGGATGCTGTACAAAGGGTACGACCCCTTCTAAATCTCACCCAGCTACACAGGGACCACGGAAGATGCCTGGGCAGGATGCCCCTTCCAAATCTCAGACACGCTAGGAAGCCTCTGGACCCGGGAATCGGGATAACCCATCCCCCCAAAAGGAGAGACCCCCGGTAAGTTCCAACCTAATACCCAGCTGGCAGATTCAGAAAACACAGAGATAATCCCCACCCTGCTGGGCACTCCCAGGTCTCACACAGATGATCCAATTATCTAGCGAAAGGTTGCAACCCTTAGAAGTGAGCAGGAGATCTGCTGCAAAGTGCCTTCAGACCACAGATCACAGTCTTGACATCACTGGCCAGTTTCCAAGCCGCGGGAGCAGCAAGGCTACTGAAGCTGAACTGCAGACTTACCCACTACAGGAACCAACCCCGGGCAAACTGCGAGATATTTGAAACGGTCGTATATCTCCTATATCGGTCTTATGTACTAGTACAGGCCCTTCCAGCGGGGAATCAGAGCTTACTTGTAAAAAGCTCCACCACTTGAATTAATTAGGTCCCCACCTGGGAGGCAGGACTGAATGACTCACTTTATAGGGGTGGAGTAATGCAACTCCTACACCACAGTGCCCCCTTTGGACCCAAGTCCAGAAGACAGCAAAAAAATCCACATGGCCAGAGGCCCAAGACAAAAAAAAAAAAAAAAAACAGAGCGAAATGTCTACAACAAAAGAAAGCAACGCTATTCTGTCCAGCCCGAACCACCTCACCACAACTGAAACACATGAAAATGATGACAATTCTACAGTATGGAAAGTGATAAAGTCCCTTCAAGAAGAACTTAAAACTATGAAGGAATTCAAAGAAGCAACAATCTTACAAGTCAAAACAATGAATAACATCATTAAAGAGCTCCAAGCCAAGGTGACCCAGCTTGAACAGGAAAAGGATAAAGCAATGAAAGATCTCCAGACAAAAACAAGCAAACTGGAGAAGGAAATGCACAAAACGAACACTACCATTCAAGACATGAAAATAGAAATGGAAACAATAAACAAAGCACAGTCAGAGTTAAAAGAGGAAATGGAGAATCAAGAGAAGAGAACAGGAACTATGGATGTGAGTATGAAAAATAGGATGCAAGAGATGGAAGACAGGATCTCAGACATGGAAGATTCAATGGAAGAAATCAGTACAACATCCAAAGAAAATGAGAAGGCTAAAAAATCTCTCACCCACAACATCCAAGAAATCAAGGACTCAATGAAAAGACGGAACCTAAGAATTATAGGCATAGAGGAAAGAGAAGACTCCCGACTCCATGGTCCAGGAAATATCTTCAACAAAATCATAGAAGAAAACTTACCAAACCTAAAGAAAGAGATGCCAGTAAAAATCCAAGAGGCTTACAGAACACCAAACAGATTAGATCAGAAAAGAAACTCCTCTCGCCACATAATAATACAAACTCCAAATGTAGAGAACAAAGAAAGGATATTAAAAGCTGTAAGAGAAAAAGGCCAAGTCACATACAATGGCAGACCCATCAGAATCACACCTGACTTCTCCTCAGAAACTTTAAAAGCTAGAAGGGCCTGGACAGATGTCCTACAAGCCCTGAGAGAACATAGGTGCCCAGCCAGACTACTATACCTAGCAAAACTCTCTATCAACATAGAAGGAGAAAACAAGATATTCCATGACAAAATCAAATTCAAACAATATCTCCTCACAAACCCAGCCCTACAGAAGATCCTAGAAGGAAAATTCCAACACAGAGAAGATAACTACACCCAAGAAAACAGAGGAAATAGAAACCTCCACAGCAACTAAACAAAAAGAAACACAAGACAACCAGCTATACCAAAATAACGGGAAATAACAACACCTGGTCACTAATATCCATCAACATCAATGGACTCAACTCGCCAATAAAAAGACACAGACTTACAGACTGGATCCGTAAACAAGACCCATCTTTTTGCTGCATACAAGAAACACATCTCACTATTGAAGATAAACACTACCTCAGAGTAAAGGGCTGGGAAAAGGTTTTCCAAGCAAATGGACCCAGGAAACAAGCTGGAGTAGCCACCCTAATATCAAACAAAATAGACTTCCAATTGAAGTTAATAAAAAAAGACAGAGAAGGGCATTACATACTCATTAAAGGAAATATTCATCAAGAGGTCATCTCAATATTGAACATCTATGCCACAAATACAAAGGCACCTACATTTATAAAAGAAACGCTTCTAAAACTTAAATTGCACATCGATCCAAACACTTTAATAGTGGGAGACTTCAACACCCCACTCACAACTATGGACAGATCATCAAGACAGAAGCCAAACAGAGAAATAATGAGTCTAACAGAGATCATGAACCAAATGGACCTAACAAGATATCTACAAAACATTTCACCCAAACACAAAAGAATACACCTTCTTCTCAGCACCTCACGGAACCTTCTCCAAAATCGACCATATAGTTGGACACAAAGAGAGCCTCAACAGATACAAGAAAATTGAAATAACCCCTTGTATCTTATCAGACCATCATGGAATAAAGCTGGACATCAATAGCAAAAGAATCAACAGAAAGTCTACACTCACATGGAAATTGAACAACTCTTTACTAGAGGACCATTGGGTCAGGGAAGAAATAAAGAAGGAAATCAAAGACTTCTTAAAATCCAAGGAAAATGAAGACACAACATACCCAAACCTATGGGACACAATGAAAGCTGTGCTACGAGGAAAGTTCATAGCACTAAGTGCCCTCAAAAAGAAAATTGTGACAGCTCATATTAGCGAATTAACAGCTAAACTGGATGAATTGGAAAAAAAAGAAGCAAACACTCCCAAGAGGAGCAGAAGGCAGGAGATCATCAAACTTAGGGCTGAAATCAACAACTTAGAAACAAAAAGAACTATACAAAGAATCAATGAAACCAAGAGTTGGTTCTTCGAGAAAATCAACAAAATAGACAGACCTTTAGCCAAATTAACTAAAAGACAGAGGGAGAAAACACACATCAACAAAATCAGAAATGAAAAGGGAGAAATAACAACAGACATTGAGGAAATCCAGAGAATATTTGGATCCTACTTTAAAAATCTATACTCCACCAAATTTGAAAACTTAAGTGAAATGGACAATTTTCTTGATAGATTCCACCTACCGAAACTAAATCAAGATCAGATAAACAGATTAAACAGCCCTATAAACCATAAGGAAATAGAAACAGTCATTAAAAATCTCCCAACCAAAAAAAAGCCCAGGACCAGATGGCTTTAGCACAGAATTCTACCAGACCTTCAAAGAGGAGCTAACACCAATACTTTTCAAACTCTTTCACAAAATAGAATCTGAAAGAACATTGCCAAACTCATTCTACGAGGCCACAATCACCCTGATTCCTAAACCACACAAAGACCCAACAAAGAAAGAGAACTTCAGAACAATCTCCCTCATGAACATAGATGCAAAAATACTTAATAAAATACTAGCAAACCGAATTCAAGAACACATCAAAAGTATCATACACCATGATCAAGTAGGCTTCATCCCAGGGATGCAGGGATGGTTCAACATATGAAAGTCTATCAACGTCATACACCATATAAACAAGATGAAAGAAAAAAACCACATGATAATCTCGCTAGATGCAGAAAAAGCATTTGACAAAATTCAACACCCCTTCATGCTAAAAGTTCTGGAGAGAACGGGCATACAAGGGCCGTACCTAGAAATAATAAAGGCAATATACAGCAGGCCAGTGGCCAACATCAAAATAAATGGAGAGAAACTTGAAGCACTTCCTCTAAACTCAGGGACAAGACAAGGATGTCCACTTTCACCATATCTCTTCAATATAGTACTTGAAGTTCTTTCTAGAGCAATAAGACAACTAAAGGACCTCAAGGGGATAAACATCGGAAACGAAGAAGTCAAATTATCCCTATTTGCAGATGATATGAGAGTATACATAAGCAACCCCAAAAATCCCACCAGAGAACTCTTACAGCTGATAAACACCTTCAGCAAAGTGGCTGGATACAAAATTAATTCAAAAAAATCAGAAGCCCTTCTTTATACAACAAACAAATGGGCTGAGGAAGAAATAAGGGAAACAACCCCCATAACAATAGCCACAAACAACATAAAATACCTGGGGGTAACTCTAACCAAGCAAGTAAAGGACCTGTATAACAAGAACTTCAAGCCCTTGAAGAAAGAAATGGAAGAGGCATTTAGAAGATGGAAAGATCTCCCATGCTCATGGATAGGTAGGATCAACATAATAAAAATGGCCATCCTACCAAAAGCAATATATAGATTCAATGCAATTCCTATCCAAATACCAACACAATTTTTTATAGACTTGGAAAGAGCTAGCCTCAATTTCATATGGAACAACAAAAAGCCCAGAATAGCTAAATCAATCCTGTACAATAAAAAAACATCTGGAGGTATTACCATCCCAGATTTCAAGCTGTACTACAGAGCAATAGTTGTAAAAACAGCATGGTATTGGTATAGAAACAGACCAGTAGATCAATGGAATCGAATTGAAGATCCAGAAATAGACCCACACACTTATGGCCACCTAATTTTTGACAAGCCAAAACAGCACAATGGAAGAAGGACAGCATCTTCAACAAATGGTGCTGGTCCAACTGGATGTCCATTTGTAAAAGAATGAAGTTAGACCCATACTTATCACCTTGTACAAAACTTAAGTCCAAGTGGATCAAAGACCTTAACATAAGGCCGGTCATACTAAATCTTCTAGAAGAAAAAGTGGGAGAAACCCTCGAACTAATTGGCACAGGCGACAACTTCCTGAACAGAACACCAACAGCTCAGGACTTGAGATAAACAATCAATAAATGGGATCTCATGAAACTGTAAAGATTCTGTAAGGCAAAGGACACTGTCATTCGAACAAAACGGCAGCCTACAGAGGGGGAGAAAATCTTCACCAACCCCACATCTGACAGAGGGCTAATCTCCAAAATCTACAAAGAACTCACGAAATTAAATGCCAAGAAACCAAATAATCCAATCAAAAAATGGGGGACAGAGCTAAATAGAGAATTCACAAAGGAGGAATCCCTAATGGCTGAGAGACACTTGAAGAAATGCTCAACATCCTTAATCATCAGAGAAATGCAACTCAAGACGACTCTGAGATTCCATCTCACACCTGTCAGAATGGCTAGGATCAAAAACTCAAATGACAGCACATGCTGGCGAGGGTGTGGAGAAAGGGGTACCCTACTCCATTGCTGGTGGGAGTGCAGGCTTGTGCAACCACTATGGAGGTCAGTCTGGCGATATCTTAAAAAACTTGGAATAGCTCTGCCTCAGGACCCAGCCATACCACTTCTGGGTGTACACCCAAATGCCTCTTCACGGAATCGTAAGGAAGTTTCCTCATCTATGTTTATAGCAGCCTTATTTGTAATACCTAGAAACTGGAAACAACCCAGATGTCCCTCAACCGAAGAATGGGTTAAAAAACTGTGGTACATCTACACAATGGAATATTATTCAGCTATCAGGAACAATGAAATTATGCAATTTGCAGCCAAATGAATGGAACTAGAAAAGCTCATCCTGAGTGAACTAACCCAGACTCAGAAGGACACATATGGCATCTATTCACTTATAGTAGGATTTTAGCTATATAGTAGAAGGTATCAATACTACAACTAACACACCAAAGGGAACTTGGACATAGACTTCTTATTTTTAATTTTTATTTATTTTTTATATATTAGTTATTTTTTTTTCTATTTTTTAGTCTTTTTTATCTATTGTATGCTTATTGATTTGTGTGTTTAGTAGTTCTCTCTCCCAGGCAACGAGACACTTTTCACTGATGGTACCGCTTCGTAGATCCCCAATGAATGAAGAGACTTTTGGCCCTCATACGACCTCTCAACTGAGATGAGGGACTGTTATATAAGGACACCCCACCCCAGAGAAATGGGATGGAAGGATTAGGAGGTAAAGAAAAAAAATGAAATGTGATGTTTCGGCCTTTTACTACTAACTGTCATGAACTGTTTAGGATAATTAAGAAATGCAAACTAATGGTTACACAAGCTAGTCATTCTGTTAGGTACTATGACAGCCTATTATAGTTACTTGCTAAGCTATCAGAAATAAACCGGCAAGAGACAAGCAACATCTGCTTACCCTAATATAAGAGATAGATAGGGCCTCTTCAAAAACCTCAAGAGATCTGCAGAATATGGCATTCAATGATGTTTTCATAACTTTAGATATTTTTATATCAAGACATATCAACTCCTGACAGCACCCCCTATTCTCC
>CAJQZJ010032443.1:4181339-4224006 GCA_907164525.1 Lophiomys imhausi
AGCCTCAACAGATACAAGAAAATTGAAATAACCCCTTGTATCTTATCAGACCACCATGGAATAAAGCTGGACTTCAATAGCAAAAGACTCAACAGAAAGTCTACACTCACATGGAAATTGAACAATTCTTTACTAGAGGACCACTGGGTCAGGGAAGAAACAAAGAAGGAAATCAAAGACTTCTTAAAATCCAGCGAAAATGAAGACACAACATACCCAAACCTATGGGACACAATGAAAGCTGTGCTACGAGGAAAGTTCATAGCACTAAGTGCCCTCAAAAAGAAAATTGTGACAGCTCATATTAGCGAATTAACAGCTAAACTGGATGAATTGGAAAAAAAAGAAGCAAACACTCCCAAGAGGAGCAGAAGGCAGGAGATCATCAAACTTAGGGCTGAAATCAACAACTTAGAAACAAAAAGAACTATACAAAGAATCAATGAAACCAAGAGTTGGTTCTTCGAGAAAATCAACAAAGTAGACAGACCTTTAGCCAAATTCACTAAAAGACAGAGGGAGAAAACACACATCAACAAAATCAGAAATGAAAAGGGAGAAATAACAACAGACATTGAGGAAATCCAGAGAATATTTGGATCCTACTTTAAAAATCTATACTCCACCAAATTTGAAAACTTAAGTGAAATGGACAATTTTCTTGATAGATTCCACCTACCGAAACTAAATCAAGATCAGATAAACAGATTAAACAGCCCTATAAACCATAAGGAAATAGAAACAGTCATTAAAAATCTCCCAACCAAAAAAAAGCCCAGGACCAGATGGCTTTAGCACAGAATTCTACCAGACCTTCAAAGAGGAGCTAACACCAATACTTTTCAAACTCTTTCACAAAATAGAATCTGAAAGAACATTGCCAAACTCATTCTACGAGGCCACAATCACCCTGATTCCTAAACCACACAAAGACCCAACAAAGAAAGAGAACTTCAGAACAATCTCCCTCATGAACATAGATGCAAAAATACTTAATAAAATACTAGCAAACCGAATTCAAGAACACATCAAAAGTATCATACACCATGATCAAGTAGGCTTCATCCCAGGGATGCAGGGATGGTTCAACATATGAAAGTCTATCAACGTCATACACCATATAAACAAGATGAAAGAAAAAAACCACATGATAATCTCGCTAGATGCAGAAAAAGCATTTGACAAAATTCAACACCCCTTCATGCTAAAAGTTCTGGAGAGAACGGGCATACAAGGGCCGTACCTAGAAATAATAAAGGCAATATACAGCAGGCCAGTGGCCAACATCAAAATAAATGGAGAGAAACTTGAAGCACTTCCTCTAAACTCAGGGACAAGACAAGGATGTCCACTTTCACCATATCTCTTCAATATAGTACTTGAAGTTCTTTCTAGAGCAATAAGACAACTAAAGGACCTCAAGGGGATAAACATCGGAAACGAAGAAGTCAAATTATCCCTATTTGCAGATGATATGAGAGTATACATAAGCAACCCCAAAAATCCCACCAGAGAACTCTTACAGCTGATAAACACCTTCAGCAAAGTGGCTGGATACAAAATTAATTCAAAAAAATCAGAAGCCCTTCTTTATACAACAAACAAATGGGCTGAGGAAGAAATAAGGGAAACAACCCCCATAACAATAGCCGCAAACAACATAAAATACCTGGGGGTAACTCTAACCAGGCAAGTAAAGGACCTGTATAACAAGAACTTCAAGCCCTTGAAGAAAGAAATGGAAGAGGCATTTAGAAGATGGAAAGATCTCCCATGCTCATGGATAGGTAGGATCAACATAATAAAAATGGTCATCCTACCAAAAGCAATATATAGATTCAATGCAATTCCTATCCAAATACCAACACAATTTTTTATAGACTTGGAAAGAACTAGCCTCAATTTCATATGGAACAACAAAAAGCCCAGAATAGCTAAATCAATCCTGTACAATAAAAAAACATCTGGAGGTATTACCATCCCAGATTTCAAGCTGTACTACAGAGCAATAGTTGTAAAAACAGCATGGTATTGGTATAGAAACAGACCAGTAGATCAATGGAATCGAATTGAACATCCAGAAATAGACCCATACACTTACGGCCACCTAATTTTTGACAAAGAAGCCAAAACGGCACAATGAAGAAGGACAGCATCTTCAACAAGTGGTGTTGGTCCAACTGGATGTCCATTTGTAAAAGAATGAAGTTAGACCCATACTTATCACCTTGTACAAAACTTAAGTCCAAGTGGATCAAAGACCTTAACATAAGGCTGGTCACACTAAATCTACTAGAAGATAAAGTGGGAGAAACCCTCGAACTAATTGGCACAGGTGACATCTTCCTGAACAGAACACCAACAGCTCAGGACTTGAGATCAACAATCAATAAATGGGACCTCATGAAACTGAAAAGCTTCTGTAAGTCAAAGGACACTGTCATTTGAACAAAACGGCAGCCTACAGACTGGGAGAAAATCTTCACCAACCCCACATCTGACCGAGGGCTAATATCCAAAATCTACAAAGAACTCAAGAAATTAAATACCAAGAAACCATATAATCCAATCAAAAAATGGGGGACAGAACTAAATAGAGAATTCACAAAGGAGGAATTCCTAATGGCTGAGAGACACTTGAAGAAATGCTCAACATCCTTATTCATCAGAGAAATGCAACTCAAGACGACTGTGAGATTCCATCTCACACCTGTCAGAATGGCTAAGATCAAAAACTCAAATGACAGCACATGCTGGCAAGGGTGTGGAGAAAGGGGTACCCTACTCCGTTGCTGGTGGGAGTGCAGGCTTGTGCAACCACTATGGAGGTCAGTCTGGTGATATCTTAGAAAACTTGGAATAGCTCTGCCTCAGGACCCAGCCATACCACTTCTGGGTATACACCCAAATGCCTCTTCACGGAATCATAAGGAAGTTTCCTCATCTATGTTTATAGCAGCCTTATTTGTAATAGCTAGAAACTGGATACAACCCAGATGTCCCTCAACCAAAGAATGGGTCAAAAAACTGTGGTACATCTATACAATGGAATATTATTCAGCTATCAGGAACAATGAAATTATGCAATTTGCAGCCAAATGGATGGAACTAGAAAAGCTCATCCTGAGTGAACTAACCCAGACTCAGAAGGACACATATGGCATCTATTCACTGATAGTAGGATTTTAGCTCTATAGTAGAAGGTATCGATACTACAACTAACACAACAAAGGGAACTTGGACATAGACTTCTTATTTTTAATTTTTATTCTTTATTTATTTTTTATATATTAGTTATATTTTTTTCTATTTTTTAGTCTTTTGTATCTATTGTATGCTTATTGGTTTGTTTGTTTAGTAGTTCTCTCTCCCGGGCAACAAGACACTTTTCACTGATGGTACCGCTTCGTAGATCCCCAATGAATGAAGAGACTTTTGGTCCTCATACGACCTCTCAACTGAGATGAGGGACTGTTATATAAGGACACCCCACCCCAGAGAAATGGGATGGAAGGGTTAGGAGGTAAAGAAAAAAAATGAAATGTGATGTTTCGGCCTTTTACTACTAACTGTCATGAACTGTTTAGGATAATTAAGAAATGCAAACTAATGGTTATGCAAGCCAGTCATTCTGTTAGGTACTATGACAGCCTATTATAGTTACTTGCTAAGCTAATCAGAAATAAACCTGCTAAGAGACAAGCAACATCTGCTTACCCTAATATAAGAGATAGATAGGGCCTCTTCAAAAACCTCAAGAGATCTGCAGAATATGGCATTCAAAGATGTTTTCGTAACTTTAGATTTTTTTTATATCAAGACATATCAACTCCTGACAGCACCCCCTATTCTCCTCCAAGTAGAAGATGAACATCAGCCGGGCGGTGGTGGCGCACGCCTTTAATCCCAGCACTTGGGAGGCAGAGGCAGGCGGATCTTTGCGCGTTCGAGGCCAGCCTGGTCTACAAAGTGAGTCCAGGACAGACAGAGCTGTTAAACAGAGAAACCCTGTCTCGAAAAACCAAAAAAAAAAAAAAAAAGAAGAAGATGAACATCGAAGAATCTCCAGTGGGAGATGATTGAATTAGTCGCAAGCCTATCTCTTGGTAGGAAAAGCCCCTTGCTCCAACTGTAGACAGAATGCTGTCCAAAAAGGACAAAACCTGGAAGCAGGTAAGTCGACAGCCTAGCTCTGCCAAGACAGGGTAGGTAAGTCCTTCATAACCCCTGCTCTACAATCAATGTCTGTCAGAGAAACGGGGCCAAATGACTGTAGATCGATGCTGTAATGTATGGAGAGAATTGGGAACTGTCCAGGCAGCCACTGGTATGTCATTTCTTAGTTTGGGAAGCTGCAGGGAATGTACGTTAAGCCATATAACCTTCATAACTGTGTCCTAATTACCTCTGTTGTACTGTATTGTATTTGTTATTATAAGAGAAAGAGCCATTTTTTGGACTGAAAGGGGAAATTGTAGGGGGAAATAAGATATACCTTAAACTTAAAAGAAAAAAAAAGGAAAGAGGATGGGGGGTTGAGGGTGGGAGGGTGGGACTGGAGGGGAATAGGGAGGGGACTGCGATTGAGATGTAACTTGAAGAAATAAAAAATAAAGGGAAAAAACATACAGTAGTGCAAAAATCTCATGCATATAAAATAAAATAAATAAATATAAAATAAAAAAGAATAGTTGGTTTAAAAAGAGAGGTGAGAGAGAGAGAGAGAGAGAGAGAGAGAGAGAGCACGTGCCTCAGAAATCATCTCTTTAAAAATCCAATCCCTTCTTCCTTGGCATTCCTTTCTTTGAGAGGAGACTAAAGCATGAAACTGTTTTATTTTAGGAGGGACAAAATGATGACTTCAGTTCTTATCCACCTTGTCAATGTTCTGTTCTTATTTTGTCCTCCAAACGTACTTGACTGTGGAGGACACTGTGTTTTTAAACCTTTTCATCCTGCAGATATTTAAAGAGTTAGAGTTTGACTACATAAAGCCAATCTTTCTATCTGTTGATTTTTTTTTTTTTTTTTTTTTTTTTTAGTTCTTGGCTTTAGGCAGGGACATCAACAGCCAGAGAAGTAATAATTATGTCCTGTAGTAGTTGGTCAGCAACAACAACAACAGAACAAAGTGATCAGTGCCCTCTGCACACCTGCCACGTACCAGGTAAAGGTTCCATTCATACACAGGTCCACAGATGGACAAATGCTTGGTTGCCATGTAGAGGCTAGCACCTTCATGGATGTTACTCCATTTTATTCTTGCAAATACCCTAGGACTTAGTCGCGTCTCCACTTTTACAGACATGTTTTTCTGCATAAACACCCTCACAAAAGCTCATGGCAATAATGTCTCCTCATTCTCTGTCCGTCAGTTATCCCAGTTTTGACACATTGAATTAATCAACACGACGAGATCCTCTAAGACTTTTAATTACTGTTTCCAAAGAAGGGCAGATGCAGGGCAGGAGGAAGCATCTTCCTTCTGCCACCTTTCAGTGGAGGGCCTTCACATGAGCACAGCCAGAGATACAAGCCTTTGTTTCTAGGAAGAGCATATCAACTGTGCCGCACTCATAAGCCTCTCCCCTGAATCATGTCAACTGGCCTGTGGTGTTTATCCACCCAAAACTAGGGTGAACATGGCATCTTTTGTCGCAATACCCTTCCTTTTAATATAATGAATATTTTTACCATTTTTCTGATGCATTGAAAGAGGAGCCTAGTAGTTCCCTGGTCTGACACTCTCACTCACTCCCGTTGCTAATGATGTCAAACCATCGGAGCTGTATCAGTCACACTAAGACTAGACTAAATAAATGAAAAGGCTCACCTGTTGGCAAAAACACCACAAAGTTTGACAGAAGCATGTACTGCCTAAATACAATGAGAGAGATGTCATTCCCTCACTTTGTTACTAAGGAATCTGAGATTCCAAAGAGGTTCTATGATTTGCCTAAAGCCAAACAGTCAGTTAGTTGTCTGTGAAGCCGGGATTATTCAGTCCCAAGCTGCATTTCTCTGAACCAAGGGTTTTTTCACAGAGTATTAGTAGCATGCCCCAAACGGAAAAGGAGCTTTTTTTTTTATTCCACTCATTTAATAGCACCTTTCTTTATCAAGATTCCTACAAGCTGAGCAAATTGATTTGCAAATTATTTTTAGAAATCATTTCACCCATCACTGAAAGCGGCCTCTTTCAATAACATACAAAAATTTTGCCTGACAGTTTAATGAAATGAAAAAAGTGGGGAGAAACTACTGGGAATGGCAGAATGCTTGTACATGAACAATAAAGACACTCAAGCTGCAGAGGTTGACTCCTCCCCCACTGGCCTGCCTTGGCTGAATTCACATTTAAATAATCAGAACTTTGTTAGATAAGGCCTGGGTCCTCTGTAGACATGAGGATTTCTGATTGGAACATTCGTTACTTAAGCTACAAGAACCCAGTCCTTTAATTTGGGGTGCTAGTCAAGATAGCCAGAACTACTAACTGATGAGAAATTGAGCCAGACTTGATGAGAAGAATGCAAGGCAAAGATCAGATTCCCTGGCAAAGCAAAACCCCAGACAGGAAAGTGAGCAGGAGATCCAAAACATAGAAACTCAGAAACAAGTTAAGAAACATGACCTGTACACATGGAACATGTAAAAACTGTGATCCAGGGGGCTGGAGAGATGGCTCAGAGGTTTAGAGCATTGGCTGCTCTGCCAGAGGTCCTGAGTTCGATTCCCACAAACCACATGGTGGCTCACAACCATCTATAATGAGATCTGGTGCCCTCTTCTGGCCTGCAGGAATACATGCAGACAGAACACTGTATACATAATACATAAATCTTAAAAAAAAAAAAAAAAAAAAAAGAATGTGATCCAGGTACCATTGTCTAAGGCATACTGAATGAGCCAAAGGATTTGTTTCTATTTCTCCCTCCAAGTAGATGGCATGAGTTCCTAGAATATTTCACATTTTCTTACGAAGTTCAGGTCCATGCTTACAAAAACAGATGACATGACATTTTATATATTCCACCCCAAAACACAGTGAATGCGCTCCATCTATCCACACAGCAGGTTAGAACTCAGCTCTCCACTGCTGTCATTTTGGCATCTTCTGGCATCAGTTTTCCAGGCTTCTTCTCTCAATTTGGCATCTATAATGGGAAAGTTCATATTCAACAACCCGAAGAGAAATTCACCAACCTGAAACCCAATCCCAAACAATTGATGAGCACTTCTCCCATCAAATAGATTTGGATGTTCCCTTCTTGGCTATTTGCCTCCGTCTTGGCCATAGCTCCTGGAGAGTGCTGCTTTCTTAGCAACACACATTGAGTGCTTCAAGAAAAGACTACCACCTCCCCAGAACCAGTGTGCGCATGTCTCTTTATCCTGTTAGTCCAGAATGCCCCATCAGGAAAGAACTGGAGTTTCCTCTAAGGATAATGTCCTGAGAATGCAAAGAGAATGGCCTTGGGTTGGCAAGGGATTTCTACTAGTGAACATTCTGCCACTGAATGGTTAGGGGTATTTCTGCCTCTTTTAGTGCAAATGACATATAGCCAAAAAAGAGTTTCTGTTATTTTCCTGGGCATTGGAAATAGGAATGAAATGGCACAAAATGGAGAAGAATAATTGGAAACCATTTGACAGGATTGCCAAATACATCCTGCAGCCTTTGGAAATTGCTTCCAGGTTCAGTTAGTTTCCCTCCAATCTTGTGGGTTCTTACATCAACAATGCCCCCTTTTCAATCTTAAGCAGAAGGTTTCTTTTGCTCATAATTTTAGAGTTTTGAAATCTCCTCCCCGAAAGGGCAGACAGTGAGGATCCAGAGACATAGAAAGGAACTGCAGAAGTGGGGAAAGAAAGGAAAGTGTGGATCCCACCTACTCAGGACTGTGGCTTTGTGCTGGGAGTCCTGCACCTCAGATCACCAACAGCTTTCTCAAATATTAACCCTGGAAGTGGGAAGACTACATAGTTAGAATGGCTTCTGCTGGTCAGACCAAGTACCACTCACTTGCCTCCAGCCTTGTCAGTTCCAGCACAGTCAACTCCTCAGCATCCTTTAAGATGCAGTTCTGCCATCAAAGGCATCCCACTTAGCTGTGTATCCACAGCATCCCTCTTAAACCTATGCACCGGGGCCATCTTCCTTGCCCTCTGCCACAGTGCCTGTCTGAAAACAGCTCCATGTTTCTTAGTGCCAGTTTTATGACTGATTCTATTCATCCAGCTGTCTCCCTAATCTCCTCGCCTTGGGATCTTTGCCTGTAATATTTCAATGAAGCACTTAGGTATATGTCTGACACATATGGTAAGCACTCAATGGTTAATGTACTGCTCTTTAAAAAGACTTGATGGTATGTCTTGCTAGCCCCTTGATAGTATGTGCCGTATAGTGTCTAATGTCAGCATAATGCTAGAAATGAGTTTTGATGTGAATTTTTATTATGGATTCATAGCCTTCCTGCAGTCATAACATGCTTTTGTTTGTTCGTTTTTGTTCGTTCAGTAAGTAAATCTTTTGGAAGAGCTATTTTCAACTTCATTTTGATTTTTAATCTATCTCACTCTAAGTCAGTCAATATCTAAAGTAAGAAGGATGTAAACAGTGACTTCTCTGGGGTCATGCAATGACCTACCTTCCAAACCCTCCCACATATGTTACCTGCTTAGAATAGTGTAACCATCGGGATCTAATCTCAGCTACCAGTGTGCGTTTGATCCTATTTCGAGATGCTGCCTCCTCTGATGTACCATGTGTTTAAAGCTAGTCCTCTCTGCTTACTGTGTGCATCTCCCACCTGGAAATTGCTAACAGCACAACAGTGTGGTGTTTCTGCTGTGTCATGGAAATGCCTTTTTGTTTCGTTTTGTTTTTTGTTGTTTTCTGTGCACTACGGCTACAGAGGCTGAGACTGCAAACTTCTAGTTTTCTGCTGAAGGTGTTCCCCTTTATCCTTTTGGGTAAAAAATTTCAGGGACCCAGAGACAGCAGCAAGGGACTTCTGACTGCTACAGTGGGGAGCTGGCCCCTTCATTCACACACAGTTCTGGCAGGGGCCCCAGCCAGGCTTCCAGAGTACTGAAAACCTTGCTCTGTGTTATCTCTATTCTGTAGGCCACTACCATCAGTACCTGGGGGACATTAGATGTGATTTCACATGTGTTGTCTTAAGACATTGAGAAACTGAGTCCTGGTCAGGGAAGACCTCTGGATGTCCATCACCACAGAAGGCAGCGTTGTTATAATTAGAGCCTCACCTCTGGTAAAGCACATCCCTGATACCGGATAATGAGTTTCAGAGGCCCCTAGCTAAGTCCCAGTTCCAATTAACCTGTAGCAGAGAGAGGTGGCCAGGAAATGTCAACAATGAGATCAGCTGGTGTATCCGGGCAGAAGCAATGATGATAAATCACCTCCTGGAACTGGGCCAGTGTGTCTTCCCTTTATACCAAGAAGTTGTTTGTACAAGCTCATGCTTCTCACTCCTTTCTCTCACATCCAGCAAATATCCTGTTTTCTGTAAGGACTGGATAATGAGTCTCTGGAAAATAAAATCAAATGATCTCCCCCACTCAGTGTTATAGAGATCCTTGTTATGGGTCTGAAATGTTCATGGTCACTGGGAACAAAGATAAGAGCAGCTAAATCTATGTACGTTATTAGTAAGTTCAGCTTTGTCCACAGTTGTTTTGTTTTGTTCTGTTTATTTTTATCATGCTACCTAAAGAGTAACTCGCCTCCAGGGACGTATGAACCAGGGGAAAGGGGGAAGTTAGGACACCAAAATCCCAGAGAGACCCAGTTCTGTAGGAACACAGGTGGTTGGCTCTCTGTACTACCCCCAGCAGACCACTACTAGGTCAAGCTGGAGGTGGCAACTGACAAAAGAGACCCTAACCCCTTCCCTTAGAGTGATCACATTGTGGAAGAGCAACTCAGAAAATAAAGCAAGTAAACCGAAGAAAATGTTGAAAGATGAGGCAGGCTATGGAGAAGTATAAAGCAGAAACGTTACATAGAAAGTTATGGGGAACAGGGAGTCTGGTCATGGAAAGCCATCCTGGAAAAAAAAATCTCTATATTTTATAAATAAGGAAGCTAGGTGAAGAATTTGGAAGGCAGAGAGGGACAGATCTGAGGTCTATGTGAATACCTTGGTAAAGACTATCTTAAGCACAATATCAAAGTCAAGATCTTGAAGCATCACTGGACAGCTGTGGCAAGGAGGTCCCTGTGGAGCTGGAGTCTCTTCCAAGGGTTCAGCCTATGCTCTGAGATAGGGGTACTTGGATGGGTTTTAGCCAGGGAGAGTGGTGTTCTGACATTTGGGCATCACTCTGGATCACTCTGATGGATGTGTTCAGGGTCTACATTTATATATTATAAAGTCTTTGATAAGTCTTTTAAACATGTTTTGGTAGTGCCTCTGGTTTTCTTTGGGCAAAATAATAAAATTCTGAACATGAGAACAAGAACCCATGGTGCTTGTTAAGTAGAAATAGTGTGTCACATAAGATCACTACACTAGAGGGAGGTCAGAAGGTAAATGCTCATTCGGGTTGCCTGAACAGTCCACAGATCTAATGTACTGATATCTGCAACCTAGCACTAGTGGGGTGCACACTTCAATTTTGAGGTCTTCCTGCAAGTTAGGCTGCATGGAATGGCTCCATATATCTTCATATATGGAATATGGTTGTATGAGAAAGTATTGCAATCTGCGTGAACTAGAGCCTTGGGTAGTGGAACAAAAATAATATGGAATTTAAAGTCAGAGTAACATAGGAAAGCTCAGCCATTGTAGGCTGTCATGGATGAGTGCCTACTCCATACTAGGCTTGCTCCTTACCTCCTCTCATCTAATTCATAGTCCTTTCATTAGCCTGAGTTGGTATTGGGATGAGACTCAAAGAAATGAAGTCATCTCTCTAAGGTTACAAAGCTACTAAGACAGAGGGGGACTAGAGATGAGGACTGTCTTCTTAAAGTCCATCCCCTTGCTATGGCACTCTTGTGACCTGGAACCTGGTTCTGTTATTGCTCACTGTTTAATGTGTTTGCATGCATTTATATTTTATATTATATATGTTCAAACATGTACATATGAACATATATAAATACACATATAAAAAGGAGAGCAGAGACTTCAAGGAGATGCTCATCATCACCTAGTGTCCCCGTGCTGCCTCCTCCCAAGTGATGCTGACTTCCCCACCCAGCTGCTGACACACTGCCTTTCTCCTTGTGGCTGCAGAAGCATTCCTTGTCTGCTAGAAGGTACCAGGAAGAGTCAGGCATGGTGGCATACGTCTGTGATTCCACCCCTCGAGAGACTAAGGAGGGTTGAGAGTTCAAGGCCAGCCTGTACTACATAGGGAACCTTTATCTTAACCCTTTTTCAGAAACAAAAAACTGCCCTGCATGCCTGTCACTATAAACATATCCTTCCAGGAAAAAAAAATTCAGGAGGCAACTGTGAATTAAAGGCAGCATTCCCATCCAAGGAGCTTCTGGTGTAGCCAAAGAGATAGCTATGTAAGCTAAAATTGTAAATTTGAAAATTCTGCATGGATAACATAAGCATGTATTTGTGTACATAAAAATATGTGTGCACTGGCATTAAAACTACTTAAATTAGAATAAGTAAATTTATAATGTATAATGCATGTTACAGTGTGCATTACATAGTAAAGGTACTTTTATGCTTTTAAAATACAATATAAAGATTTATTTTTGAGACAAAGTCTCACTATGGAGCCCTGTCTAGGATAGAATTTTCTATGTAGACCAGTCTGGCCTTGAACTCACAAAGATCCACCTGCTTCTGTATCCAAGTCCTGAGATTAAAGGCATGCACCACCATGCCCAGCTACTGCTTGGTTTTTTTAATTGCTAAAATTACAATTACAAAATTACATGAATATTTTAATCACTTTAATTTAGACTTTTTGTATTTAAAACATTTTTATCGTTTATCATTTAACATTGATAATGTCTACAAAGAAGCCTTCTAGGTTGAGAAATCAAGTGTTAAACAATAAAATAATTTATTTTCAAAGCCAAACTGCTTCTTCTTACCATGTAATTCAATAGTAGCCAAAATTTTGTCTGCCTTTTGTGATTTTTAATGATTATGGGAATGCAGGGTAGTAAAAATTCACAAGTCAAGAATTAATTTATCTTGTTTTATCTGCTTTTTCTTCAGCTAATCTTACCTGATTTTCATAGAAGCTCTTTTTTAAAACATGCCCCACCCTTTGAGATAAACATGTGGAGAGGGGTACCTTCACTGTGGATGAAAATGGACAATACCAACAGACAGCAATAAATGCTTGAGTGGTACAATTGGATAAGCACAGAAACAGCCAGTAAATTCCACAGTTATATCACCCAGAGAAGATCACTGTTCATGTAAACTCTACCAACTCGCAGGCTTTTTTAATTTGTTATTTATTTCTTCAAGTTACATCTCAATCACAATCCCCTCCCTACTCCCCCCTCCAGTCCCACCCTCTTCCCTCTCAACCCCCATCCTCTTCCTTTTTTTTTTTAGTTTAAGGTATACCTTTTTCCCCCCAACAGCTCCCCTTTTCAGTCCAACAAATGGCTTTTTCTCTTATAACAATAAATACAATACAAAACAACAGAAATAAATAGGCCACAATTATGAGAGTTATAAGGCTTAGCATACATTCCCAATGTCCAGTCCATATGTATTTGGCCCCTGACTTTAACATTCTACTATCTAACCATCTCCATGAGTTTAAAGTTCTATATCCAACTCAGCTTTCATACTAACTTTCATCACAATTTTAAAAACATCTTCTTAGATCCAGAACACCCTCTTGGTTCCTAAACAACTCAAAACTTAACTATGAGACTCTAGCTATCTATTCTTCAACCACCTCAGAGACCTGAGAGGGATAAATATATCTGATTATATAGGAAGTACAGGGCCTGCAGCTTCCAAAACTAAGAAATGACATACCAGTGGCTGCCTGGACAGTTCCCATTTTCTCTCCATACATTACAGCATCAATCTTCAGCCGTTTGGCCCCGTTTCTCTGACAGACATTGATTGCAGAGCAGGAATTATGAAGGACTTGCCTACCCTGTCTTGGCAGAGCTAGGCTGTCGACTTACCTGCTTCCAAGTTTTGTCCTTTTTGGACAGCATTCTGTCTTCAGTTGAAGCAAGGAGTTTTTCTTGCCAAGAGATAGGTTTGTCACTAATTCAATCATCTCCTGCTGGAGATTCTTCGATGGTCATCTTCTACTTGGAGTAGAATAGGGGGTGCTGTCAGGACTCTCGCAGGTTTTTTAAAGCATCTGATTTTTAAATGCTATTTTCGCATCATTATTTCATACTTAATCCGTAGATACCACTGTTTGGAAAAGCTTTTTGAAACAAAGGTTTGTTCTTCATTATTGTTAATATTCTCCTCCCCAAATCAGCAAATAACTTTGAATGGCCACAGCATTAACTCCATTTTAATCTGATGACTCTGGGCTAATTAGCTGGAGATCTTGGCACGAGTGGCTGTAATAACAGTTTTTATCCAGGAAGTCAGAAATATTCCTTAGAAAGCCACCAGGCTCATTCAGCACAGATAACAGACCTCGTCTCCCTCCTGCTCCCTGGGAAGTGAAGTGAAGATGGGGCACAGAGAACAGGTACTTCACCCTGAACCGTGCGAGCCAGATCTGCCCCTGCTCCTCAGCCCATCCTTATGGGTTTGGGTATGTTGAGGAGGCAACCTTGAATCGGAAGCAGTGTCTGTATCCTAGGAGCTTCCAGTAGGGCCAGAGAGGCAGGTGTGTAAACTAAAGTACTAAAAAGCCAACATGAAATACGTGAGTACGGAAATGATGTCAAGACCCAAGGGACACTGAGAGAAAGATCTGGAAGGCTTCCTGGAGGAGCAGCCGTCCGTCAGAACTGGTGACAACTTTAGCCCATTTTCTGGGTTGACAATATGGAGGAAAACATTTCCGGGCAGAGAAAGAGAACAGCGCGATGCAGAGTTGAGAGGCTGCAGGCAGAATGAAACAGCCCTGACAGGGACCAGCTAAGCATGAGGCTCCAACAGAGGAGGAGAGCATTCTCGTGAGTTCTAAGGCCTCTCCAGGTGCTGGGAGAAGCACTTTAGTCTGGTTCAGTGTTGCACCCAGGGAGAAGTCGGTTCAGAAAGCCTTGTGGCTACAGCAGAGGATATATGGAAGAACAGCAGACCTGGAAACAAGAGACCACTGAGTCCACTAAGGTGTTCCTGGGCACTCAGTGCAAAGACAAACATGGGGTGAAGAAAGAAAGTGTGAGGTGGCAGATGTCAAAGGCTGTGAAAATGAAGGTTTTCAGGACACCAGGCTTCTGGTTCTGTGGTGACTGTGCTAGTTAGTTGTTTGACCCAGGCAAGGGTCATCTGGGAAAAGAGATCCTTAATTGAGAAAATGTCTCCATAAGATCAGCCTGTAGGCAATTCTGTGGGGCATTGTATTGCTTAGTGATTGATGTAGGAGGGCCCAGCCCACTGTGCGTGGTACCACCCCTAGGCAGGTGGTCTGGAAAGGTACAAGGAAGGAGGTTGAATAAGCCATGGGGAGTAAACCAGTAAGCAGCACTTCTCCATGGTCTCTGCTTCAGTTCCCACCTTGAGTTCCTGCCTCGACTTCCCCTGGTGATGATAACCTATATCCAAATTAGTCCTTTCCTTCTCACGTTGCTTGTAGTCATGGTATTTTATCACACTAAGAGAAAGCAAACTCAGATAATGGGGTCATTAACCAAGACAAGAAATGTGGGAGACAGGGCAGATCTGAGCAGGACAGGGTGAGTAAGTAGTGGGTCATTCACTTGTGAGTAATTTCTTTCAAAAGGCCTGAGAGGAAAATGGGGTGAGGGGAACAGGTTGGAGTGGAAAGGGCTTCAGCAAGACTTGTCACTGAGTTAGCAATTTCCTCCTTTTACAATAATGCTTAACTCAAGAGTTTATTTTCTTCTATAGAATAAATCACATAAGTTATGTTTTTAAAGGAACTGGAAATCAAATTTCTCATAATAGTAGCATACAGACTCATTGGTTTCTCAGGTGAAAGAAACAGACCCTGGTTGTATTAACTAAAATGTGCCTGATCTTTAGTGATGTACAGTAAGCTTTTTAGCTTCAATATTACAAGAAAAGAGTGAGAACTTGTTGTTCATGTAGTTCTGAGAGTGTGCACATAAATAGCACCTGCCATGGCGGACACTGTGCTTTTTGAAAAGAGAAAGTGCAAGAGAGAGAGAGAGAGAGAGAGAGAATGAAACCCCCACTCAGGGAGAATTCACTCTGAAAAGCGCCACACGATGTCACCTTGAGAAGAGGACAAAATGTCCACCACCAAACAGAACCTGATGGTTTCTGACACCCTGGGAGGGAGGGCGAGTCTGCTAGGAGAGAGAGGGTGTTATTTCATTACTGGTACATGCTGTTCTCATGAATCGCTCCACATAAGGAAATTTGGATCCTCTGTTCTATCCAGCTTCCATTCATCTACATCACCTTAATCAAAATTGTAAAACTCCAGCACTGAACATGACAGGTGCTTTGTGGTTCCTCAGACAGCTAGGAAACAATTTTTATTTTCTGGAGTATGCTTTCATTCAACCTTAGCAACCATATACCACACAATTCCCCCCATGAGTTCTTACATTAATTTCAGGGAATAAAATCAGGGACCTTGATAATTGGTGATTCATAAGACACATCGTTAGATGGTTCCAGGCAGAGGGGCTTGAGAGATGGCAGAGAAGAATACTGGCTGCTTTTCCAGAGGACTCAGGTTAGATTCCCATCACCTCCATGGTGGTTCACAACCACCTGTAACTCCTGTAACCCCAGGTATCCAAATGTCCCTTCTGTCCTCTTTGTCACCAGGAACACATGTGGTACACAAAGAAACATTTGGGTAAAACATGCATACATATAAAATAAAAGGGTCCCAGGAATGAAGCATTAGATTAGTTATAAAAGTAATTTCTAAACTCTTAAAATCTATGGGGTATTTTCTTACCATGGTTCTTCACATACATCGGTTCATATTATGTATATTAAACCTCATGTTAGCTCTGCTTTTACAGATGAAGAATTTATGCCCTAGGTTAAATGACCGGCCAGCTAGTGAGCTGCCATACTGCAGGTCATACATAACTCCTTTCCTTGATTTTAGAATTTGTTCTCTTACAGAATTCCGTAGCCAACCCATTTCAGCTAATGTCTAGTATGTGATGTTTAGATCCACCACAACAAACTGTTCTTATCTTCTCACTGTGACAGAAACATGCCCCCAGTTGCCCAAGCCAGAAGCCTGAGCCTCATAGACAGCAGACCCTCGCCTAGATCCCCAAATCCACCTTGAGCAGTTATCAGTTCTATGTTCCCTGCTCCTCCAAAGTCATGCATTGCTTCTCACCTCTGTTGCCTCCTGGTGAGTATAGGTTACCTAAATTACTCCTCAGATACCAGCTACATTCCTGAACGCTGTCCCCTGATTCTGTTTCCTCCTCCTCCTCCTCCTCCTCCTCCTCCTCCTCCTCCTCCTCCTCCCCTTCCTCCTCCTCCTCCTGATCATCATCATCATGGGAAATCAAACCCAGGGTCTCGTACATGCTAGACAAGGCCATGTTTCTTCTTCAGGTTCTCGGGAGACCCCTTACTTACTTTCTCCTAGCTCTAGCTGCTGGCAGTCCTTAGTAGTCTTTAGCTTACAGTTAAACAGCTCTGATCTGCCTCTGCCATCCTATGGCCTTCTCCCCAAGTGTGTCTGCTGTGCCTCTCTTCTTTAAGGACACTTGTAATCAAATGTAGGGCCCACCCAGAGAGGGGATGACCTCATCCTCTCTCTCTCTCTCTCTCTCTCTCTCTCTCTCTCTCATCTTCTCTTGATTACATCTGCAAGGACCCTGTACCAAATAAGGTCATGCCCACCTGGAATTAGGCCTTCAGTACATCATGGGTGGAGGGAGCAATCCTCCCCGTGTCCCAGGTTTGCCACCATGGTGTCACTCTCCTTCGAAGCTTGAGTTCTTGCTTCACAGCGGTTATGCTGATGCCCATGTCCAGGATTGCTGTGACCAGTAATTAAGCTGATGTGCATGATGTGTCTGTCTCAGGTGTGTGTCCCAGGGATTTGGTAAATGGCAAATTTACCATTCTGATTTATTGCCATAAACTGTATCAAACCCCTTGTGAAACAAATCCAGGTGCCTTTGTTTTTTGTTGTTGCTGTTTTTTTCATTTTGATTCCATATGCTGAGTGCCTATAAGACATGGATGTAAATATGAACTTGGAGGTATATTTACCCACATCAGGAAACTTCTTCTGTGCCTCACCTTCCATGTCTGACAGAGCAGGGAAGAAGTTGCCCTGGTAGGGAATGAAGGCAAAGAGTCATGGGGTTGTGCCTTGTGTTTCTCCATGTTCTAGAGCAGCAGTTTTCAACTTTCGTAAGACTGAGGCCCTTTAATACATTTCCTGGTGTTGTAGCACCCCCCTTGCCATAAAATTATTTTCATTGCCACTTCATAACTGTAATTTTGCTACTGTTATGAACTGTAATGTAACTACTTGTGTTTTCTGATGGTCTTAAGTGACTCCCGTGAAAGGATTGTTTGACCTCCAAAGGGTTCATGACCCACAGGTTGAGAAACACTGGACGGTCAGTGCTTACAGCCATACTTTGTAAGTAGTATCCCAGGGCTCCTGGCTCAGAGCTTCACTGGAATTGAGTCCTGAGCACAAATAGCATCACCAGAAACAGACCTGGACTCAAATCCCCCTAGTGGCACTCGCTGGCCTGCCACCTTGAACAAATCTCTTGAACTCTCTGAACCCTTCTTGTCTTTTCTTAATAATATCTCCTCTTCAGGGTGGTCATGGTGCTTAATGAGATGGTACAAGTGGAGATCCATTGTTTCCTTCTCTCACTCCAAGGAATGGGTAAATACATTAACTACCCAGCCACTTGCATACTTGGCAGAGGATGGGTATAGAATTTATTATAATCAGAAGCTTTTTTATTTAATAATGTAAAGATCAATTCATATTTTATTTAGTATATACTATGTGCTGTTCCTGTATCAGTATTATAGTATGGTACTTATTAGTGATCTGGGATCACTAAGCTGGAGATTGCACATGCACACACACACACACACACTTACATGAAACCACTCATCTGTCAGTGAATGAGATAAATGAACACATTATTTATGAGAGTGCAACAAAAATTTAATGAACAATATTCAGAAAACAGGCATTAAATCGAATTGAGAGGTAGCAGAGGGCAGGATAGTGTTTGAGAACAGTTGTTCCTTAAAAAAAAAAAAAAAAAAAAATCAAGTAGAAAGAGCATTCTGGGTAACACCACCACCATGTCCAGAGACAGCAGGCCTGTGGTAGTGCTCCAGGCTCAGAGCCCACAAGTATCCATCTATAGGAGAATCAAAGTGCACTCCTGGGTCTCTGCTCAAGGAGAGGAGACTTGGGCATGCCACAGAGTATGGCTGTGCAGGGCACGAGGGTCATTGCATGCCCTAGCAGAAATGAGAATAACTAGAGAAGACAGGCTGGCCAAGAGCAGTCTTTGAGCCCTACTTTGTGCTAGGTGCTATTCCTGTCCTCTAAATACATAGGTTCTAGCATTGCAGTCTCCAGTATGAGGGACTAGTTCCGTTGTAATTGCAGCTCATCCAAATGGAGATGGGCTGAGATACTGTGTAGTTTGGTATCTAAAGAGTAGATGCCATGGGTATTCACCTATTGTCACTAACTTGTATGCTGACTATATGCTACAATTATAATAACGTGGATATATTTTATCAAGTAAAATAGAAGGAGAAAGCTAGCTTCACCTGTTTCTTGTCAGCTTTTTAAAAAAATTTGTGACATATGTGGCTTACATTTCCCTTCTATTGGGCAGTGCTGGTGTGGTCAGAGGTCTTAGCTGGAATGGCAGAAAAGGACATGGAGTTTGAGCACTGCTGCGGGGACTGTGCAGGGCTCAGGTGAGAGAAAAATAGGAAGGATTTCTGGATGCTAGAGAAGGATGAGCATCCAGCACCAGGCTGGGACTGCCAAGATCTGGTTAGAAACCACACGAGCCATCTGGAGAAGGTGGTGAAGATCCTCAGCAGTGTTGTAGACAAAATACACTCTCAGGAATCCACATCAGATACAAAGATAGGCTTCATATCAGTAGAAGACAGGAATGCCTGCCACTGAGAGAAGCAATGGAGGATTGCAAAGAGAGGCTCCCTAACCTTTTTTTGTTGGTGGCTTTGTAGTCAAGGAGTCCCTTAAAGAAAATCAAAATGCTATGCCATAATTACAGTTTTAGAAAATTAAAAAGTTGATATTCTTGTCACATCTTTATTTTGAACTTTCTTAACCCAACAACCTCTTGCAACTGTAAATGTATATGTGTATTCACAGGAGATAAGGATGAGGAAACAGCCATGCTCATGAGGGTCTCTTGACACAAGAGCTAAGACTTGTCTCTAATCTGTCCTAATGGTCTACTCTTCCCCAAGATATATTGAGCTGAATTTACCCAACCTGTTTCTTAGTTCTTGCATTTAAAATAATTAATTTTATAATTAATTCTGCCTTTTTCTTAACCATCCAAAGAATGATAATGCAAGATTTGCCCAGTTCTGTATTGGTTGCCTTATAGGACAAGTTTATATGGAACTGTCCATGGTATTTATGCAGCGGACTAACTGGTTGTTAGGAGAGCATGTTGGCTGAACAATAAATATGCAAGATACACTGATATAATTGTGAGTTTAATGAATTGACTTGTGCTGGATTAAGTGCAGTTATAAGAAAGGTTACATCTAAGCACCAGACATGGCGGGATGTCTACCATACTTCCTTCATCTAGCAAACCCACAAAACACATAGATGGAGGGGGACAGTAAATTCCATAAGGGAAGCTCTGAAAAAAAATGAGACTGGCTTTTGCAGCAGAATCACTTTTTATATGCTCTGGTGTACTGGGCTGGATTTATTGGGTGTCTGAGCTCAGAGAGACCAAGTTTCCAACATGTCCTTTATTACTATGTGACTTTGATAACAACACTTGCCCGTCTCTTAACCCTGCTGGAAGAGTACAGGAGAGCATCCGCAACGCACCTTGCACATGCCAGGATGGCACTGAGAGCCCAGTACAATCTCCCCTTTGAGAAGAGAAAGATAGAGCCTCTGAGTCAGAAAACAGTCTCTCTCAGAGCTTCTTCGCCTGCTTGCCTAGCCAGGTGTGCCCCCTGCTCTCCAGGGGAAAATAGAAAGCCTGAGTCTTTCACCCCATTCTTGGCATTTCACAAACTTAGCCTGTTTCTAAGAAGGCTGGGAATCCCAGTGTGCTTCTACTGCTCTCTTTTTCCACCTTCAGTCCTGGTCACATTTTTTAGAATTTTTCCATTTCTCAAATATGCTGCAATATCTTTACTTCAAGGAGAAATTTGTGTGTCTTCTTTGGTGCCTGTGGTGGTTATCAAGAGAGAAGATAAAAATTAAGGATAGATATAAACACCTCTATACACAGAGGTTAAATCATTCCTAAGGACCTCCTTCCCCACCCTGGGTACCTACTTGTTTGAATGAGTCACTCCTACTAAAAATAGTGGCATCCTTAAGAAGAAATGGTAGAGTGGTAATTACACAGACAGCAGCTTCCTTCACTTGTTTACCTGGGTAGGAACTGAGATGCTAAAGACAGAGGCAAGAGAAGGTCCAGAGAAGAAAACATTCAGAGGCTGCTTTGTGGCACAGGAAACCTTCAGCTCTACACCTCTGTCTACCCTTTATTCCTTTTTCATCTGAATGAATTGCTGCTTACAGAGCAGCCTATTTGCATTCAAAAGGGGCTTAGCTCCCTCACAATCCCCTACCTTCCACCATAGAAATGAGGACAGTTTCTGAAGCCCAAGACCTTGATGGTCACAAAAGAGGGGACCTGCACCCCCACCTGGTGTTCTTTCATGGGAAGCTCAAGTGGATTTGAAAACTGTGACTCTCCAGGGACCCTGACTCCCATTTGTCTCATTCTGCATGTGTGTCTGCCTCTTCAGAGGTCAGCTTTCTCATGCACTTTCTTTTCATTAAAGCTATGCCAGTTTACACAGGAGACATTAGTGCCAGGCCAAACGGCACTAGACAATGAATAACAGCCCAATGCAAGATTTACCCATAATTACTGGCATCATATGGCAGATAAACTCTTGCTGCCATCACAGCCTAGATCCCATCTGTGGCCTATTTTTACCTTAGGAGAGTTAGGGGGTTTGGGGGTAATGGAAATCATGTTACATACTCAAAAGAAGCTAATTAAAGAGAATTTGTGATTGGGTAATATTGGGAACGTATATCTGGAAGTATTGGTTTCCTATACTGTAGCAAAAGACCACAGATGGAATGAATTACAACAGAAGTCCATTGCCTCGCAGCTCTAGAGGATAGTAAAATCAACATGCTAGCAGGGGTCTGCTGCTGCCTAAAACCCAAAGGAGAGTCCTTGCTTGCCTCCTCTTAGTTTCCACTGATGGCCAGTAGTCTTTGGTGTTCCTTGGCAAGCCTGGAATCTCTGCCTTGGTCATTCTCTCTGTTCTGTCTGCCTTCACTCAGCTGTCTTCTTTATTCTTGTTTCAATTTTATTTCTGATTGTCATATACTGGAACATATTTGTGCATTACAAAATGATGTTTCAATATGTAGACATTTCATAATGATAGAGTCAGAGTAATTAACATAGCTTAAATATTTATAAAGTATTTGTTATAAGAACATAAAAGCCCTTTCTTTCAGCTATTTTGACATATACAATGAACTGATGTTAGTTACAGTCACTCTAGTGTGCAACAGAATATCAGAGATAATTCCTCCTGTCTAACTGTAATGTGCACGGTAGCCAGTCTCTTCCCATTGCCTCCTCCCCTGCTCGTACTATCTTCTCTTTTTTTAATGTTTATTTATTACTTCAAGTTACATCTCCATCACAGTGCCCTCTTTCCACCCCTCCCCGTCTCACCCTCCCTCCTCTCCCTCCCTCCTATCCTACTCCTCCAAAGTGGGGTGTCCCTACATATCAGTCCCCTACCACAGTTCAGCAGTTATATGAGAGCTAAGAGCTTCCTCATATACTGGGGGCCTGCATGACAGCACCACTAGGGAAAAGTGTCTCATTGACAAGTAACAAAGTCTATGTTCCTGTTCCTTTTGGTGTGTTGGTTGTAGAATAGCTATCCTGTACTATATAGCTAAAATCCAATTACAAGTGAATAGATGCCATGTGTATCCTTCTGAGTCTGGGTTAGCTCACTCAGGATGAGCTTTTCTAGTTCCATACATTTGGCTGCAAATTACAGGATTTCCTTGTTTCTGATAGCTGAGTAGTATTCCATTGTGTAAAGGTACCACAATTTTTTTTATCCATTCATTGGTTGAGGGACATCTGGGTTGTTTCCAGTTTCTAGCTATTACAAATAAGGATGGTATGAACACAAATGAGGAAATCTCCTTGTGTTTTGGTGAGGAATCATTTGGATGTATGCCCAGAAGTGGTATGGCTGGGTCTTGAGGTAGAGCTATTCCAAGTTTTCTAAGATATTTCCAGACTGATTTCCATAGTGGTTGTACAAGCTTTCACTCCCACCAGCAATGGAGTAGGGTTCCCCTTTCTTCACAACCTCACCAGCATGTGCTGTCATATGAGTTTTTGATCTTAGCCATTCTGACAGGTGTGAGATGGAATCTCAGAGTAGTTTTGAGTTGCATTTCTCTGATGATTAAGGATGCTGAGCATTCTTAAGGTGTCTCTCAGCCATTAAAGATTCTTGCTTTGTGAATTCTCTGTTTAGCTCTGTTTTCCATTTTTTGATTGGATTATTTGGTTTCTTGGTGTTTAATTTCTTGAGTTCTTTATAAATTTTGGATATTAGCCCTCTGTCAGAAGTGGGATTGGTAAAGATCTTTTCCCAATCTGTAGGTTGCCATTTTGTTTGAATGACAGTGTCTTTTGCCTTGCAGAAGCTTTTCAGTTTCATGATGTCTCATTTATTGATTGTTGGTCTTAGAGCCTGAGCTAT
Organism: Lophiomys imhausi; assembly: GCA_907164525.1. Lineage (NCBI taxonomy): Eukaryota > Metazoa > Chordata > Mammalia > Rodentia > Muridae > Lophiomys > Lophiomys imhausi. Next base: position 4,204,481 of record CAJQZJ010032443.1, read on the forward strand.
TATTGGTGTTCTGTTCAGGAAGTTGTCACCTGTGCCAATGAATTTGGAGGCTTTTCCCCACTTTCTCTTCTATTAGATTTAGTGTGTCGGGCTTTATGTTAAGGTCTTTGATCCACTTGGACTTAAGTTTTGTACAAGGTGAAAAGTATGGGTCTAATTTCATTCTTTTACATATCGACATCCAGAGCCGAGCGTGGTGGCTCACGCCTTTAATCCCAGCACTTGGGAGGCAGAGGCAGGCGGATCTCTGTGAGTTCGAGGCCAGCCTGGTCTACAAAGCAAGTCCAGGACAGCCAGGGCTGTTACACAGAGAAACCCTGTCTCGAAAAACCAAAAAAAAAACCAACATATCGACATCCAGTTAGACCAGCACCATTTGTTGAAGATGCTGTCCTTTTTCCATTGTCGTACTGTCTTCTTAACAGGAAAACACTCGTATTACACACTGACTTCCCTCATCCTTATCTCCTTATACCCAAAATAACTCTTTGCAAATATGAGCATTCTGAGATACCCTGCATTAGGATTTCAGAATGTCTCTTTGGAACCCGTAATGGTGGGGTTCAGGGAAAACAGCAAGGATCCATGGTACTCTTGGGTCCTTCTGTTGACTGAATTGGGACACAAGAGATAAGTTTATTGGACAGGAGTTGAGGTCTTGAGGAGAGAAAAATAGACATTGGTTGTCCCTGGCCACCAGAAAGGGAATTGGGAAAATCAATGTTCTGACCTCTCTTTTCCCAATTGGATCTCCTGATGCTCATGTTAGTGCCTCACCCTGACTGAACCAACAGAAAGCCCAAGGTCAGGAGCCCACTGATACAGTGATTGACGATTGTGTGACAGAGTAATGGAGGAACAGTGGGTATGGGGAGGTGAAGAGAAAATGAGTAATACAACCTGCTAACTCTTATAAGCTTCCATTCCCCCCCCCCCCGCAGCACACCGGGGGAAATATTAATGGCTACTTCATAGGGTTATTAATTTGCCACCCAACATATGGTAATAAGTGTTAGTATTTTACTTTGAGTTCTTCAGATGACTCCCCTTCCCTGTTACTCCCCTATGAACCCACTAAGTGAGAAGTTCAGATTTCACACTGTGAATTGACACAAAGGTGCATACTGTGCTGAGCTATGATGTTCTCTACTTTTCTGAGTCATCAACTCAGGAGAATGTGCTTCAGTAGTTTGGACCAGTACTGGCAGAGGGCAGACTGAGGAAAGCCTTGGTGATTTCCATAATAAAGGGAGGAGGAGGGGCTGGAAAGATGGCTCAAAGGTTAAGCACTCTTTATTGTTTATGCAGAGGATACCAAGGTCTATTCCCAGCTGCCTACAGCTTTGGCTTCAGGGAATGTAACACCCTATTCTGGCACACACATACACATACTAAAACACAAAGATACAGATAGACAGACAGACAGACAGACAGACAGACAGACAGATAGATGAGAGAGAGAATTTAAAGCAAAGATAGAAGCAATACAGTATTTAAGAGGATGGTGTAGCTGTGACCCTCAAGAGCTCAGAGTGTAGCATAGCCCATCACAGACAGCTCTCACAGGCAGAAACTATTGATGTTTTTAATACTCATAAGAAGAGTGCTAGCTCTCAAGAAAGAATATTAGAGAATTTTGTGGAGGGGGTGGTGATTGAGCTAGGCTCTGGCACAGCAGGGTTTGGAGACATGGAGATTGGGAGTGAGGAAGTAAACAGAGTATGGAAAGTCAAGAATTTGGCTATATGAGACAGGGAACTATGAATAAATGGAGTAAACTGGATTATGGAGGTAGATGGAGAACAACAGAGGCTTACAGGAAAAAGGAGAGAATTTCCACCTAAAGCTTAACTGACATTTAATATAGAACAATTATTAGGTCAAAATAATTTGTCCGACCATCCTCTAATTGTAAGCAGATGATGACCCCACTTAACCACTCATGGTTTTCTAAAGATACATCTGAGATTGTGCTAGAATTACAGCCTAGAATTGATAGGAGTAATCCTTAGAATCAAGAGATGGGCAAAATCCTAGAACCACTAGGTAACACCCATCACATGCCAAAGACAAGTAAGTACTCAGTAAATCCACGTAGTCCACTCAGTCACCCCAATAGAAGGAGGCTGGAGGAATAAAGAGACCCTGGAGATCAGCATAGCAAACCCTGGAGATATGACAGCCATCCATGGCAGGTAAGGAGCTAGAAGGAAGTAGGTGTGAAGCAGCTAGGGTAATAAACAGGGACAACAGAGCAAGCATGTCCAGTGTCACTGCTTCAGACAGGCAGAATAAGAAGAGGTGGGTGGCACAGCTATGTATCAGGCTGCAAAAGAGGCAGCTGATCTGGAAAAGGTGTAGGCACAAATAAGGAACATAGAAGCAATGTGGCTATGATGTGGTCTCTGAAGGTAAGGCATACAACATAGATGATTTCAAAAAAAGGGGGGGGGGATCTGCAAACAGGAGGAAGTGTAGGAAAAACATTTCAAGGAAAGTCTCTAGAATCAAGAAACAATAAGACACATTACAGTGTCCTGCCTCAGGACTGAAGAGATATCTCAGTGGTTAAGAACACTTATTTCTCTTTCAGAGGACCTGAGTTCTGTTCCCAGCATCCAAATGGTGGCTCAAGGTCATCTGGAACTCCAGTTCCAAGGACTCAGTACCTCTTTCTGACCTCAGACACACACATAATGCATATGCTTATATACAGACAAACCCTCATGCACATAAAAAGTAAAAATAAATGAATCTTTCACAGAATAAAAAAATAAAATATCCTACCTTCTTTTATAATGGTTTATTTAAGTGGGCCTGGTATTTACTATGTCTAAGACAAGGGTTTCCTTAAGTTTTTATCTTCAGTTCATAGTAGCATTCTTCAATATTTTTAAATTAATTTATTCTATCTTATGTGCATGTATATTTTCCTACATGTGTGCCTGTGTACTACTTGTATGTTTGGGTTTGGTGCTTGAGGAGGCAGAGAAGGTCATTGGACCTCCTAAAACTGGAGTTCCAGATGGTTATAAGCCATTGTATGAATGCTGGGAATCAAACCCGGGTCCTCTGGAAGAGCAGCCAGTGCTCTTAACTATGAAGCCATCTCTCCAGCCCCAATAGAAGCATTGCTAACTTATATATGACATTTCAGAAAAATGTTATTAAGCTAAGAAATATTAGTAAGAAAAAAATTAAAATTAAAATTAATAGAGAACAATAAATATTTAATTACACAAAATATAAATAATCACAGTTGAACGAAAACAAAGATGGGTAGAAAAATGAGACATTAGAATAAAACATAAAAGAAAATAGCAAAAGTGTTTTGAAGGCCAGAGAAAATATAGGTTACAGCTGCAACAAGTAGGGGGCAAAAATCACATAGCAATCCAGACTTCCCAGGTATGTCTCTAGTGTTTCTATTTTAATTTTTTATGCTGGCTGTAGTCTTGGCAACCATGAAGACTTTGTATTCTGTTCATTGTGGCAACCAATATGACAATTTGACTTAGATGAAAGCTCTCGCTATGGAAATGATGTGCCCCTGATTTCAGAGAGAAGCACAATCCCATTTGCAGCATTGGAGCTTCCAGTCTAAGGGCTTGGACCAAAGGACACACTTACCCTACAAATCCAGCCAGCAGGAATGACTCAGGCTCTTCCCAGGTGGTCAGAACTTGGGGGCACCTGGGGTCGTTTTTTTCACAGTCAGGTACCACACCTTCAGATGGGAAAGTTAAGCGTGGTTTTTCCAGGCCACTGTGCTCTCTTTCCATATCCCTCCCGCTGTGCTCAGCCAACTGTGAGCTCAGAAATGGTCTCAGTGCAGCAATTCAGGCAACCTCCACCTACCAGTTGTAATTGGCAGGGGAAGCTGAAAGCCATGTGCCACCTTCAGGAGGCTTCTTTATGTGCGTGCCTTCTTTGAGAAAGTTTATATAACTGTAGCTCATTGTACCAGGAAGAAGACCCTTCATTTACTAGTGAGGAATTGCTGATACCCCATTTATCCACCCCTAAGACTAAGAATTTTAAATGAGTGGATTTTCTAGAAAACTGAGGCCTTTCCAGTTCAGGGCCATTTCTGATGATGGGCCCTCTTAGGAGTATTCATTAAACTTTCCTACTTAGGAAATGGAGTGTATTGAACATAATCTAACACTTGTTCAACTTATCCCTCACTTTTGAACATTCATGAAAATATTTTGTACATATGTATCAATATCCCAGGAGACATCAGCCTCTCCTTAAATCACCTCCAGCATTGTTAGAGATGTGCAGAGGCTAGTGGGGCAGATTCTGCCACCTCATCATCTTTCAGTTTTCTGAGACTGCTTAGGCAGAATGAAGGTTACCAAAGACCCCAGATAAATAAGACTGTTAGATCACCTTATTTTCCACTATACAAATGTGACAAGTGAAATATATTTCCCCCAATAGTAATAGATAATTCTATAACATACTTCTGAATTTCCAGCTATTTTGCAAAACATGAGTTCCTTAAATGGTAATTTTGAGATTAATGGAATGTTTAGGCATGACTTAAATTTCTTGTTTTGTTTGCACTACTTATTTTGAATCATTGTTGTAAATAGCTTAAAGTCAATAAGCAAGTGTCCATATTGAGAGTGGCCTTTCTAAATGGGGGTCTGAGGGAATGAAGGAATGATCCCATCTCTGCATGCTGCAGACGTTGCCCATAAGATCCCTTTCATTGTCTCTTCAGTGTGCAGCACCTGTACAGATCAGGAGTAAGTGTGGACAGTCATGGGTAGAACAAGGCAGCTGGGTCTCAGTGGGAGGGCAGAACTAGGGTGATAAAGTATTTTGGGACATTGTGGGAACATCCAAAGGGTATCTACACCTCCCAAAGCATTGCCAGCTTGTGTAAGGTCCTCAGCCCTACAAGACAGACATTGTTAGAAAAACAGCTCATGTCACAGTTGTCTTGACCCAAAATAAAATCTACAGATAAGGTGTTTAAGGAAAGGAAGATGGGTGGTAAACTGTACATTCCTTATGTGACCGCTTAGTAGGCAGAAAGTTATCTGAGAGTTATCTGAGAGGGCAGGATCTCCAGGTTGTGGGGAGTCGTCTATTACATGACAGACAGTTCTGTGATTTAGGAGACCTTTCCTGAAGCACACAGGCACTGAAGGACAAGACATAATGGTCTAGACAAGACAAAGAATAGACCTGTGAACATTTGGAACCAAAAGAATGGAAACAAAAAAAAAAAAAAAAAAAGAAAAAAAAAAACACGTGAAATAACCAAGCATCAAAAACTACATTCTGGTGAGGCATGGTGACCCAACCCTATAATCTTAGCACCCAGGGCAGAGAGAGGGGATCCGAAGGTCAAGGGCAACCTGGGTTGTGTGGCAAGGCTGGTGAAATATTAAGGACTGGGGATGTGCCTCAGTGATAGAGTGCTTGCCTAGCTTGTGCAAGATGGACTTGATCCCTAGCACTGAAAGAAAGAGAGAAGGAGGGAGGGAGGAAGGGAGGGAGGGAGGGAGGGAGGAGTGGGGGGAAGGAGGGGGCAAGGGGAAAGAGGAAAAAAATGAACTTATATTTTGTGTGAGTCCATTTAAGTGAATGTCTAGAAAAGTCAAAACTACGATGACAAAAGGCAGATCAGTGATCTCCTGAGACAAGGGGAGGATATGACTACAAAGGAGCTTCAGGAAAACTTCTTGAAATGATCGAAATCTTTTATATCATAAGATAAAAGATTTCACCGCCTTCACATTTGCTGAAACTTATTGAACCATACATTTAGTATGGATGAATCATGCTGCATGTAAATTATAAAAAGAGTTGTTTTTTTTATCCTACCTCTGTAGGCTTGACATAAGGTGGGATTGCCAGCAAAATAGCTCTGCATCAGGGCTGCAACTCTGATGACCAGCAGGGGAGGCTGCGTGCCTGCAGATGCAGTGCCTGCTATTGGCCGTGGAGATGTTCACTACTCCATGTATATTGTATACCACAATGTGCCATGCATTGTGCTAAGCCACAGTCATGCAGTGATGATAGATAAGTAATAGAAAAAGATTGAGACTCAGAGTCAAACTAAACTCAGCTGCATCATTCCACTGACATTTGAATCCCTTAAATCCAAATTGTCAGCATGGTCATCTGGGTAACTTAAAAAGATCAGCTTTCCAGATAGAACAAAGGTTTCAGAATGGAGATTATTGTCCTGGTTTGCATCTGAAATGCAGATGCAATGCATCTGAAATGACACCCATTACAAGGGAGGATTTCAGCACTTGTTCCCTCAGCTAGTGGTGGTAATTTCAGGGCTCGGGAGGAAACCTTTTGACATCATGACACAGCATGGTCATCTACAAAAGTCGTGCTTGACCTTGAAGAAAGAAATTGAAGAGGCCATCGGAAGATGGAAAGACCTCCCATGCTCATGGATAGGTAGGATCAACATAACAAAATTGCCATCCTACCAAAATCAATATACAGATTCAATGCAATTCCAATCAAAATACCAACACAATTCTTTATAGACCTGGAAAAAGCTATTCTCAATTTCATATGGAACAACAAAAAACCCAGAATAGCTAAATCAATCCTGTACAATAAAAAAACTTCTGGAGGTATCACCATCCCAGATTTCAAGCTGTACTACAGAGCAATAGTAGTAAAAACAGCATGGTACTGGTATAGAAACAGACCAGTGGATCAATGAAATCAAATTGAAGACCCAGAAATGAACTCACACACCTATGGTCACTTAATATTTGACAAAGAAGCCAAAAACCGCACAATGGAAAACGGACAGCATCTTCAACAAATGGTTCTGGTCCAGCTGGATGTCCATTTATAAAAGAATGAAATTAGAGCCATACTTATCACCTTGCACAAAACTTAAGTCCAAGTGGATCAAAGACCTTAACATAAGCCCAGTCACACTAAATCTATTAGAAGATAAAGTGGGAGAAACCCTCGAACTAATTGGCACAGGCGACAACTTCCTGAACAGAACACCAACAGCTCAGGACCTGAGATCAACAATAAATAAATGGGACCTCATGAAACTGAAAGCTTTTGTAAGGCAAAAGACACTGTCATTTGAACAAAACAGCAACCTGCAGATTGGGAAAAAATCTTCACCAACCCCACATCTGATAAAGGGCTAATATCGAAAATTTACAAAGAACTCAAGAAATTAAATGCCAAGAAACCAAATAATCCAATTAAAAATGGGGAAAAGAGCTAAACAGAGAATTCACAAATGAGCAATTCCTAAAGACCGAGAGACACTTGAAGAAATGCTCAGCATCCTTAATCATCAGAGAAATGCAACTCAAGACGACTCTGATATTCCATCTCACACCTGTCAGAATGGCTAAGATCAAAAGCTCAAATGACAGCACATGCTGGCAAGGGTGTGGAGAAAGGGGAACCCTCCTCCATTGTTGGTGGGAGTGCAGGCTTGTGCAACCACTATGGAGGTCAGTCTGGCGATATCTTAGAAAACTTGGAATAACTCTGCCTCAAGACCCAGCTATACCACTTCTGGGTATACATCCAAGTGACTCCTCACTTAATCACAAGGAAGTTTCCTCATCTATGTTTATAGCAGCCTTATTTGTAATAGCTAGAAACTGGAAACAACCCAGATGTCCCTCAACTGAAGAATGGATTAAAAAACTATGGTACATCTATACAATGGAATACTATTCAGCTATCTGAAACAAGGAAATTATGCAATTTTCAGCCAAATGGATGGAACTGGAAAAGCTCATCCTGAGTGAGCTAACCCTGACTCAGAAGGATGCACATGGCATCTGTTCACTTATAGTCAGATTTTAGCTATATAGTACAGCATAATTATACTACAACCAACGCACCAAAGGGAACATGGACATAGACTGTTTGTTTGTTGGTTGGTTGGTTGGTTGGTTGGTTGGTTGGTTGGTTGGTTGGTTGGTTCGTTTGTTTTCTCTCCCTGTCATTGAGACACTTTTCCCTGGTGGTATTGCCCTGTAGGCCTCCAGTGTATGAGGAGCCTCTTGGCCCTCATATGATTGCTGAACTGGGGCGGGGGACCATTAGGTAGGGACACTCCACTCCAGAGGAGTGAGATGGAAGGGTTAGGGGGTAGAGGGTGGGAGGGCAGGACTGGGAAGGGTGGAAAGAGGACACTATGATGGAGATGTAACCTGAAGCAATAAAAGTCTGTTGTGCTTTAAAAAAAAAAGTCATGCTTGAGAACCTTAAAAATTGAGTGACAAAAAATATTTTCAAAAGAAAATCTCACATTTTAAGCAAATTATGATTCTACATTGGGCTACATTCATAGCTACTGTGGCTGTATGTGATCCTCAGGTCACATATTGGACATGCCCACAGTGGGTCACTGGGGATGGGCCGTTCAGGGTTCTACCTGCTCCTAGTTCAGGCTGTGGTCTCTACTTCCCAGTCTATGGCATATGAACAATGCCACATGTTTCCACTGTCACAGACAGAGCCACCTTGTTTTGTTTTCTCCAGCATGATGAACTGTGACCTTCTGAAATGTGAGCCAAAATCTTTCCTCCCTCAAGCTGCTTATGTCATGGCAAGGAAAAAAACTAACTGATGTAACTGCTAATCTGTGTTAGTAAGTTCTGAGGATTCTGTACCCTAGGCAGGGATATTTCTCAGTGAATGTCACCTTCTAGTCTCCTTCATTCATGGCACTCTTAGGGATGAAAGTTGGCACACATATGAAGGAGTCCTCATATGACACAGAACCGTTCAGCAATAGAAAGTAAAAATTAATAGTACTAGACACCATGATCAAAGGTGGCACAAGATGAAGTGTCCCTGGGGACACCCATTGGTCTGCAGGGCTCAGGAATATGAACTTCTCACTGGGCTGCTGAGAGAGAATCTTATTTACTCTTGTCTCTATGTTACCTAACCCAGGACCCTTAGTCTAAAAGGTCTCTCTCCTCAAAGGAATCGGATTTACAGCACATATATACATGCTCAAGATTGGGGCTGGGCAGAGGATAGCATGAGGTGGGGAAAATTTATGCTTATGGCCTAGAGACATGGCTCAGCAGTTAAGAGCATTGACTGCTCTTCCAAAGGACATGGGTTTGATTCCCAACACTCATAAATATCTGTGACTCCAGTTCCAGGGTATCTGTGGCCCTCTCTTGGTTACCTTGGGTACTGTACACATCTGGTACACAAACATACATTTAGGCAAAACTCATATATGTAAGATAAAAAAAATAGCAAATCTCTTTTTTTAAGTTGATGACTAGCTAGATTGGATGTTCAAAATCAGAGTGTCAGGGATTATCCAAAGCCAGATGAGATGTCCCATAGCATGAACTGCTTTCCATCTGGCAGATGTGTGTCAGAACCTAAAAGGTAGGAAGATTATTCTAAGCACAGCAGAACAAGAATGGTTTTTCTTACATAAACAGGGTGCTTTGTGTATAGTAGGAACTCAGTATATATGAGTTAAACAAATTATATGGATGAGTGGACATTGAATCTGGAATAAACTAAAGGTAAGACTGAAATCAAGTACCCAAGTTTTGAGAGGCATGAGGACTTAAGTCATAATTTCTAGATTTCTCTTGCTACTGCAGTTACCACTAATTTTATAGCTTAATACAATGCATACTGAGTATTAAAGCCGTTGAGATAAGAAGATGATGTTAGTAAGGCGGTTTCCTCTGGACACTTCAGAGGGGTTTTATTCATGTTCCCTTTTCTCAAGACTAAACTTGTGTCTCCTGTATCTTCAAAGTTCATTACCTCAACCCTACATTTATGGTCACACCCTACCTTCTCTCTAATTCTGCTTCCCTTATCAAAGACCCTATGATTACCCTAGAAACCAGATAACCCAGTATTATCTCCCCATTTCAAAATGCTTAATTTAACCACTTATACAAGGCTTCTTTGCCGCAGAAAATATTCATAGATTTCTAAGGTTAGGATAGGACATGACCATCTTTGAGGAGCATTATTCAGCCTATTGAGGTAATGTCAAATCTGTTATTTTTTTCCCATCAAATAACCAAAAGCTATGTGGCTTAGAAGAAGCTTGCAATCTCCAAAACAAAAGAGAGTATAGTTATAACCTCTAGGAGAAGAGGGAGCAGAGAGGGCCATGGAGCATATATGTCATAAGGAAAGCCAGGTATGGTGGCATATGCACTCAGGAAGCAGAGGCAGGTGGATCTCTGGGAGTTAGAGGCTAGCCTGGTCTACACAGCAATTACCAGGACATCCAAGGCTACAAAAACAAAAGCAGAAGGAAGGAACATCTCGGAGGAGGAGGAAAACCAGCAAGAGGAGGGGAGAAGAAGGTTGAGGAGAGTGAGGTTGGGCAAAAAAGAACAAAATATTACAGCACAAATGAAAATGTCTCAATGAAACCCAGTTCTTTTTATGTTGATGAAAACAATAAGAAAGGGAGAAAGTAGGGAATAATCAGGGAGAGAGGGGCTGAAACCTGTAGAAACTGAGAGTGGGTGGGGACACGGAGACACACAATTGTCAGCTAGAGGACCTAGCAATATTTTAGAACCTTCATGAAGAGCCTTGGCTTGATTCTTGGGTCCCCTCATCTGTGGAACAAATGTGTTCATTGGATCATCTACAGGGCTCCTCACATCTTGGTATCTTGCAGATTTGGTGGTGGTAGTTTGTTCTGGTTTGTTTGTTTGTTGTCTTAGGGGTTTTTTTGGGGGGGAGGGGAGATTGGTGGTTTTGTGTAGTTGGTTTGGTTTGCTTTGGGTGTTTTTTGGGGATTCAGGTTTTTTGGGTTTTGTTTTGGATTTGGTTTTTGGTTTATTTGGATTTTTTTTTCTAATTCTCCCAAAAACTTTACCTCACAAAAATAACAGTATGGAAAGAAAATTAGGAAAAGGAAGAGAGAAGCCTAAAGATGGGTGTGGGTTTCCCTACAACAGACTGTCTGTTCCTTAATTCCTAATGCTAGTTTTTGCCAGGAACCTAATTGACTGTGTCCTGGGGTTAGAGCTATTGAGTTAGACCTCCCAGTCAGCAGCCTCAGCCCAGCCACCAGATACCCTTGGACCTGTTAGTTGGCTGATTTCTCTCCATCACCTTTGACATCACATAGACCCAGGAATCCAACTAGGTAATACAAATATGGTCCTGGAAAAAGCAGGTACTACTACCAAGATATATTTGCCTCATATAATCAGGTGCTATCACAGCTGACATCCTAGTAGAGTGTAATCACTTTACTAGGAGTCTTTATTTTATATCATACTATAAAGACAAATGAAGTGATCAAAGCTTCAGACCCATGATAACCCGATGCTGTCAGGTTCCCATCTGAACTTGTTTCTGGAGCTGTGCTAATTTTTCCATTTTCAAATTTTAGGTGGCAGCACATTATTTACCTCTGAGGCATATAGATACCACCAGTGCAAAAACTGACTGCTTAACTGTGAGATTTCTACAACTGCAAACAGCAGCAACAGCTCTCTCTACTTCAGGGACATTTGAAGCCTGCCAGCAGCATTTACAGAAGGCCTCTGGGTGCTGGCACACACACTAGACTAGAAGCCGATTTATAAGATGCCCATGAATTGGTTCTTATTTCAGTTGAGAGCTGTGGTTATTTGTGTATTTTGATCCATGAGCATGTCCATGCTGTGTTGCATTTTTCTCTGAAGGTGGCCAGATTGTTTGTGTGAAAGTGATCCATTCAAGGACATTGCTGTTGCTAATGAGGCCAAGGTCACAGCTTCGATTCCCCTTTGGCCAGTTAGTTTTGCTCATAGCCACAGGCTAGGCTGCTCCCTAATTACTGAACCCAAGCTGTCTCATCAGAGTTGGGGGGTGTGGTGTGCTGGGTAAAGCAGATTATCGGGCCTGGTATCAGGACAGAAGGCCAGACCCTACATTGGACCAGAGACCTAGAGAAGTGACAGCTAGACCACTCAATGCTCTGCTCTGCTCTGCTTTGTGCTTCTGTGAGCGCTTCTTGAACCACCCTAGGGTGAGTCCCTGCAGAAATACACTTGGGGTTTTCTACGTCCAACTAACTAAATCGCTTTATCGTTCCATCTCTTTATGGCTAGCACATACCCCTGTAACCCAATTAGTAATCATTACTTCTTGTCTTCAGAAGGTATTTTAACATTTTGTACATTTTTCAGTTCTTGAATGTGTTACCAAAGATACTAATAAAAGCTAGTGCTGACCGATTTCCCTTCTCTTGCCATTCATTAATTGCCTTTAGCTCTTCATCTAAGGGTAGAGCCTTGTGAGACTTTCCCCATCCATATTGGCATGTCAGCTGCTATGGTCATTGCTCAGATCTTGTGTAAGCAGCCAAGTTGCTGAGATTTCATGGGTATAGCTTCTCCATCATACATAGAAGACATAATTTGACAGCAGACATCCAAGTCCTCTGGCTCTTACAGTCTTTCCACCCACTCTTCCAGAATGTCCCCTGAGTCTTAGATGTAGGAGTTAGTTGTGTTGTAGGTGTATCCACTGAGCTAAGCAGCCTGCAGTCAGTTGTGGTTTTCTGTAATGCTCTCTGTCTGTTTCAAAAAGAAATGTCTTTGTTCAGGGGTGAGAGCTATGTGTATATGTGAACATAAGAATAAGTATTTAGAATTCGGAACCCCCAGATTGGTTATCCAATACCAAGTGATCAACTCTAAACATGTATACATAGGAATAAAACTAAATGGCCTCAAGAAGTTGTATTTGTATATTTATACATAGCAATAATAATTAAAGAGTAAGAGGTAATAAATTTGAGAAGGACAAGATGAGCAGAGACAGAGGAGTTGGAGTAAGGAGAGGGAGAGAAAATAATGCAAATACAGGACTCATGAAATTCTCAAAAAATAAAGAAATTTAAAAATTAAACAAATATATGTGTGTTTTAAAGCAGAATATTAAGTTTAGCAATAAGCATTAAAAAAGAGTCTCACCAGCCTAGCTCTGCAAAGACAGGGTAAGCAAGTCCTTCATAATTCCTGCTTTACAATTAATGTCTGTCAGAGACTGGGCCAAGAGGCTGAAGATAGGTGGTCTAATATATGGAGAGAAACTGGTGACTGTCCAGGCAGCCAATTGTCTGTCATTTCTTAGTTTTGGAAGCTGCTGGTTCTGCACTTCCTGTATAATCAGATATATTTATCCTTCTCAGGTCTCTGATGTGGTTGAAGACTAGATAGTTATAGTCTCACAGTTAAATTTTAAGTTGTTTAGGAATTAAAAGGATGTTCTAGGTCTAAGAAGATGTTTTTAAGTTGGTAATGCAAGTTAAGATGGAAATTGAGTTGGTATAGAACTTTAAATTCATGGAGATAAATAGATTATAGAATATTAATTTGAGTTGCCAAATATGTATGGACTTGACATTGGGAATGTATGTTATACCTTATAATTTTCATAATTGTGGCCTAATTATTCAAAAAAAGAATTATGAGTTCTGGGAGAAGGGGGAGAGGGTGGAAGGGTGGGGCAGGAGGGGTGAGGGGAGGAGACTGTGATGGAGATGTAACTTGAAGTAATAAATAAACATTTTTTAAAAAAAGTCTCACACTGAGTATTGAGTACTCACCACATACCAAGACTGTCTATATCAAGTTAGTATGTGAGATAAAACAGTCTCCTCTCTTCCCTCTGAAAACCAAGGTTTAGAGCAGTTGAGTTGTCAGATGTTCAGTCAGAGTGAGACAGGACTCGGCTCCTGTTTTCAAGCCATGCTCCTTACCCATGATGCTTTGAGGTTTACTTGCAACAGTAGCATGCTGAACATAGTAGTTGACAACTGAGGCCTACTGCAAATTCACCCTACTTTGAATATATACATACTGGAATGGATTATTCTGTACCATGTCACTCTTATCATAGGTACATCCAAGATGGCCCCCTGGCAAATGGTGCTAACTGAACACTCTTTTTCAGTGCCAATAGTTAAATCATAGTTCCCATACACTTTCATATTTCTCTGTTGACTCCCAGGCCACTGGGAGTAAGTAGACAATGCTTGGGCCAAAGAAGCATATGTACGTGAACATGAAAAGATAGGTGAGCAAATAAAATCTGTGTCCAATGAAGCCTTTGATCAAGCTCTGCACTCCAAATATGAGCATGTACTAGACCTCATTTCTTAGAAGTGAGTCTCAAATGCCAAAAGAAGACCTACATCGAAGTTGGCACCCAGTATTTCCACCAGCCCCCTTCTCCTCCCTTTATTGTAAACAAAAGTACAAAAGATTCCACTTTACTCTCCCATCTCCAGCAACAGTTCTGCCTTCTTTGATTATTCAAATCATTCAGCCATAGCTCAACACCTCTGAAAACTTACACTATTTAGGCATCGTCTAGTTGCAGCACTGATGCTTCCCTAGTTCTTCATCTGGGCTGACCACTCCCTTGACTTTGAACTTTCCTAAACAATGCTCACATCTTCTGAAGAGTCAGGTTTTTGTTTATAACCAATACGTATAAAATGCACTAAGTTCCATGATTTTGAAATAAGTGTCTCTAATGCAGACAACTTGAATGAAATCAAGTTTATTTTAAAAAGAAAAAAACTTTGAGTCACTTCCTCCCCCTATTTCTAGCATTCCCAATCTGCCAATACATGTGGGTGATATATCATCTATAAAATGGAATGCTGATCAACACTTTTTATAGACATTTTGGAATCATGAAGCTCAATAGCCAATCCTATCCCCTGAATCTTTAAAAAAAAAAAAAAAACATCCTCTTGTTAGCTGTCCCTCCACGGCAGAGATCAGCCTTGGTTCTCTGCCCAGTAGACTTACATGATGCTTTCTCTAGTCCAATTAATTACTGCTTTAAAATTGTTTACCCCTGTGACTCTGGTTTCCTTCTGGTCTCCTTAGGTGACCTAGTTCAGCTTCTCTGCTTTAAAGCATCCTGTTGTATTGTGCAGGTTCTAAACTTAACTCATTTGATTCCAATCCTTGCTTTTATGTTGTGTTTTCCCATTGTTTTCATCCATGCCATCCAACTTCTTTAGATTTTTAGAGGTTTCCCTTTTTATTTATTTTTAGGATTGTTTTGCTTTTAATCTCTTCACCCAAGCTCCTGGTCGTTCCATGGGTTCATTTTGTAAAGCTTGTTTGAATTGGATTATCCCAATTTGGCAGATTTTCTTTCGGATCAACCACATGCAGCAATAGCATTTATCACTTGGATGACCTTAGAACAAGATGTTTTCCCTTGAGGTACCTGGTCTCCCCATCTACAAAATGACATCCATAATAGCTAACATAGTGGGTTGTTATGATTCTCATGTAAACTGATGGCTGCCTGTGCCTAATAAAGTTGTGGCATGATAGTTAATGTTAGTGCCATTTTTATCCATGAGAACTAGTGAGTGGTGCTGTCTTGGCTACTTGGCTTTTCATCTTATCTTTGTCCTCCTTTATTGCCTTCTACTACACTGTGAAGAGAAAAGGGGGCTCCAACTTTGAGTTCACCTTCCTGTATGAATGTGCACTCTAAAGTTATCTTAGACAACTTAACTGAAGCAATTTATCATCTTGCTTATTGCAAACCTTAGCTGCTTGCAAATCAAGTATTTTCATGTCTATGATAGGACCTAACGATTCTTATGGACAACCTACAGTCACCTGGAAGTGAGGACTCAACACTAGAGACAGAGCTCAGGTGATTAATTTGGTAATCGTACTTTCCTGCTGGGAATAAATCTTCTTTCCTCTTTTTTTTTTCTTATTTTAGTGTCTTAGTTTGCTTTCTATTGCTGTGAGAAAACACCAAGACCACAAGCAGCTTGGCAAGGAAAGATCCTATTCGGGTTACACACACTGAATAATCTGTCACTGAGGGAAGCCAAGGCAGGAACCTGGAAGCAGGAACTGAAGCAGAGACCATGGAGGAACACTGCTTACTACCTTGTTCTTCATGGTTCCCTCGAGTCAGTTTTTTATATAACCCAGGACCACCTGCTCAGGGATAGCACCACCCACTCTGAGCTGGGACCTCCCACATCAATCACTACTCGAGAAAAAAATGTCCCCACAGACTTGCCTTCTCAGTTGAGTTTCTTCTATTCCCGGGCAAATCTAGTTTGTATCGAGATGACAGAAAACAAAACAAAACAAATCAAAACTCATCAGCATATCCAGAAAATGCTCTTCTTTCGTTTGTGTATGTTCATGTTGTCCTACTCTCTAATCAACCTTCATGTTCATAACCGTGAGGGAGAAAATCAGTAAGTACCATGTTTCTATCTTGTTCCCATCTGATTAGGGACACTCTTCCTCCCCCTCCACAGTGTTACAGAGCCAGCCATGCTAACTGGAGCAGAACATGTTGCTCCACCCTCTCTGGAACATCTGTCACATGAAAACATACACCTTCATACACCACACCTTCCTCATCCTTCCCAGCATTCCTTACCTCTCTAATTTTAAAGACATGTTTATGATCTTATCCTCTTTGACCAAATTTTTCAATAAAAGATATATAGAAAGCCTAATGCAAAACATCTATAAGTTCTCTGATATCAGACCCATGGCTTTGGGGCCAGTGAAATGACTCATTGAGAAAGCCGGCACCTGCCAGCTTAACAGCCTGAGTTTGATTCCTGGGCCCCACATGATGGAGGGAGAGAACAGACTCCTGTAACTGTGCATCATGGCACATGAGTGCCTGTGTATGTGCACACACAGAAAAACAAATGGAGATATTTGTAAAGTAATTTTTAAGATGGCTTTGCGATCTGGATAGCTCTGTGTTGCTGTATGAAATATCCATTTTCTGTAAGCATGACACGAATCCCTGACCTTTGCTCCTTATAAGTGTACAGTTCACTGCATCATGAGAAGACAAAAATAAAAATCAATTGCTAATGAAAGCAGGCTATGAACATGGCTGCAACACTAGAGGGAATCTGCATGGTACCATGGAAAAAGAAATTAATTTTAGGTGGAAAATCTTGGAAGACTCACATTTGAAAGATGTCAGAGTTAAAGAAAGGATGACATTTATACTGCTACAGGGAGATAGCCAAGGAAAATACTCCAGATAAAGGACCAGATGAAAATGTTACATCATCCTTCAAAATGAGTTGTGTGTATGTGTGTGTGTGTGTGTGTGTGTGTGTGTGTGTGTGTGTGTGAGAGAGAGAGAGAGAGAGAGAGAGAGAGAGAGAAAAAATTGAAGAAAAATGTTCAGCAAGAAGACTGGTTAAAGCTGCACCTTTAGGCCACCGAATCTTATTTTCATTGTAAACATGTGAAAAGTTAAGACAGTGAAAGAAGACAAAAGTGTATGTCTCTCTTGTTCCCATCTGATTGCACACACTGTTAAAACAGGAGGCTTCTTGTGACAGTGCTTGTCAAACCCCCCTCCCCAGTTTGAAGCCCTGTTCACAGATCCATCCGTACCAATCTGTCCTCACAGTGGTGACCTTTCTTCAAAGACAAACCTGGCCTGACATCAGTGATGCTTAAATTCAGCATACAATTTCTTTCTGAAGGAAAAGAAAAAGAAAAAAGTGTCATTCTCTAGATGACATGCCACCACACCCCCTGCGTGCTGCCAGGAAAGATGCAGCTTTTGTGATTATCTGTGGCAAGGCCAATATCAGAGGACAGAAATGGCCTGCTGGGTGAAAGCACGCATCTTGAAATCTGCAAGGGGATTCCAGGAGCAGGAAAGAAGATGAGCTGGTTTTTTCTCTTTATGAGGAAAAGAAGCAGGTAGGTTTGTAGGCACTAGAAAATTTTCACTGGACTATATTAGTTTCACAAGCTGGCCAGAATTCCTTGCATTTTGACTCGAATCCTGTTTGTCTCTCTGCCTGAATGAGTTCCAGGCTAGCTTGTACAGAAAGCCCAGCTATGCTCATTTCCATGAAAGTGCGCTAAGGTAGAGGTGCATCCTGTTGCCTGTAGGACTCATAGGAACACCAGAATTACCAGAGAGACTGATGCAGTTCTCAGTGCCACGTGTGTAGGAAGGCGCAAAAAGAACTCCAAGCCTTACCCAGATCTAGTGCCCTTTGCACATTAAAGTCACCCACCCCCACCCTACCACCACCAATCCCCACACAACCACCCACGGATCATTTCCTGCCTATAAAGCCAAAGGGCTAAACAAGAAAACTCCCTTACGTGGGACAGGAGAGATGACTCTAGCTGCTCTTCCCGAGAGGACCCAAGTTCAGGTCTCCTATCATCACACCCTCAGAACTAGCTCACCTGCGCTCCCTCTACCAGGGTTAATTCTACTGTACTGCCCAGGCGAGGTGCAGGGCCTGCTCTCCCTGAGTGCTGTAGCCAGCAAGGGACAGAGCCAGCTATAGCCATAAGCACTCATGTCCTTAGGCCAGCTCACCGGCACCCCCCTCCACCAGTCCAATGCCAGCCCTTCTGTACTGTCTAGGCAAGGGGCAGGGCCACTCTCCCTCACTCATGTCCTTAGGCCAGCTCACCTGTGCCCCCCTCCACCAGTCCAATGCCAGCCCTACTGTACTGTCTAGGCGAGGGGCAGGGACACTCTCCCTCACTCATGTCCTTAGGCCAGCTCACCCTCGCTCCCCTCCACCAGTCCAATGCCAGCCCTACTGTACTGTCTAGGCGAGGGGCAGGGCCACTCTCCCAAATGCCGCAGCAAGTGAGGGGCAGGCACCACAATTTTTAAGTACATTTATTCTTTACTATCAAGTTGAAAAGCATACTATGTTTATTGTATATAGAGAATTTAGTATAAAAATATCCACATTCCCTCACACAACCATATGCCCTAAACTTGCTTATATGAATACTATAGCCCTAATTTATTAATAACAAAATTCTGCATAGTGAATGAGAGCAGTGACATTAAGGAAAAATGTTGCCAATTTTACAGCCAGTCACTAGAATATGATATCCCTAATGTAGTGGAAGTTCCAGATAGCTTGGTTTTTCCAGATAAATGTAAATAGAATTGTGTTATTATCCCTTAAAAGTGACCTCTAAGAGTAGCATTTATAGTGCACCAAGGTGTCTGACCAGCTAGATGCTTCAATTCTTTATTATACTGCTTTTACAGTATATAGCTTGAAAACTTATCATATTTCCCTCAGGGAGAATCTAGACCTATGATTCTCAACCTTCCTAATGCTGCAACCCTTTCTTATAGTTCTTCATTTTGTGGTGACTCCCCAAACCATAAAATTATTTTGTTGTTACTTCATAACTGGAGCTTTGCTACTGTTATGAATTGTAATGTAAATATCTGATATATGACCCCATAAAGGGGTCACAACCCACAAGTTGAGAACCACTGCTCTGGAGAAATTTTACAAAATGATATAATGAAAGAATGGGATGTATTCTCTGTACTTTCTTTAATCTCCTTGTTTAGTTTCATGCTTGCTCATAATTTGTTTTGAAATTTTTCGTTGTGGTTAGTGTACAGAAAAGCCCTTGATTAGGTAAATATGCTTTTAGGCTTGAGAGCTCGCAGAACGGGAAAACCAATATAGTCACAGGTTTGGCAAAGCTGCA
>CAJQZJ010032443.1:4227209-4264106 GCA_907164525.1 Lophiomys imhausi
CTCTTTGCTTGGTTTGATTTTATTGTCACTTTGTTGTGGGGTTTTTTGGTGGTGGTGGTTTGTTGGTTGGTTGGTTATGTTTTTAGTGCTTAGTTTTTGGTTTTTTGGTGCCCTTTTACATCTGTGTAAAAGGCCAGTGAAGCATTCACCAGATCCTTGTGTTTGCGTCTGAACTTCCCAGTGAATATGTGTTCCTTTCACAGTAAAAATATATATATATATATATATATATATATATATATTCTAGTCAGTGCTTTCAAAAACTATTTAAACAATATGAAGAAGTTTTGCCCATCAGTACTGAGAGAAATACACCGAACTTTCACAGCAAAACAGGGAAAGTTTCTAGTTTTGCCTCTGTATCTGATCTTCCCCTTGCTAAGAATCCTCAGAGGCCAGTGGACTAGGAACAGCAGGAGAGCCATTTTCAGATGAAGCTGACGATGCTTTCAGGAAAAGTTCCAGGCAGATTAAAGTTGCAGAAGACATCTGCTTTTGACAGCTTAAATATGTTAGGATCATAATTTTATCTTGTGATTTCTTCAACAGAAAGAAAGTTTTTCTTTTCTCTTATTTATTTTTTCACAATTTTGAGCACAAGTATCATGTACCTTCCATCATAATCCCCCCATTATCCTCTCTTATCTCCCTCCCCCTCCCTCTTAACCCCTCTTCTCAGCAAGTCTTTTCTGTTGTTTTCATGTCTTTTTTGAATTTTTTCTATATTTTGCCCCACTGCATTTAAGTTGGGTTGACTGTCTGAGCAGGGTGAGGGTTGTTTATTTGAGCAAGGGCCATTTACCAATGGCTTCTCCACTGAAGAGTGTGACTCTGCCTCCACCAGCTGCCATCAACTGCATTTTAGCAGCTCAAGGACAAGTGCAGCTTTGAGTCCCTTTCCCTCTCCATTCTGGAGTGTTAATGGATCTTGTCTTGTTCAAGTCTTCTCCAGGTAGGCCATCCACTGTTGTTTTGTGTTCATGAGTCCAATAGCCATGCTGTGTCCAGAAGTCAGCATTCTACAGCACCTCTTCCCATCCTCTGGCTCTTACATTCTTTCTGACCCCTCTTCTGTGACTCTCTGAGGCTTAGAGGAGATTATATGGATGTCTCAGTAGGACTGAGAACTCAACAGATGCTTACTCTGAGCACTTTTGACCCATTATGTGCCTCTGCATTAGCCATTGCAAAGGGAATCCAGAAAGGTGTTTTCTATTGGCCGGCTGACCAACTGAAAGAAACAAGCATGCTCAATTTTTTCACTCATCTAATGAACTCCAGACACTATGCTGGAGCATGAAGGATCTTATAAACCAATTAAAAGTCATACTTTTAACATACAGTTTGGGGTTTCATTTGCAGAATAAATATTTGTCTTCCAAGTTAGAAAGAACTGTTTCCCCTCTCTTGGTCTTTCCCCTTTCTTCTGAAGCCTCTGCCTTATGTTTTAAAGATTGGTTTACTCCTGTTGTGAATTACATGTGGATGAATACATTCAGCTAAGCCTGCAAGCTGTATTGACTCTCATCACAATTAAGCTCATACTAGATTAGATTGAAGATCTTAGGTGAGCTTTCACATTATTGTCTTTCCATGCTGCCTTATTTAAGAGCTGAGAATTGCTAAGACAAAATACTGTCCACGTGAGTAATAGAAATCAGTTATCCAGATCTATTGCTAGTATGACCTACAAGTCCATAGAAGGCTATTGGTAAGAAGACACCTGGATGTGTCCAAGTATATAGATGGTTCCAAAACTTGCCTCATTGCTTGTTAATTCTGTCATCTGTCTAGATAATGGCTGGACTTTCAGGGGACAACTGGCAGGGTAGCATGGATAGGTTCATGTGGATTCTGAGTAGAGCTTTGGAGGATATCATTTATACAAAACCTTGTGAGGCCTGTGCTAACACATGCCATGTGTCACTTCCATTGGACTTTGTTGGCCCAATCAAGTCACAAGATCTTGTCCAAAGAATGTAATAAATTTCACTACCACCTGGGGAAGGGAAGTAAGGGAGTGTGGGTGAATGACACCATTGTAAAGGGATGTAGGTATAAGAAGGAGAGTAACTGCAACCTTTCCACAAAGTACCACTGCTAATAAAGCTGGAATCCCACTCAATTAGCTAAAAAAAAAAAGCAGCAATTTTTTGTTTGTTTTTCTTTTTTTAATTTATTGCTTCAAGTTACATCTTCATCACAGTGCCCTCATTCCACCCCTACCAGTTCCACCCTCCCACCCTCCCCTCCCTCTCCCTCCCTTCCCGCTTCTTGATGTGGGGTGTCCCCACATATCAGCCCCTCTCAGCTCAACAGTCATATAAGGGCAGCATGGGGAGAGAAGGAAATAGCCCTGGGAAAGAATCTTTGTGTTGGTTAAGCCATTTGCAAATGCAAAATGGTCATCATTGGAAGGGAAGGGAGAAACTGGAGAGATTGTATCCCCACTCTCTAGGATAGCAGCTGACTTGCCCTTCCTCCATAGCTTTACGGAACTGAAATTTTTAGCTAAAACTTTGGAGAGATTCATTCCAATGTAGACATTCCAGTCTGGCCACCAGCCATCATTGAGTTTGCAAACCAAGTTGCTCGATCGGAGATTCTTATCATTTTATGCCTCTTGTATGTTTACTGAGTGCCTGTAGGGAGAGGATTTTACATATGTTGTCTTTTTTTTTTGGATAATTGAATAGTCCTCTGAGACAGCGTTCATCCACATTCTACATGTGTAATTTCTAAGTATTCAACTGGAGGTCACAGGCAAAGGAATTGGCAGGAGGATTCTTTGAATATATTGTGTTATTCTCTTATGTCACCCTCAGCTTCACCCTTCTGTATTACAGTATTTTGATGTTTGATTAATATATTTATTTTGATATAAATACATATATATTTATAGATAGATAGATATAAATATGTTAATACCTAAATATACAATATATATCTTGTGTAACATATGTACTTTTCACTTTATATATGTGCACTTATGTGTGCATACATGTGAACACCAAATGTAAATGTTAGGTGTTTTTCCTTGATAGCTTTCCACCTTTATTTTTGAGAAAGGGTATCTCACTGAAAGTGAAGCTTGTCAGTTGAAACAAACTGACTAGTCAATGACTCTTAGAGATCTTCCCATCTCTGCCTTGAGTCTCTCTGCCCTACCCCACCAGTGCATGGCTTATAGACATATGCCACAATTCATGCCTGGCTTTTCATGTTGGTTCCGGGAGTATGAACTCAGGTGTTCATGTTGTATGCCAGGTACTTTACAAACTGAGTCATCTCTCCAGCATTACCATGTTTCTCTTTTATGCTTAATACTTAAAAGTTAGACCCATTTCTCTGACAGACATTGATTGTAGAGCAGGAATTATGAAGGACTAACCTACCCTGTCTTGGCAGAGCTAGGCTGTCGACTTCCCTGCTTCCAAGTTTTGTCCTTTTTGGACAGCAGTCTGTCTACAGTTGAAGCAAGGTTTTTTTGGGGTTTTTTGCCAAGAGATAGGTTTGCCACTAATTCAACCATCTCCCACTGGAGATTCTTCAATGCTCATCTTCTACTTGGAGTGGAATAGGGGATGCTGTCAGGAGCTGGCATGTCTTGATATCAAAAAAATCTTAATTTAAGAAAACATCTTTGAATGCCATACTCTGCAGATCTCTTGGGGTTTTTGAAGACGCCCTATCTATCTCTTATGTTTAGATAAGCAAATGTTGCTGTCTCTTAACAACTTAATTTCTGAGTAGCTTAGAAAATAACTGTGATAGACTGTCATAGTAACTAACAAAACGGGGCCAAACAGCTGAAGATTGATGCTGTAATGTATGGAGAGAAAATGGGAACTGTTGAGACAGCCATGGGTATGTCATTTCTTAGTTTTGGAAGCTGCGGGCCCTGCACTTCCTATATAAGCAGATATATTTATCCCTCTCAGGTCTCTGAGGTGGTTGAAGAATAGATAGCTAGAGGCTCATAGTTAAATTTTGAGTTGTTTAGGAATCAAGAGGGTGTTCTGGATCTAAGAAGATATTTTTAAAATTGTGATGCAAGTTAGTATGAAAGCTGAGTTAGATAGAGAAATTTAAACTCATGGAGATAGTTAGATAGTAGAATGTTAAAGTCAGGGGCCAAATACATATGGACTGGACATTGAGAATGTATGCTAAGCCATATAACTCTCATAATTGTGGCCTATTTTTTTCTGTTGTTTTGTACTGTATTTATTGTTATAAGAGAAAGAACCATTTGTTGGACTGAAAAAAAAAGAATTATGCATTCTGGGGGAAGGGTGAGAGGGTAGGAGGGTGGGGCTGGGAGGGGTGGAGGGAGAGGGCTGTGATGGAAATGTAACTTGAAGTAATAAATAAACATTAAAAAAAAGAAAGTGTCTAAGAATAAAAAAATACTTAAAAGTTAGAAATACTCATATCAAGCCTGGCATGGTGACATATGACTTTAATCCAAGTATTTAAAATATCAGGCAGGCAAATTTCTGGGAGTTCAAGGCCATTCAGAGCTGCATAGTGAGACTTTGCCCACCCCACAACAGAAAAAAAAGTGCAAATATGAAAATCAAACCAATTGGGAAATAATTATCCCATTGCCAAATAACGAACAAAACCAAGATTCCCTTAGGTCCTTCAGTATATTTAAATGATTATTTGTGTATCTTCAGTTCATAAGCAGAAGAGTTAAACATGCATTAAAAGTATTAAGACTATTCTGGCAAACTAATATCTACTGATAATAATAAATTCACTTTGCTAAAATTTGATTTCCCACAAAACTTCCTAAGAATGTGTGTACTGGATTGAAAGGATTCCCTTGAAGAGAAGAAATTTTTCTTCATGCAGTTAAATGCTCTCCAGCAATCTAAGACTTTGTGCCCTCCTGGAGGGTTATTGGTTTATTTACCCCACCTGTCCCATAGTATAAAATGTGCAAGGACAGAGAACCCCAACTTCTTAGCCATGTAGCTATATGTGAACCCTAACTTTACCAGCTACTACATCTGTGGCCATTGGCTCATACCTCACTTTCTCCAACAGCAAAATGGGATTAATAACTCTCACAAAACTACAAATATTATATGAGATCATGTAAACCAAGTGGTTCGAATGCTATTGATGAATCTCTCACTGTCCATTTTTTAACAAAAGGCAGCACAAAGCTGAACAAGCCCAGCAATGCAGGCTGACTCCACTCCCTCACATCTCCACCTGGCCTCTTGTGCTGTGTGTCGATAAACACCAAAGGTGTGGTGGGAAATTGTACTCAGCAGACACAGTGTGAACCCTAGCCCAAATTGCTGAGTCACTGGTTGGCCTTAACCAGTCTTGTTGCTTCATCATTTTGAGCTTCACTTCCTTCTCACTGAAAAAGAGATTCCAGGGAGACTACTAGTTCCACTAAAGCCAGGAGCCAACTATGGAAGAAACCCTACCATGATGTTTGTGTTTCTCTGAATCCTTGTTTTACTCCCTTTGGTACTGATGAGGAAGTGTACCCAATACCCATTTTCAGAATATCTAGGCAAGTATAAAAGGAGGTGTTCATTATTTCCTCACTGTTTTGGTTTTTGTTTGGACAGTTTAGGGAGTCTACCTCCCCTTGTGTGTCTTTGAAGCCCAGCGCAATCACAGATGTGAACTGCCCTCAAAGCTACCAGTGCCTGCCACGGCAGCATTTAGAACAAACAGGATCAGTGAGAGGTGGCTGATGCCCAGAGCAGACCTTGGGCACCCTGCCCAGTCTGTGCCCACTGAATAGAGTCAGACCATCTGCAGTGATATTCCAGCTTTGTCCTGAAGAGTGTGAACTAATTGAGAACTTGACAGCATGTGTAAAATGCTCCCTGCTGCCTTCTGCTCTCCCTCACCTCTGCCAGATCCCAGCCCTGCAGAGCAGGCTGTCAGTGGAATGGGCTGGAAGGGTCCTTTCACACCTCCTCCTTTCTGCTATGGAACAATGATCCCATCTGGAAGTGTATCTAAGAACTTTTCTTTTTTTTTAAAGATTATTTATTTATTGTGTATACAGTGTTCTGCCGGCATGTACGCATTCACTCCAGAAGAGGGCACCGATCTCATTGTAGATGGTTGTGAGCCACCATGTGGTTGCTGGGAATTGAACTCAGGACCTTTGGAAGAACAGCCAGTGTTCTTAACCTCTGAGCCATCTCTCCAGCCCAGTATCTTCCAGCTTCCAAAGGGCAAATATTTGGAAACCATCAAATTCATGATCCTTAGCCTTTCCGGGGGTTCTGGACAGTTTTTAAAACCAGTTGAAAGCTTTGTACACTTGTTCTTCTGTCCCCTAAAAATCCATATGCACTCAAAACTCAGCCAGTCTCAGCCCTCCACAAGCCTCCACTCCCAAAATTTACAATACAGTTGCCTCTTTCTGTTCTTGCCCTTAGAGCCACAGGCAAGGCATTGTACCTCTCAAAGCCTGTGTCTCCCTTGTAACAAACCAGCTCCTTTCCTGTTTTGTTTTCTAAGAGTCATGGCAGTGTGTAATGTTTATATTTACAAACTTGTGAACAGCGGTGAGGAAACACCTAACAGCAGTCAGTAAAACTGTATTTATGTCAGACCAGCAGATGACTCGGTGGGTAAAGGCACTTGCTGCCCAGCCTGATACCCAAATTTGAGCTCCAAGGCCTACAGACTGAAAGGAAAGTACAAACTTCCAGCAAGTTTACCTCTGACCTCCATGCACACACCGTGGCAAGTGCAGGCCCATGCACACACACAAACAATCAAAGAAACAAATTTAATGCAACACTTTTTAAAACAGAGTACTTATGACACAGCAACATTTTTAGTGAATTCAGTGCTGTTTGACTATCTGTTCTCATGACAAAATATAAAAAAAAAAAAGAAAATGGGAAAGGAAAAAGAGGCCTTAGCAAATGGTGCCGTTAATTGTTTTACGTAACTAGACTTGGGATAGAAGCGAAAAACAAACAAAACTGACAACGTTGGCAAGAAATAAGCAGCACAACCGTTAGGATATGTCAACCTGTTAATGCCGCATATCCCCCATTACCGTGCATCATACAAAACACACACACACACACGCACACACACACATGCACATAAGTACACAGACACAGTGCAATCACACAGGAGCATGTTTGCACATCAGCACACACACACACACACATGCACATACGCACACACACACACACACACACACACAGTGCAGTCACACAGGAGCATGTTTGCACATCAGCACACACACACACACACACACGCACACACACACGCGCATAAGCACACAGACACACACACACAGTGCAATCACACAGGAGCATGTTTGCACATCAGCACACACACACATGCACATACACACACAGACACACACACACACACAGTGCAGTCACACAGGAGGAGCATGTTTGCACATCAGCACACACACACACACACACACACACACACACACACATGCACATACGCACACAGACACACACACACACACACACACACACACACACACATGCACATACGCACACAGACACACACACACACACACACCGTGCAATCACACAGGAGCATGTTTGCACACCCCTCATACAAAATTGTAAAATGTTCTGGGCAAAAGATATTGTGATGTCTACCGCTTGCCTTAAATTATTCAGGAAAAAATATACCTACCTGCATTAACAAAACAAGTACAGAAAGTAATGGTGATTTTGCCTAAGTGGCAAAAACATGGCTATTCTGAATTTTTCATTGGGTTGTCATTTCTCATTATAAAAACGTTAAGAATGAACAAAGGCACATAATCTTGAGAGAAATGTCAACACAAGAACAGCCTTTGCTTTGGGACTGGATCTTTAATCAGCCCACCAGCCCAAGTGTGTTCACCACTGCTTGTTGGAGTCCTGTCCAGAGACAACCAGCGTTGCTGGCTGATGGTTCCACTCAACCTGACCATTATTCTCAGAACCTGAGGTGCTGTCTGAGCAGTGAGCACCGACATGCCATTGCCACTCCTCCAAGCTTCTGAAATCACCTTAAACAACTGCCACAGGCAAGCCAGGGCTTGAGACCAGCAATCATTAGATTTTGCGTCATTTTCTTCCAACCTCGCAATGGATTTTTAATTCCAAAACTGAAATAGTACTGGGTCTTGGGCCACGGAGATGCTGCTGATGTAATACTGGTCAGTTCTTGACTTCTTATAATGCAGTAAGGTTTTCCAGAGCACATCTTTCCACTTCTGTTACTGCCAGCTGCATCTGTTTTCAATTGCACACAATTTCCGTTGTTCTATTGACAGATAACAGATAAGATGGTCCCTGGGAGCCTGCAGCCACTGCCTGGAACCAGATTTTTTTTTCTTTTACTTTAACACTAAACTTCTAACATTCTCAGCAAATGTGAAATGCTATCCTACTGCCAAACCTCAATTTCATCTCTGGATTTCCTTTTATATTTTATAAGATTAGATAAACTTCTCTTACAAGATTAGAAGGATTTGTGACATTAAGAATAATAAAGTTTATTTTTAAGACCTTATACTTTTCATTGAAACCAAAGCCAGCGACTAAAGCTCTAGGTTTCTTCAAATATCCCTATGAAGATCGGGGTTATGTTTTCTAAATACATTTTACTATCCTTTGAGGAAGGTAGATTCAGAGTGTGTTTTATGTCTACATGGGGAATCTGGGCATTGAGAGTAGGTGCCATTGTGCTAACCCACCATGCAGGAGGCCTTGGACTCAGTCCTCAGCACTCAAATCAAGCAGGGAAGGGACATGAGGGGAGAGAAGCAGATTGTTTAAATTTAGACTTTCTGCTTTTCTAATTCCAGCCCCTGCCTGGATAATCTGAGGGTAGGTTTGTTAGCCACGCTCATCCTCCTACAAAGGTTGTAGGTTGCATGCAGGTTGATTACCTGAGTTTGATCCCTGGCCCCCACAAGGTGGCAAGGGAGAACCGACTCCCAGGAGTTCTCCTCTGACCTACATACACACACACACACACACACACACACACACACCACACTCACTCACTCACATGTGCACCTGCATGTAAACAAACACAAAATTGAACGTACAGAATAAACAATTGGGCATCCATCACCAAAAAAAAACAAAAAGGGAAAAAAAAGAAACAGACCATCTAAAAGTCACACAATGTGGCATAAAAGAAAAAAAATGATATCATGAAAATTAAAACTTTTGACACAGGAAAAACTTTATTTAGAGTTTAATAGGACAAATTATAGAATAGCAGAAGTATTTTTCAGATCAGGTATCTGACAAATTATATGGAGTATACATATAATTTGCCAAGTAAAGCAGTAAAACAGATAACTCAGTTAGACGTGCACAGACGGTCGGTTCACTAAGAGAATCTAAGGCTGGCAAATAAACACATGGAAAGATTTTCATCATCTAAAACCATTCAACAAAGTCACAGTAATACCACAAATAGCTAGGTAAAATAAAAAAATAGTGATAATACACAACACTGGCCAGAATGAAGAAAGCCCTGGTCAGTCACATTGCTGGAGAGAGTGTAAAATTATACAGCTGGCTAGTGTAGAAAACAGTGCAATGATTCTTTTAAAACTGTCTTATCATATGACCCAGAAATTGTGTGCTTAGCATAAATCCCAGGTAACTCATGTTTATGCAAAAGTTTGTTTGAAATATGCACAGGATCCCAGTGATCAAGCCAGAGAATTGTTCAAGGATGCCATTGCATGTGAAATAATACCTGCTGGCTATTTCCTGCACCCAAATACCTCACGCTGCTTTCTAAGTATATGCGTGGTGTTAGCACAGTGATAAACAAAATATGGAGTATAATAAAGATGTGTAAGACATAATAAGATGTAAGAAAACCTTGCTCAAGAAAGCCTACAATTCCAGTAAGGCATATAAAATTGCACATTTATAAAATTAGGAATTATTTTTCATTGTTGTGACCAAATGCCTACAAAAAAAAAAAGCAGTTTCAGGGACAGGTAGTTTATCGGGGCTCATGTTTGGAGGTACAGTCCATTGTGGTGGGAAGCTTGGAAGCAAAGGCTCGAAGCAGCTGATCCCATTTCATCCATGGGCAGGAAGCAGGATGAGGTGAGAGCTGTCACTCCCTTGGTTTCCTCTTTTTCTCCTTCTCCAGTCCATAACCCTGGCCATAGGATGGTGCCACCCACATCTAGGCTGGATCTTGCCTCCTTAGTTAAACCTGTCTGTAAGCACCCTAGAGATATGGCCAGGGGTGTGTCTCCTGAGTGATTACAAATCCAGTCAGTCTTCACAATGTCATGGAATACTCAATCTGGTTAAAGAAATTCAAAGAAGGGAGGTTTAAGCTGGTGCTTTTCCAAAGAGTTGAGACAATAAAGTCAGAACATACATCCCTGTGTTGAGGAAAGTGTCTCAAGAGGCACTGGATCATCAGAAACACCAAAGGCAAGAGGAAAGTGGTAGAGATCAGCGCTGGGCTAACCAAACGCCATTTTCCTCCAGCGTCATTATAGATCAGCATATGGCTCAGTGATTTATCTGTTACTGAGCCTCCTGCACCACTACAGTATATAGTGATCAGTAAATTCAAAATGGTGTGTGCTGTCAAAAGGATGACCCATGATGGGAAAGAGAGATGAGATAAACAATACAGAACAGACTAGAGAGGAGATGGAAGGCCCAGTGTGAAGGGCATGTGGAAGCAGCCATATGGTTGTGTTCTGCTTTCATTTGCAGCTGTGTTATGAATGGCTTTAGCTGCCTCTTGGCCTCAACCAAGAACAAAAGAGCAGATTA
Organism: Lophiomys imhausi; assembly: GCA_907164525.1. Classification (NCBI taxonomy): domain Eukaryota; kingdom Metazoa; phylum Chordata; class Mammalia; order Rodentia; family Muridae; genus Lophiomys; species Lophiomys imhausi. Next base: position 4,238,000 of record CAJQZJ010032443.1, read on the forward strand.
AAGGTCCCACTAGTTCCCAATATCAGTATATTTTTAACAGAAAAGACTTTATTTTTGATATTTGTGCCTTTCGTTGTTTTCTCCAAAATGCATTTATGTTAACACTGATATTACTAAGTGTAGCTGGGCTTTTTGGCTACTTTATTGGATTCTTATATCTACCACCCTTTTTCACCCAATCCCTTCCAATCCCCCAACACAGGGTAGGTGAGAAAAATTAGAGGGAAAGGGGGACGTAGACTTCTTTAGACTACTTCCTGCTGATTACAGGTGATGAGTTCCTTGGGGCAAGTCCAATCATCAGAATACCAGCAATCCAGCAATAGCAAAAGGAACATCAGGAACCAGCAGCAGGAACCAGAAGCAGGGGAAGCAGCAACCACCATTAGCCTTTTTTGGGGTCCTTGCATTTATACCCTCTCCAGAGTCCCCAGAATTCCAAGTGTAAACTATATGCAGCTGGTAAAAATCATGTTTCTCCTAGGGCAAGAGACAAATCATGGTGAGCAGCTGTGGACAATATGAAGCAACACCATATCCCACCCCTGGGATTAAAACAAAAAAAAACATATTCATATAACAAAACTGGGCTTTTAAAGAAACCAAAAATCTCACTACAATTATGTGTCCAAAGTGGACTCCATTGTACATATGTGATTCCTGGGAATTCCTAAACTAAATCCAGGGTGTCTGTATTCGCCTGCACTTGTGGAAATTGTATCAGGGTGCTGCAGGAATCAGGGGTGGTCACGGAACAAGTAGCATCCCTAGGATGGAAAGTTTAATGGGTGGAGGATAGATATATTGCATTACTAAGGCTATACTTTTGTATCACAGAGACCACATGAAAAGTTTTATACTGCATATAATGACTGCAGTGCACTGCTTCCCCTGTAGTATTTTGTTTTCACACTTAAATCTATAAAGTCTTCTAAAAAAAATATTAGCAAGGAACTTTGCTAACACTGATAGGAAAACTGAGTGACACTTGAAACTTCATGAGTTTCATTTATATCTTCAGGTGTCTGGTTCATGCTGATCCATGAATGTTGCTGCACATTGAGTTTATACCTCCATAGACACAATCGTGTTCTTCCTATTTTGTTATTACCAACATCTCTCCAGATGAGAGTACAGCACATGCTAAGTCCAGGATTAAAGGTCAGTCACAAAGTATAATTATAGACGTAATGGCTGGATTCTAGGTAACCTGCTTCATGTATCTGTGACTAGAACTTAATTTTAAGGGATGCAACCACTACCTGCCCTTTCTCTTTAATTTTATAATAACGTATACTAAAGTGTGAGGTCCATAAGGACAGAGACTCTTGTTAGTTTTTGTCACACCTAAATTCCTAGGACCTAGAAAACAGCCTGGCATGATATTAAGAGTGCAATGAACATCATCTAATAGGTAGTGTTGAATAAATAAATCGAAGCTTTTACTCGCGTCTTACTGTTCAGAGTCTCCATTGATGCTTCAAACGTTAAGGCTAATTATTTCATTTTCTGAGCTTATTTCTGAGATGGGGAACAGCACTAGTCTTTGGAGTGTCAGAAATTAATTGATGATTAGACATCCATGTGCTTCTAAATAAACACCATGCAGAGCCCAATATGATTCTGGCCACAGGGTGAGTGAGTCCACCAGACAGCCCTACCTCCTACCTACTGCTGAGTTATTGAGTCCTAATGCAAGCCAACTTGATGTTTGAAGAAACTCATTTGCACTTGTTACATTGTGAAGGTCATAAAGAGTGCCTCCATGACCCACCAGAGACAGAAATTACATTTTTAAAATACTGTGACAGCTGTGAGTGAGTCTAAATTATAATTCTGGGAGAGACAAATGACAAGAAAATTAATTTCTATACTTTGTCTACTCTCGAGTGTTCACTTGTAATTCCCAACAAAACAAATGTATACCTAATGAATACAAATAAAATCTGTCACACTAAATCCCCAACAATTACTTGGCATAGTCTGGCTTCCATTAGAAGTCCAAGTTCATAAACAGTTCTTAATACCTTCACTGCGTTTGCCGTTCTGTCGCTTGCCACTTTTTTCTCACAGGTTACCATAAGGAAAATTCTACTTTCTTGTTTTCCAACATTCAAAAAGCATTCTAAGAACTGAGCTATCTGACTCTGATCACAGTGTTGCCATGCACTGGCCATGGTAACTTGGGTAAACCACCCAGCCTCTATCAGACTCAGGATCTTATGTAGTAAAGGAGATAGGTGTGATTATAACACTTACTATTTTAAAGATTCAGTAAAGTGTTATAAATACATTTGGCATACGCTGTGCTTTCCATGAATTATGAATACCTGGTTCATGGAAGGATGCCAGATTTGCATGACATATCTTTTGTCCAGCACTAGCATTTACTGGATTTTAAGATGGAACCAGGGGTGGAGAGATGGCTCGATCAGTAAAGTGGTTGCTGCACAAGAGTGAAGACCTGAGTTCAGGTCCCTAGCACCTATGTTAAAAATGAATATGGTAGCATCCCAGTACGAGGAAGGTAGAAAAAGAAGGAACCCTGGAGAGAAGCTCACTGACCAGCTAGTCTAGTCGAACTGATGATCTGCAGATTCACTGAGAGATCCTGACTCAAAAACTGAAATGGGAAGTGTTAGTAGAAGGCACCTTGTGTAAACTTCTAGTCGTACAACCACATGTATGCACCATCTGTATACACTTGTGCACACACTTATGCATACATACACACCCTCTTAGCCACTCCTAAAAAGAAGGAAGGCATGGGTCCAGCTCACTGGTATTTGTCAAGCATTCGTGAGGCCTTGAGTTTTATCTTCAGTACTACAAAGGGATAAAGTAAAGCAGCAGAGACAATATATGAATGTGTTTCGGGTTCCTAGCTAGTCAAGGCCAACGTGCAAGTTTTATACCAGACCAACACTAACAGACTGTGTTTGGTTGGCATATCAAAATTGTTCATTAGCAATTATAAGAATTGCTCGAACAATACAATAAAATAAATTAGCAGCCTCTGGATTTTTCAGAGGGAAGGCTAGAGATAGCAGGAGTAGATGGACTGTTAATTCCTAAATTAAATGACTTGACATTGGTGCTACAGACTCCTAGCACAAAAACAGCCTGAGGCCCCTCCTGCCTCTCACTCTCCATTTGTAAAACACAGATTACTGTCTTCCATGTACCTACTTAATAAGAAAGATTAAGTAGTCCTTGAAGAAGTGGACCTAAATAATCACCATGACTATTAATTTAGCCAGTGACCCGGGCAGCTGGGAAGCGTCACTTGCTGACACAAAAGCACACCCATCACTCCTGTTCCACCTGAGTGCTTCGCTCAGCCATGCCCCCTGGTTGCATTTTGAGTTGCCACAGTCAGAAAACATTGAAAGCACAGATGAGAATTCTGTCCACAAAGATCTTACAACTTCTGGTATTTGGGAGGCTATGTGGAGGAGCTGGGAACAGATGCACCCAATATAGCTTGTCAGTTCTGCTAGAGGTATTTAAAGAAGTCCTATTTAAAGGTCAGCACTGATGTGCTGGTGGAGTGTACAAGATGACTATTTGGTAAGCAAGAAGAAAATATTAGAATGACTTCTATTTATTTTTATCTTTCAAGAAAGTGAGTCAGCCAGATGGTTTATTGGGTAAAGATGCTTACACCAAGCTTTATGGCTTGATTTCAATCCCCAGTGATGAAGTTAAAAAACAGACTCTCACAAGTTGTCTTCATACCTCCACAGTTGGGCTGTGATGTGTGCGCACATACACAACAATAATGGTTATTATTCAAGAGTATAAAGTTAATTAACTAAACATAGTTATACTTAATAGTTGACAGTAGCAGTTAGATGATACATAGTGATATACAATAGGATAAAAGGATGATAGATAGATAGATGTAGATAGATAGATAGATAGATAGATAGATAGATAGATAGATAGAGATAGACAATAGATGGTAGGTATAGATAGATTATAGATAGGTATATAGATTAATAGATAGATTATAGATAGATGGATAGATAGATAGGTGATAGATAGGTAGATAGATAGATGATAGGTAGATAGAAAAATAGATAGATAGATAGATAGATAGATAGATAGATAGATAGATAGATAGATGATACATAGAAATGATAGATGACAGGTAGATAGAAATGTGGATGTTCAAGAGTCAATGTCCATAATTATCCAGAATGCTTCTGATAATCATGTATGATCAATAGTTTGCAAAATACACAGTTATATAAGTTTGTCAATAATAGTTCAGGTCTGTATCCTGACATTACCATGGTATGTGCCTTATGTACTGATCATTCCCAAATTATATTTCCTAATGATCTTAGTGGAGTCCAAGCCATGCCTCTTCTCACCCTCAGTATAATAATCTGCCTTTTGCACAGTAAGCTTCTATTCAAGTTGCAAAGGGACTTTATTTCACCTTTAGCCAAATCATGGCTTTTTAAAGATAGATAACCAGCACTTCCATGTTTGTCTGTACCAGACATGCTTGCAAATCATCTGTATACAGACTGGCTTCTTGCATGTGGGAGTCTCTAATCCAGAATCCAGCCAGAGAAGGAAAATACTCCACCAGAGTCTGAATTCAGGATGGACCCACAGCTTTCTGATTCCATAATCCCTTTTCCACACATGTGAGCAGCATCCTGCAAGGGAAAGTGCCATAGAACACTCAGATTTTGAGACTCTATGTTTTCAGGGCTACATTCTGTCTTCTCTTAGTCTTCCACCTCCTGAGAGCCTTGGGCATAGAAGACATGAGGTGATGACCTCACCTTGCCCATGCTATGTCCTCCAGAAGGTACAGGGATGAGGTCAGGAGCCAAGTCAAGGAAATAGAACCAGTGGTGTCGTCTTCTTCCACAGATGCAAAGCTAGAACAGGCCCAAGTGGCCCTGCCTCGATTCCTACTTAAGTCACCTTCCTCTGCCCTCATCAGTGAATATGTCTGCTTCCCATAGAAGCCACCTACTTTCAGGTCTAATTCACGGTCTTTAACTACTTGAAGTTGTTATCCCTTGTCTTTTCACAGCACATCATACATGTATCTCACCTAACCTTCACAACAGCACTACATTCTTACCCCTTTGCATAAATGAAGGAGCTAAAACATGGGGCAATTAGATCACTTCCTCAAGGTCAGAGAGCTGAGAAGAGGCAAAAAACAAACAAACAAAAATAAAAAAACAAAAACAAAAACCAGAAACACCAACACTGGCCCTGATTTCCATGTGATACCACTTCTCAGCTGGCTTGATTTATTCTCGTGTCTAATTATCTAAAAAACAAAATGACATTCTTTAACACTCTCCAGGCAATTTATCTTCTACTCCCTCGATTCAGGTCATATCTGTTCTCAGATCTCTTTCTACTGCCCCACATAGTTCACAATGATGGAGGTGATCTACCCAGACTAACGATCAAAAGGCTCTGCTTTTGGAACATTAGCTTCTTTGATAGCATTTCTTACTTGGGTCATTTCAAGCCTTTTTCCCATCTGATATATCTGTAAAGCAGAACTGTGATAGGGATATTCCATCATCCTGTGCTACCAGCTTCAGCTACATTGTGGTTTCTTTTGTTTGTTTGTTTGTTGTTTTTTAATTCTTACTTCCCTGAATGATTGACAGAGATTGTGGCATGGACACACAGTCCAAAGTCATCTAGATTTTCATCTCTTCTTTCTTTTGCTAAACAATTACTTAACTTCCCCTCTGTTGGTGTCTTGGGGAATATTCTAGCGCCTGGTAGCGGGAGGAAATAGGAGATGGGTTTCTCTCTAGAGGTGGTAGGGCTTCTTTCCTTCCATATTTTAAATTTGAGTTTTTGTACCTGGTACCTCATCTTCCCAATATATTTGAGATTTATTCATCTTTATTTAGGGAAGATGAATTAAATGTGTTTTTATTATAGAAAAGTACATTGACAGAAAAAGCACGCACCATTTTTAATGAATGTCATCCAGTAAAGTCTCCTCTCATTCAATCTTCTCAATCCTAGGATGTTAAAATTAATGCCGGTTAAATATTAGATTCACACTTTAATTACTAGAATATCTGGCTTGGGTCACATTTATGACCAATATATATATATATATATATATACCTTTAAATGTGTCTACATGCCCTTTATTTAAGTGCTTCCTGGTCTTTGGTACAGGGCTTGGTAGATGGTTTTGGAAACAGAAGTTAATAGTCATTGCTGCAGCATTTATTAAGTTCCTATGTTTCCTCTGTCCTGTGTCCAGTCACTGGCTGGGAAAACAACCTCTCATGTTTCAGACTTGTCTATTGACATATGAAGCTTTCATGATGACCTATCTGGTCATATAATTTGCAGGTAATTGCAAGCCTGAATGAACCACAGACCTGTTTCACTGTGAGGTCCAAAGCAGCTGGACTATGAAAGATTTACTTCATTTCCACATGCCAGGAAAAGAGTGGGGTAGTGGCAAAACTGTGTACAAAGTTTCATCAAAACTGCACGTGCCATACAGTGAAGCCATTTCACAGCCAGCGACTTCCCAGGGTCAATTTAAAAAAAAAAAAAAAAAGGTGATTTAAAGACTTGAGGGGGGGTTCCTATCTAAAATTCTTCTAAATAAGTTATAGGTTTTATTATCTGGGAGCAGAGCACTTTCAAAACAATTATAAGTAGCTAACAAGGTTCCCATGTGCAAGTAGCATTTCCTCTAAGAAAGTCATTGGATACTGCAACATCCCATTTGCTAAAGTTTCATGTAGCCACCACATGACTAATGAAGAGTAAGGGTGGAGGGACCCATTTACATTGAAGAAAATTTTCAGTTGCAGAATTCTCTCTCACATCCTGGCCTGGTTGGATCTTGTAACTGTGGGACCTGCTTTGGTCACCAAAGCCCCATCCTAAGACCCTTCAGGATGTCCTTTGGGAAGCCTCTTAAAGAAGCTGGAGAATTGCTGTGTGTGCTGCAGATTGGCTAAACAGACCTCTCCTATATATAGCACAGCATTTGAACCAACCTCAGAAATGGGGCTTTCAAATTAGTGCAGTCCAAATTGATAGTATTGATACAGAGAACTTCAGACCAATCTCCCTTATGATAGATGCCAAAATACTTAATAAAATACTGGCAAACCAAATCCAAGAACACATCAAAAGTATCATACACCATGATCAAGTAGGCTTCATCCCAGGACTGCAGGGATGGTTCAACATACGAAAATCCATCAACATATAAACAAGTTGAAAGAAAAAAACCACATGATCATCTCGCTAGATGCTGAAAAAGCATTTGACAAAATCCAACACCCCTTCATGCTAAAAGTTCTGGAGAGAACAGGCATACAAGTATCATACCTTGAAATAATAAAGGCGATATACAGCAAGCCAGTAGCCAACATCAAATTAAATGGAGAGAAACATGAAGCATTTCCTCTAAACTCAGGGACAAGACAAGGATGTCCACTTTCACCATATCTCTTCAACATAGTACTTGAAGTTCTTGCTAGAGCAATAAGACTACTAAAGGAGATCAAGGGGATACAAATTGGAAATGAAGAAGTCAAATTATCCCTATTTGCAGATGATATAATAGTATACATAAGGGATCCCAAAAATTCTACCAGAGAACTCTTACAGCTCATGAACACCTTCAGCAAGGTGGCTGGATACAAAATTAATTCAAAAAAATCAGAAGCCCTTCTTTATACAACAAATAAATGGGCTAAGAAAGAAATTAGGGAAACAATACCCTTCACAATAGCTACAAACAATATAAAATACCTGGGGGTAACTCTAACCAAGCAAGTAAAGGACCTGTACAACAAGAACTTCAAGTCCTTGAAGAAAGAAATTGAAGAGGCCATCAGAAGATGGAAAGATCTCCCATGCTCATGGATAGGTATGATCAACATAATAAAAATGGCCATTCTGCCAAAAGCAATATACAGATTCAATGCAATTCCTATCAAAATACCAACACAATTCTTTATAGACCTGGAAAAAGCTATTCACAACTTCATATGGAATAACAAAAAACCCAGAATAGCTAAATCAATCCTGTACAATAAAAAAAAAAAAACATCTGGAGGTATCACCATCCCAGATTTCAAGCTGTACTACAGAGCAATAGTACTAAAAACAGCATTGTACTGGTATAGAAACAGAGCAGGGGAACAATGGAATCGAACTGAAGACCCAGAGATGAACCCACACACCTATGGTCACTTAACTTTTGACAAAGAAGCCAAAACTGTACAATGGAAAAAGGACAGCATCTTCAACAAATGGTGCTGGTCCAACTGGATGTCAACATGTAAAATAATGAAATTAGACCCATATTTATCACCTTGTACAAAACTTAAGTCCAAGTGGATCAAAGACCTTAACATAAGGCCGGACACACTGCTAGAAGAGAAAGTGGGGGAAACCCTCGAACTCATTGGCACAGGTAACAACTTCCTGAACAGAACACCAACAGCTCAGTACTTGAGATCAACAATCAATAAATGGGACCTCATGAAACTGAAAAGCTTCTGTAAGGCAAAAGACACTGTCATTCGAACAAAATGGCAGCCTAAAGATTGGGAAAAAATCTTCACCAACCCCACATCTGACAGAGGGCTAATATCCAAAATTTACAAAGAACTCAAGAAACCAATAATCCAATCAAAAAATGGGGAATGGAGCTAAACAGAGAATTCACGAAGGAGGAATCCCTAATGGCTGAGAGACACTTGAAGAAATGTTCAGCATCCTTAATCATCAGAGAAATGCAACTCAAGATGACTCTGATATTCCATCTCACACCTGTCAGAATGGCTAAGATCAAAAACTCAAATGACAGCACATGCTGGCGAGGGTGTGGAGAAAGGGGTACCCTACTCCATTGCTGGTGGGAGTGCAGGCTTGTGCAACCACTATGGAGGTCAGTTTGGCAATATCTTAGAGAATTTGGAATAGCTCTGCCTCGGAACCCAGCCATACCACTTCTGGGTATACACCCAAATGTCTCCTCATGGAATCATAAGGAAGTTTCCTCATGTATGTTCACAGCAGCTTTATTTGTAATAGCTAGAAACTGTAAACCCAGATGTCCACTCAACTGAAGAATGGATTAAAATACTGTGGTACATCTACACAATGGAATACTACTCAGCTATCAGAAACAACAAAATCATGCAATTTTCAGCCAAATGGATGGAACTAGAGAAGCTCATCCTGAGTGAGCTAATCCAGACTCAGAAGGATGCACATGGCATCTATTCACTTATAGTCGATTTTAGCCATATAGTACAAGATAACTATACTATAACCAATGTATCAAAGGGAACATGGCCATAGACTCTTTTTTTTCCTGTCAATGAGACACTTTTCCCTGGTGGTACTGCCTTGTAGGCCTCCCATGTATGAGGAGGCTCTTGGCCCTCATGTGACTGCTGAACTGGGGTAGGGGACTGTTATGTAGGGACATTCCCCTTCAGAGGAGTGGGATGGAAGGGATAGGGGGTAGAGGGTGGGAGGGCAGGACTGGGAGGGATGGAAATTGGACATGGTTATTGAGATAAAGCCTGAAGTAATAAATAAATATTTTTTAAAAAGAGATAATGGACTGTGTTAAAATACAGATTTTTTAAATCCCAAGATTGAGGTCTTATTATTCTCCTTTAGCATCCAATACAATAAACTTCTAAGGTATTCGATAGTCCTGGAAATAAATCTGTGACACCAAAGTCAACCCATTGGCCATACACGTGGCATGCAACCATACAGCTTCTTTGTCACTTGTTTACTTTCAGTGTAATTAAAGCCCCTTTTCCATTGAACTCCAAACTCAATCAGTAGCATGCTGTCAGCATTGCAAGCCTAAGTGAGTTGAGCGCTAGAAATCACATGGGGTTGGAGGTAGTCTTGATCACACATCACATTTCTCAACAGACTGCATAAAAGAAAAGTGGCAAATCAGTCCACACGGACTCACCTGCCATTTGTGTGTCACCTACATTTAGCATGCTGTAACCTAATGCATATCCATGTCTGCAAATCACACCTGAAAGAAAAAAACTAATGATGTCAGCTTCTGTGGACATGAAACAGTAGAGCCTCCTGTAAAGGCTCCAGGCCTTTCTCTGGACTCTCTGTTCTTTGCAGGATCTGTGTACTAGGCCTGTTCCTTCAGCCTGCTTACTTCTGATCCTTCTAGCTTGACAGAGAAAAAGCAGTCACTGGGGTAAAATATTTTTTCTTTCATTCAGACCAAAATGTAGTTTTGAGGGTTTTTTTTTTATTTCTTAAATAATTTTGTTACATACATCTTTAAAAGTTCAAACTCTTGGCTGAGGATTTTTTCCTCTTCTGAAGCTCACCCTTCTTCCTCAGTTTCATTCTGTCCTTTCATGTTCTGTGGTATTGCTGGGATATCAGTCCAGCTCAGTCATTTGCTTCCCATTTAGCCATAAGGTATAAATTTGCTAACTGCGAAGGCGTGCTCTGAGAGCTAGTGTCAATGTATGTGCAAAGGCTAAGTTAGCTGCACTGGAAAATTTCCCTTGAGGGTTGCTCTATAGAACAGGGAGCCATTTGCTGAGCTGTCTGATGTGGAAGAACAAAGAACCTGCCTTAGAGAAATGCGCTCACAGGGTGCCTTTTGGAGCAGAGAGAGAAATCAAAGGACAACTTCTGGTCCACTTCCATTTCCAATCTTGTTCTTAGGAACTAGGGCATCAGTTTCCTGTAGTATTTTTCAAGAAGCCACTAAGAGATAATCCCTAAAGAAGAGGTTATAGTAAATTTAGTTATACTCACAGGCTGTTCTGGGAAATTATCATTAACCCAGAACTTCTCTCTCTCTCTCTCTCTCTCTCTCTCTCCCTCTCTCTCTCTTTCTCTTTCTTTCTGTCCCTCTGTCTGTCTGACATACACAAGTTCTATATGGACCTACAACAATGTTTGGAAATAGAAGGAAACATATATTGCTTTGATTCCAGTGTCCAAAAAGGCATCTCCATGAAATTAAAGATTATTAAATATTTGATTAAATGTCTATAAAATATTTAATATTAACCTTATTAAGTACCAAATTTACATGTCTTAAAATTATATCACACATAGAGATAGAAATATGAATCTATTAAGAGCACTGGCTGAAGACCACAGTCCTGAGAACCCACATTGTGACTTGCAATTGTCTATAACTCCAGTCCCAAGGAACTCCCAACCCATATCTGAGGACAGCAGGCATGCATGTGGTTCAGACATATATGCATACAAAACACCCATACACATAAAATAAATACATTTTTTAAAAATCAAAAACTATCTCGTTATATCACATATGAGAACAAATTGTGGATTCAATTTTTTCACTTTCTAAGATTTTGAGCATATGAATCATAAGTGACTCATGGCCAGACATTTCAGTTTCAAATGATCTTCTCCACCTTTCCCACATGGATGTACATTGTATGTGGGATATGGAAGCATATTGTTCTTTATATGATGTGTGTGGTAAGCCCTAAAACTGGAGAGCATGCATGTGGAGATTTTTAAACAGCACTACACTAGCTGCTCTCATAATATATGATTATACCTGGACTCATGTCTACTTAGGCTCCCTAGGAAGGACCAGAGGTCAAGGAGCATGGTTGAGGTCTGGTTTATTCTTGCTGTAACCAACCATGATTGGGGTAAAATGACAAGGGCAGTGATCTAAACATGTGGAGCTTACAAAGAACCTGTACATTACTAGGAAAGATCCAGAATGGCCCCCACTCTACATAAGAAGGAAATTCCCTTTGAGATGGGGAAGCAAAGTTGTCTAAGATCGGCCTTGACACCACAGGGTAAACTGAGGTGGGACATAGAGTGGACGGCAGGGGCTGGGCACTGATGATACCCAGCATTTGCCCTCTGCCCATGGCGGCAGGTGATTAGAAGGAAAAAGGGAAGAGAGAGAAGTCAGTCAGTGCTGGTGGCACCTGGTGTGGGCCGCCACTGATGGTGGCTAGACAGTAGAGAAAGAAAAGAAAGAAAACAAATCATGACACATACACTTGGTAGATGAAGCAAGGCAGGCTCCAAAAACTTTACACCTACACATACACAGATACCCAGATACATACATACACACACACACACACACACACACACGCATGCACACATGCACGTGCACACACACATATATACACACATTTACACATTGGTTGGGTGGGGCCGAGCTCCAACCACATTACATATATTTGCATATACACATACATATGGAGAAAAGTTCCAACAACTTAATTTTTTTCTCCTACAGCTCATATATCTCAGTAAAATCCTTCAAGCATTACAAGAATCACAATGTGGTTACGTTCTATTTTTCTTTAAGTGAACAATTACAATGAGTATATGTAGGGAAAAAGGAACATGTTCCCCAACATTGTCACATGATAAAAAGTTTTACACATTATGGGTGAAAAATAAATGTGAGAAACAAATTATTACCAAGAACCCACACAAATTTGTAACTAGGCAAATTGTTATAGATTAACAAAGTGAAAGTGAGCAATATGGTTTTTTCAGCCAATTTCTCTTTACTGGCAGGCAGGAATTTGCAGTTACAAAGAAAGGATCAATTATCTTTATTACTTATCCTAAAAGTAATCTTTTTTTTTTTTTTTTTTGGCTTTTCGAGACAGGGTTTCTCTGTGTAGCCCTGGCTGTCCTGGACTCGCTTTGTAGACCAGGCTGGCCACGAACTCACAAAGATCCGCCTGCCTCTGCCTCCCAAGTGCTGGGATTAAATGCGTGCGCCACCACCGCCCGGCTACCTAAAAGTAATCTTATAAAAATCTTAAGACAATCACAAATCTAAACTTTTATATTAAAAAATCAGTCATTTCTACTCTAAATCCTCAAGGTACACATCTACTCATTAACAAATTTTATTAAATTATAACAAGAAGCTGAGAGCAAATATGGGTACAAGAAATTAATCACACTTTGACCACCAGTCCAGCTTAGCAAGGAAGTCCTGTCATCTAGTGCCAGTTCAGACTGCTATTGTTCTTGTTTCCTGACCATAAAAAATTCGTAGCTCAACCATTAAGAGTATGCCTTTCTGAAGTTTAAACTGTTCCCTAAGATTTTCTACATCAGACCCACTTACAAAAGCACCTTAACCTAACTTTATTATAGCTTTCTGATAAAACAACTGAAACCATTTCCTTAAACTTTCTATCAATTAACCTAACTTCCTAAAACTATTTAAATCAAATCAGGAATTCTGTGAAGTCGTTAATTTGTCTTAACAATATTGTTTTGTGAAAGATCATCTTCATATTGATCTGCAGGAAATTTGCCTAATAGAGTAGGCTAACACCCAGGAAGCCGCCACACCAGACTGTAGACAATGAGGCTCTCCCCATGCCCAATCACACCATGTCGGATATGTGAGGAATACAGCAATGACAATCATGAGAAGGCATATCACCAGCACAAAGCAATCCTGAGACGAAGCCTCTGGGGCCGTGCCTCTCTAAGGTGCACCCATCACAGCCATGCAAAACGGTGGGCCATCACTCACTTTCCCACTGCAGCTCCTCCTGCATGGCGTCTGCCTCACAGCCATCCAGTTGGGTCAAACCAGTGGAATTCCAGGGTCCTATTGTCTGATGTTCTCTCAAGGTGAATGACCTGGCCCTCGTGTGCCCTCTGTTCTACTCGACATTTCCTACCTGAACAGAGATTTCTGTTTTTAGAATAGAATCTGTAAAATGGTGAGAACAGAGTAAAATACAAAAACAACAACAAAAAAGGTGGATTGTCTGGGTTCCATGTGTGATAATCAGCAGCCTATCTTCTTCAGGTATTATTTCATCCATCATATGTGGGGCAATGGATATAAACTCCCTCCAAAACATGGAAAGTGACATTTCCTTGTAATTCTATCACCCAACAGTAACCATTATGACACTAATTCTGCAGAATCTTTTCCTTTACATACACTAAGATATTACTGACTTATCTTTGATGAGATGGAGTAATAAATACGGTTTTAAAAATATTTTTTCACTTAATATATTTTTCACTTCAGTATGTGTGAATTTATCTCATCTATTTTAATGATCATCTGGCATTCCACTCATGACTGGGCCATAGTTGATTTTGCTGCTCTTTATTACTGGACAAGTTTGACTTGTCAAGGGAATGGGTAACATATCTAAATAGACCATCAATACTGACTAGAAATATATATATATATATATATATATATATACTGTCTACACCTATTTTGACTTAACTCATACCAGGAACAGAAGCAGCCATCTCTGTATTGGTAATTGTTATTAAATGTAAAGCTTGTATAGAATATGTTATTTATTTCTTTGTCTTTTGTTTTTGCCTTTTCCTCTTATACAGTCATCTACAGCCGGGGACAAGGAAGATCCGGCTTTACCGGTAGGGAGCGGTAACCCTGATTCCTGTGCCTGTGGCAAGTGTATGGCAGGGGTGGGAAGGGAACTCTATGCTTGCAAATCTTCCTCTCCCTTGGAATACTTGTGGTTTGATACATTGGAGGGGTGTATTTCTGTCTTACAATTACTAACAACCTAATTGTAGCATTCACTCACAAATCATTTCTGATCTTATGTTCAAAATCTTGAATTCTTTCTCCCATTGGACATGAACTTTTATAAGTGTAGAAGGGGTAAGAAATGACTAAATTACATTCCAAGGGATGTTGGCTGATATGTGTGGACAGTGTGGAATCTAATGCTTGAGAACTGTTTTCTTTGTCTGCATGCACACCTTCTCTGAAATGCTGCATGAGATGTATATATTCAGTATATCTAACACTGCCTGAAAGAACACTTAATGTCTTCCATAAACATAATTCAGGTCTACAGAAGATACCCACAACAGAGTTCTTGTGGTTTCCCAGGATAAAAACCATAGTGGCAGTGCTTATTATGACAAATTATTAACAACAACCACATTTTCCGTTGCTTTCCAATTAACACATGACATTTCATATTGTGCTGCCTGGCAAGAAAATGACCTTGTGAGTTTTTATGTTCAACAAACAGTTACTACATTTCCACTGGATTTAAGTCTGCTACCTTTGTCCCTAGAATGTTTTGAACCTTGCTGATCTGAATCCCCTATAACTAAATGCCACAATACATTTTAAAATGTTACATGCTTTTAAGGCTGAAATGGATAGTTACGAAAATATTTGTGACCCTGTAATACTTCTTCCCATTAATACTAAAGAGCAAAGACGACGGTCAGTGAGTGCCCCGAGGATTCACTAGACTCAACACCAAGGTACAGTTCACACTCCAGGCTGCCTTTGAAGAGCTCACATGTTGCCCATCGCTGGACGCCAGTATTCTCCTTCATTCATCTCTAAATTCTCCTGGCTTGAGGATACAGTTTTAATAGAACAACAATTATAATAAAAATCACTGCTGATTTCTCCTTGTACTACATTCTGAGATACCCATATTTCAATCTTGCAACAGGTTTTTGGTTTACCACCAAATTTTTGAGCTATGACCCTTAATAAGTATTTTCTGGAGTAAGAAACATATATGGAGCCGGGCGGTGGTGGTGCACGCCTTTAATCCCAGCACTTGGGAGGCAGAGGCAGGCGGATCTTTGCGAGTTCGAGGCCAGCCTGGTCTACAAAGCGAGTCCAGGACAGCCAGAGCTGTTAAACAGAGAAACCCTGTCTCGAAAAACCAAAAAAAAAAAAAAAAAAAAGAAACATATATGGTCAATAACTTGGAAATACTGCCGCAATGATCAAAATGACCATAAGTCTTTTGTGTTATACGGGGTTGCTGTCTGACATGAGTCTGAGGATTCCAAAGATGAGTTGTTCTAGAAGATATCAGCCTATCCAGATGTGTTTAATTATGGAGTCTCTTATGGGAAATCTATGGTGGAGAAGTTTGGAAAACTTGGTGAAAATGTTTTCATTTTAACTTTTAATTAAAGTAAAATCAGAGGATCGGTTTTAATTTTCCTTGTCAAGTTTTTGGACCAAGAGTTCAACTAAAAAAGTAATCTAAGTCAGGCATGATGGTGCATACCTTTAATCACAGCACTCAGGAGGAAGAGACAGACAGATCTCTGTGAGTTCAAGGCCAGCCTCATCTACACAGGGAATTCCAGAACCTCCATGGCTACACAGAGAAGCCCCGCCTCAAATAAATAAATAAATAAATAAATAAATAAATAAATAAATAAATAAATAAAAATAAAACAAACAAACCAAAAAAGAAAGTAATCTACTTAAAGCAGCCTTCCTCTTTAAGTCTGTCAATAAGGCTTGGCTACCTCTGGACACCTTTCCCTGTGCCCAGCACCACAAAATCAACCACAGAGAAGGACATCATTTCTAGTCAGTATTAAAAAGATGTACAAATGAAGAGGGGTCAGGTGGCTCAGTTTGATTTAAAGCTGTTTGGTTTTGAAGAAATAAATAAGAGCTGTTGATAACCCCATCTCCTGGTGTTCACTTGGTGTCTTCAGTCTCAGGCCCAGTGATTGGAGCAAAAGATCCCAGCTAGTCAGACTCTGGGCCAAGGAGACATTCCAGAAGCCAGGAAGGCTCTGTATAGAGTCACAACAGCAAACTCTGTCTTTTAGGTTCTCGCTTAACAGGAGCCACAGAGCTTTCTGGATCAGAGGATAGAGATAGGAACCCCAGAAAACATGTAAGATGATATGCATGTATCTGTTGACATAGACACATATAAACAAGGATCTTGCTGATAGGACACGCAATCCAAAAATTTTAAAGATTGTCTATTAGGTTATAAAGAGTCTTTAAGAAAAGCAAGACTGGAATCCATGCCTCCATCCAACACTTTGTCCATATTGCCAGAACCTTATTTTACTTTTCAGAGATTTCATGGTCTACCTAAAGTTAGTAGGGACAGTACTGATCTCATGAGGATTATCCTGGGAATGAAATGAGTGAACAGTGAAGCATGTGAAGTATCGCCTGCCTTGGACTAACCTCATTTTTTATAAAGGGGTGGAGAGGGAGGCAAAACTGATTCATTTAATAGAAAAACCATTCCTTCAGGACATTTGAAAAGTACTTAGAAATTCTTTGGTTCAACTGTGTATGATCATGTAACAGCAATGAGTGACCATAGACTGGGTGAGGCCCTTCTGAACTTGACATTCATTTCTGAGAACTAATACCATTTTTGGTTTCTCTGTTCAGACTAAGCCACGCCTCCAGCGAGGAGGAAGCTCTGCCTCCCTCCACAACAGTCTCATGAGGAATAGCATCTTCCAGCTCATGATACACACCCTTGACCCACTCGCGGAAGGTAACAGTCAGGCTTTGGTTTGGGAGCGTTGTTTGGGGAAAAGGAAAATGTCAAAGACTTTGCTTATAAAAAGCATGTGTATGCTGAGGTCACACACACACACCTGTCAAACTTGTCTTGGTTAACAACCAGATGAAGCCTTGACTCTTCCATGTGCTTTGTTCAGCACCACTGAATTCCTGGCAGGGTGGTTTTCTGACTCTGTCTTTTGATGCCTCTGGCATAAACACAGTTTGTTATGAGGCCGGGAACAGAAAGGTCTCCCTCCATGCAGTATTTTTGTTTATCACTTTCAAAACAAAGTTCTGTGTGAAGATAAATTGTGTACCTTAAAAAGAATAGAAAAAAGAACTGATGCCAGAAGAGGGCTGTGAATGGTCTGGGGAACAGTGTTCTCTAAATATCAGTGAAATGGTACTATTTTGGGGGAATTGGGTGAGGGGAGCATCTAAGCATCCAAATTACTAATATCCAAATAGCATCCCAATAACTCCTTGGGACCAATCATTGGAGACCCAAAAGACCTGGTTCACCCCCTAGGATGATTGTATGAACCATTACCAAAATATCCACAATTATGTCCTTCCAGTTTTACTTAGTCACAAAGTCAAATATACTTTGCTTCTTCAATTTCATAGGAATCCTAAAAATGATATTTGTAGTAGATAGATAATGGTACAACTAAATAAATAATCAGAGCTCTGCCACAAGCAAAGAGTTCAGATACAACTGAGTCTATCCTTCTGCCCCTGAATCTTATCATCTTGCCTACAGAAGCTAGCAGGGATTGTGGGAAGAGTAGACCAAGAGGTAGGCACATGTCACTGAACAGACCAGGAGATATGATTGTCAGTCATATTGCATACATCAGAGGTCTTGCCAAAAATCAACCTCTGCTAAGGTCTTTCCAAGCTAGAGGCACTCAAGACTTACATGGTATAAAATACAACTGGGGCCCAAATCCTCAGGTCCTGTCTGCCCCATTGGACACAAGCCTCTCTCTCAGAATAATAAGTGGTGACCACAGGTCACTTCCCACATTGGAACACAGAGCATTTCAGATACAAAGCACCCGTTCTTCCCCTGGACCACTGAGTTGTCATGATGCTCCCCAAGAAGCTGTGCTTCAGACTCCTAGCTCTAACTGCAGGAGGAGATCCCTGTGGGAACAGCTGAGATGCCAATACTCTGTTTACCCAGTGGTCCAGCTAATAAGGGAATTTGACACACAGCCACCAGCCTTCTTTTCTTTCATCCCCAGCAAAAGAAATGAAGGAACTAATTTTGCTTACTCCTACCTCCTGCCACTATGTAGCCATGTGACTTTGGGCAAGTTAGGGTCTTTCTCTAGAAGCTGGATTCTTCATCTATTGTAGCACTTTTCTTTATAGGACACTTTACAGGTGATACCTGTAAAGTCACCCCCCGTGGTCTTATGTTCCACCCAACACTGGATAACTAGCAGTGTTCTCCTTCCATGGAGTATTGTAACACCAACAGAGAATCTAACTCTACCCACTGCTTCCCCTTTGCCATGATGCTCTTTGGACAGTCCTCTGCTTCCTCTGCAGTTGCAGAGCAGGTCCTCTTGCATAGCCTCCACCTGTTGCCCACACAGCAAGCCAGGTCATCTTTAAAAGTCAGCCAGGTTAGGCAAGCCTCTACCTAATAACCTCTAGGGGATTACCAGGGTTCTTAGGAAAACTATGAAATACTCACAGCAGTCACAGGATGTGCATCTCGTTCCAAACTCAGCTGGACTTGTTTTGTTTAAGGCATGTGGGGGCCCCATCTTCAGATAGTTCTTCTTGCCAGTCTCACCACCTTTACTATTTCCATCACCAGAACTTTCTTCCTTCCCCCCACCCCTCTCCTACCTTCCCTTGCTTTCCTCCTTTCCACTCTTCAGCCCTTTGACCATCCAGCACAAATCAGGGCCTCTAACCCTCACCTGTATGTGTGCCCTTCTGCTTTCTCTACAGCACCCACTGCAGTCCCTGCAGTTGTTTCCTAACACCCAGGTTCTTGAGAGCATAGGTACTGTGTCATTCAGAACTTGTCCCCAGAGCCTAGCAGAGCATCCAGCACATCACTGCTACTAAGACTCAGGCAGGCCAAGCAGCTCCGCCAAAATCATCCACAGTTCTAGAGCCCTCCAAAAGCCATTCAGGCTTGAGGCTGTCAATGAATTCTTCGCTGATTATCTTGGGGACACCATCTCCTCTACCCTTATTGCCCCTGGAGAATCGGCTGAGAAAGAACGGTTCTTTCTGTCCTGACTCTGTCATGGGCAGCTGATAAGGAGTCTGACAAGTGTAGTAAAGAGAAAAGTCTCCTGGCTTGAATGTTCTGACTCTGGATCTCACTTCTGCAAATAACTAGCTCTGTGACCTTGAACAACTTACCTACTCCTCTCTGCCTCAGTTTCTTCATCTATAAAATCAGAATGATAATATCTGCACTGAAAAGCTGCTGTAAGGATTAAAAACGTGAATGCACAGAGAACACAACACAAACTGTCCTCCCCACTTTTATCCAGTTCCCTAATCTTCCCTCAAAGAAACCATTGCTTTCAGGTTCTTGGGGTTCCTTTCAGAGAAGTTCTACCTTAAGTAAATGAGTGTGTGTGTGTGTGTGTGTGTGTGTGTGTGTGTGCACATGCACGCATGCGTGCATATATACAAGTGTTTGTGTGTGTATGAATATATGTGTATGAGAATGAATGTGAAAGAGTAAATGTGAGTGTGCACATTTATAAGTATGTGTGTGTAAGAGAGTATATATGTATGTAAACAAATGTGAATGAGAATGAATATGTGCATGTGTATATGTGTGTGAGTTTATATGTATGAGAATGAGTGTGAATGAGAGTGAATGTGTGCATTTGTATGTTTGTGAGTGTGTCTGTGCATGCATGTGTATGTGTGCGTGCATGCATGTGTGCATGTGTGTGTATGTGTGTTTGTGTGTACATGTCTTTATTTACAGGTCTGAGCAGTCTAAATATCTCTTTAGTTGAAGGATTCGTATCTGAAAGGGCTTGTTTTTGTTTTTCGCCCTAGGGGGAAGGTTGTGTTTTGTTTCTGTGAGATAAGAGACAGTGAATCTGGGTTGTCTCAGAGTTGGGCTACCAGTGATTTTCCAAAACACCTGGTCCTTGTGGATGGATCGAAGCTGCAATTAAGCTGTTTGCTCCTGCTGCTGTAGGACAGGCCCCTTCTTAATCTCAGCACTGGCTTTCAAGGTGAAACCTCTCCCTGGAAGACAAGGGCTCCCAGAGCATGAATCTGAGAGATGCTAAGAGCCCTAATCAGTTCTGGGCTTGAGTGATTAGAAAATATGGAAAGCATTTGGATGCTTTAAAATTCCTCCTTAGCACACAACCAAGAGAAGCTTGCTCTGGTATATCACACACACACACACACACACACACACACACACACACACACACACAAATTCACAATTACTTTCCAAGAACAGCCAAAAACAAAACCCACTATGCTTTCAGAAATAGTCCCCCCTCTCTTAGTTTAGGTCTCATCACTTGAATTCACATGCCTGTGTTAAGCTGCAAACTCTGAAGAATATAGAACATTCTGGATCTATCCCCAGGCTGGCCCCATGAACATGGCAACAGCTTCCTTACCTGGACAGTTCACTGATGCTCCTGGCCCTCGCCTGGCTGAGCAGTGCATTGGCACCACTGTTGTGCAAACAGCGTTCATAAAGGAAAAAGTGTTCTGTTTCACTGACAACACTTAGAACAGATGGCTGTAGGAACATGGTGGGTTGACTGAGCCGTGACTAACACCCTTGATCGGCAACTGGTTTGGCCTCTGGTCCTGAGTCTCACAGTCCTACCGTGTGTATCCACCTCCCATTGATGTACCAAAAGGCACCCACGACCTAGAGCTTAACTTTATGATTGGAATTTGGTTGGGAATCAGCTGGGTGAATCTTTGCATCTTACAGCGTCAATGGAGGTTATCTGATGAGATCTAGCTGGCCAGCAAATGGGTTGGAAGGTCCAATAGGGCTTCCCTCATGTGTAATCTTTTTTTTTAGCTTGTTTCCATTTTGTTTTTTAAAACCACTTTATTGTGAATGCTTCTCATATAAGAAGTTGAACAAGTTTTATGTATGTGACACAGTAAATTCACAGTCCATTCACTCTGACAGTTTCACCTTTCCCCCCTTTGAATTCTAACTTTTTTTAATATTTATTTATTACTTCAGTTACATCTCCATCACAGTGTCCTCTTTCCACCCCTCCCAGTCCCGCCCTCCCACCCTCTCCCCCTATCCCTTCCATCCCACTCCTCTGGAGTGGAGTGTCTCTACATAACAGTCCCCCACCCCAGTTCAGCAGTCATATGAGGGCCAAGAGCCTCCTCATACACTGGGGGCCTACAAGGCAGCACCACTAGGGCAAAGTGTCTCATTGACAGGAAGAAAAAGTCTATGTTCCTGTTCCCTTTGGTGCATTGGTTGTAGTATAGTTATCCTGTAATATATGGCTAAAATCCAATTATAAGTGAATAGACGCCACTCACATGTAATCTTTTGAAGGAAGTCGAGGTTCACCTAAATTTCTGACTCACCACACTGTCTTTGGGTCCATTCACATACCCACATGTCCCATTTGATGCCTAAGTGTTTCAAGGCTACACCTTCTAGGAAGCCCAATATAGGAAGTCCCAGAACCTCATTTGCACTACATCCCTCAGTCAAACATCACAAAAGCTGGACCCAGCTCCACTTCTCAGGAGAGCAATACCAGAAAGCTTGAACCCATCTACCATTCTAGCACGGCGGTTTCATCCACCTGCTCATGGTTGTTTTGTGTGTCAGAATCAACCACACTGTGTAGAGGGACAAGCCATAGTCAGTCTACCAAACAAAGCTGACTTGTGTCTTTATAGGAACACGAAACTATGGGCATGCATTGTTCGTGAATATAAGATCTCAGGCTCAGTCTAAGGCTCTTAAGATGGTTGAAATAAACCAAGACAGGCGAATTGCTGCTAGTTCCAGGCCAGTCTGGGATATAAAGTAAGACCCAGTATCAAAAAACAAAAAGAGGACAGAAGAGTAAGAGGGAGAGCGACTGACATATATATATATATATATATATATATATATATATATGTGTGTGTGTGTGTGTGTGTGTGTGTGTGTGTGTGTGTCCTTTATAAAAAAGTCCTGGGGAGCCAGAATCTCAGATTTTGAGATTATACCATGGCTGTCTGAATTAATCCTTCTAATAAACTCACTGTTCTATATTGATTTTAAGATTTTTCTAAACAAGCCATCTTTATTGGCCTAAAACACGGATCCTGGATGGAATGTTCTGCAGTGTGAAGCACCCTTGGCTTTCTATCTATCTGATAATGAAATATATACATTTGCAGGGTGCTTCCTGCAGCCCAGACACTCTGTGTGACCCAGGGTTTCTCATGATCCTGGACCCTCTCCATCATGCTAAGGACACAGACATGGAAAAGAGGCTGTTTCTTGCCTAAAGATGACACAGGAATAAAATGGCAGAGCCAGGATCTGAACTAATATCAGCTTTGCTCAGAGTCTGTACTTCCTGCAACCTGAGCCACTCCCATAAGCTTCCAATGCCCAGACTCCCCTCTCTAGGTAGGAACACTTCAGGCAGGTGACTGTCTCCCAAAGAGGAGGGATTTTCTACCCGTCAGCCTCCTGTGTAATCTCATGTCTAACTCAGTGTTCACTGCATTCCTGGTGTAGACAACAGACTAGATCCTGAGGTCTCGAGCACATCCCTGGACTTTGTATATTCAATTCAATTCATAAGGTCTGGATTTCCCACACATCTTCCCTCTCAGCAAGGCCCAAGGCCCTCCCTTACCTCCCCCATGCCTCATCATTTCCCAGCAAACCTTCCTCTCCTCTCAGCATGTGTCCAAACTTTTTTCCTCTCTTGTGTAGAATCACCATTGGTCTGCCTATTTAGGGTGGCATGGGGACTATTTACACCAGGAAAGGAACCCCATAGCCAACTCTACATTCCAGGTTTCTGTGGGAGGGTCTTGTCTTGCATACAAAAGGCCATAGATTCAATCCCCAGCACCACAAAGAGAAGACAAGAAAAGGGAAAAGCAGAGTCCAGCCAGATTTATATTTAAGGAGTAAGAGAATGGGAAAAAGCCCACAACCTAACAGTGCATTTCTGGAAAAGCCCATGACCTAGTGATAGCATTGAATAACAAATCATGTGGGATGACATCATAGTTGGGCCATGTATACCTGGGCTGTGTGTGATCCAAGACGAAGTCCACCTGGGTTCAAATCCACCTGAAACCCTGAGCAAGCCACTTGACCTCATTGGACCTCCACTGGACCCTGTCAAAATAGATCATCTATAGCGCTATACTATATAGCATCTATACTTGTGGGGGAGTGTTAAGCAGCCTTTTCAGGCCTTGGTTTCCTCAGATGTACAAGGAGATAGTGAGAGAGCCACTGTCAGAAGTTTGTGGTGAGGATCCTATACAGTACCCCTCAGGAGCAGATGGGGTGCTTCGTGTCCACTATCAATTGTGATTTGTTAAAGGGTCCAGTGTCATGGAATGGACTCCATTTAATTTAAGTTTTTTAAGAATGTCATTACTCTTATTTAGCCAGGGCCCAGTAGTGAAAGCAAAGCCCTGCCTTTAGGAGCCTGGTCACATCACATTCCTCTTCCCCTCCTCCTTAAAACAGACAGACAAAAAAAGCTCCCAGACTGGCATAGAATTCAATTTTTTCCTGTCTTGGGAGCCCATCTCTTCTTCATTCTTCCATTTATAGTGTTGTCTTTCATCTTCATCTCTGTAGGATGGTAGTTGTGCCCCTCAGCAAACTCCCCACTATTGTTTCTGTATTCTAGCAGGAAGGAGGGTAGGAAGTCCTTTTTAATCAGCATATCATGAGGATTCCTACAATGGAGTTCCACATGCCTCATTAGAGCTAGAACAGGCCTATGTGACTGCCTCCATGTCCAAAGGAGCCAGTAGCAAACTCTTTTCCCCCAAACAAAAGTAGGGTGTGCTTGGCAAGGACAAGTGAAGTGTAGGGGTCAGGAAGACAGCATTGGGATCTACCACTTTCTACTGTCATTATTGCTTAGAAAGACTTGAAGTGCCTGCTTTCCAAGAGAGGAGGAAAACTTTCTTTTCCTCTGGTTTTTGGACAATGAAAAAGGATGCTGACAATCAAGATATTCAGGAGCACTGGAAAAACCAGTGCAGCTTTCCTGCTCCCAGTTTTGAAAAGTCTGCAGATCCCGTGGCTCCTTAGTTTTGTCTCATGGGAACAATAACTACACAGTTTGTCTTGAGCTACTCCTGTAAGCTTTTGAAGTCCAGACTTCCTTCTCTAGGTAGGAACGACTGTCAGGCAGATGATCATCTGTCTCCAAAGAGTAAAGGGTACTACAGTGTTTTCAATTGATCAGTTAAAGTCACCACAGGAGAAAAATGAGTGGTAAAGATTCAAGGATAAGCATTCTGGAACAAAAAGCTAAAACAATGGCTTTGATGTTCATGATGATGTTATACATTCCAAATGTAAAATATCACCATTAAATACATGACAAAATTTTAAAAATTACTCCATGGGCCAAATAAGCAGCAAAATTATTTAAAAAATAATAATGAAGAGTACAGACTACATGGAGGTTAATTTGCTGAACAAAATGCAATATAATTATCAGCAATAGGAGCCTCCACTCTTTGAATACTTGTCCCTAACCTCATACACACACCATCACCTCTATTTTCTGAGTATATACCAGAATGTATACCAAGGCCAAGAGCATTCTGGTGGCCTGACCAGGTAGACAATCAACCTATACCCATGCTTGGCAGGGGTACCAAACACATGAGATTATATCCACCACTTTTGGTACCTAACAAACACATAAGATTATTAGCACTAATTAAAGAGATGCAGATTGCTTCCTGATCTCTATGGAAAATTGTGGACATTGAATCATCAGAGGATAATTCTAGCACAGGATTTCATAGCAAAGTAGACTGGCCCAGGCTCCGTGGGTTCCACACCTAGTGTTCTCCTTTCCAGCTGTGTGACAGTCCTCATCTGTAAAATAAGAATGTTATTGCCTATTTCACTGGGCCGCTTTAAGAGTATATATTGTGATGTTTAGGGGTTTTTGTAACACACTAAAGTCATCTGTAAAGTAGGAACCTCATTTAAGAAAATGCCTATATCATATTGGCCTGTGGGAGAGTCCATGGGGGCATTTTCTGAACAATTGATGTGGGAAGGCTGCACCCACTATGGGCAGTGCTACCCCTGGATGTATGACCCTAGGTGATAGAAACCAGGCTGAGCAAGCTATGGGAAGCAAGCCAGTAAGCCCAGTAAGCAGCATTCTTCCATGATCTCTGCTCCAATTCCTGCCTCCAGGTTCCTGTCCTGACTTTCTTTAGTGAGGGTCTGTAATCAGCATGTGTGAGCCAAATAAACCCTTTCCTCCCCAAGTTGCTTTTGGTCATGGTCTTCATCACAGCAACAGAAAAGTAAGAAGCCATGACCCACCTCTGTTCAAAGCCCTCTCACAACAAAGCCTATACAGAATCCACTGTGACCTGCACAACTGCCCCTACCCCACAACTGCCCCTACCCCACCACTGCCCCTACCCCACAACTGCCCCTACGCCACCACTGCCCCCTACCCCACCACTGCCCCCTACCCCACAACTGTCCCTACCCCACAACTGTCCCTACCCCAC
>CAJQZJ010032443.1:4277570-4318885 GCA_907164525.1 Lophiomys imhausi
TGTGTGTGTGTGTGTGTGTGTGTGTGTGTGTGTGTGTGTGTGTGTGTCCAGTTTATACATCCTACTTGGAACTAAGTAGCTAGTGTAGGATTACTGTCCTGGTTTTGTGCTGCTCTACCAGAATGCCTAACACTGAGTAATTTGCAAAGCACAGAACTGTGTTGCTCAGTTGCTCTTTGTTCAGGGGATCTGGAGTCTGGTGAGGGCTGGCTCTGTGCTTTCGAGAGCCTTGAACACCTTGAGCACATATCTTCTGAAAGCATTGAATGTTGCTCACAAAAGCAAGGAGAAAACCACTCCCATAGCATGGATCTATTCCAGAAGAATCTATTCTCATGATCCGAACACGTCTAAAAAGGCCCCCAACCCCCAATTTCATTGCACTAGAAATTAAGCTACAACCCATGAATTCAGGAGGACCCATCCAAACCAAATTCTGCTCTTTATTTTCATTTCCCAAGTTCTTGCCTTGCTTTGAAAAACCTAAATGAGAAGTTTAATCTCATAGAGCAAAAAGAAGTATCTTTCAGCGTAGGTTTGGAAGATTTGGGTGAGATTTTGTTTCCACAGGACAAAATCCATCTCTGCTAGCACCTCATGAATGACATATATGTGCCACATGTTGAGTCCAGTTGTGCCCCATGCACCTGTGTACTGTGTATGTGTTGAAGAGTCACTTAGAGAAGTTCATCTCGAGTGTCAGTCTCCCACAGAATGCCGTACAGAGCTTCTGTAGTGAGTCAACACTTTGAAAGTTCTGAAAGCTTTTGAATTTGAAGGTTAAAATATTCCTTCCCTTCTCACTTGAGTAGGAAGTGGGAATCATGGTTGTTTCCTCATTTAACTTCCATCTCTTAAGTGGTTTTGGTTTTGTTTTGTTTTTCTCAAATAAAAAAAAAATCCTTTTGTTGGTCAGGAACATTTGATACATAAGAATAGTGGCCAAAGAAGACCTTTTAAGAAAGTCATTAATTTTGGTAATCCATACAAAATTGTTTTTGAGGAAAAAAGTCAACCAAAAAAAGCTTAAAATTGGGCTTCATTAGAAAACATCTTTGAGCTAAGAACTTATGTTTAGTATAAAGAAAATTTTTCAAATGAAGAGATATTAAAAAAAGATAGTTGTAACCAATGTTTTCCAAACACCCCACAAACAATCATAAGATCTACAAACAGTGCGAGTGTTATGTATGACAGGAAATTACAAATCACCAACCTTCATGCTGTCATTTAGAAACATTCACATTCACAACGGATCCTGGAGAATGCCTGTAATCTCAACACTTGGGTGGTTACAGGCAGGAAAAGCAGGAGTTCCAGGCTGAGCTCAGCTAAGTCGTGAGTCTGAGAGGGCAACATGAGCCACTGTCTAAAAAAACCCAACACAACAAGAAATAAGTACAATCTTCAAATCAAACGTCCACTCTGTGATTAAAGGAAGATTTATAGAATTAGACAACATACCTTCATTCTGAGGCTAGATTAATGCATTGCAGACATGCCTCTGGAAGCTTTCTAAGACATCCTTTGCCAGGTCCTGTGTATGGGGAGGAAATGTAGGCAATTTGTTTTTCATTGGCACATCTCAAAGTACTCATGGACGGCCGCCCATGGAGACAATTAGCTTTCAGATGGGACTTCTTTGCACTAAGTTAAACTTTGTAGATTGTTCCTGGACTTTTGGCAGGCATTGAAAGGAGACCAATCGCTAAAGATGTTTAGTCCAAAGTGCTTCACAGACCAACTCATCTGATCCTATAAAAACACTCCTCACAAGGAACCACCTCTCCCTGTGCCCCCACCCCAGTGAACAGCAAGGGGGAGAGGTACCCAGCTCATAGCTAGTAGAACCTACCTTTGAATTGTCCAATGAGTGTCACTCAGACGGCTTCTTAATCTCTATAGCAATATTGTAATAGCCACAGTCAAAAACCTTGTGCATCAGTGTTGAACTTTTTGATTCTACCAAGTACAGAAAAACTCAACACACCAAAGCATCCTGAACGTCACTGTCTCTGGGGAGCTGTGCATTTGAATACTTTTACTTGGTAATTGTGAGGAGAACTAAAGGAGGTTTGAGGAAGCAGGTTTTCTGCTTTAGACAGATTTAAAGTGAAATAGAATCTTTGTTCCCAACATAAGACAAGTTAACCAGAGACCAGATCACTGTCAAATGCTCAAAGGAGAAATGTCTGGGCTCCGATTAGCACCAAACAGTCATATGAAGAAGGACCTCATGTCATATCCTCTCTTTCCTTTTGATGTATGCTTTGGTTTTCCTTAAATCTGAGAGCAGATGTATAGGATTAATGAAGAGATGTTTTTAAATATTGGCCTCAACATGATGAATGCTTTGTATTGAACAACAAATCTCTACTTAAAACCTCTTGGTCATACTGAATATGTCTTAACAAGCTTAGGTAAGGTACCAAGTTGTCTTACTGCCCTGCTCCACATCCTAGGGGTTCTCATCTTTGTGGTACATGCAATAACAACAGCTTCACATATTCTGCCTTTCGTGGATCATCCTTTATGCCCTTCAATGCTGCTCTGTTTATAGGATAGTACAGTTATCACACACCTCTACAGCTGAGGATGCCAGCATTCAGAGAAAGGAAATGCCTTGCTCAGAGTCATATGTCCGTAAGCAGCAGATCGTAGATCCAAAACTACACCTCCAACTTCAAATCCCATTTTCTTCATGCATTCTGTGCTGATCACGACCCTTCCATGCAAGCCAGTTCTCATACATACATCTTGATAAGCACTAGACAGCTTTACCAAGGAACTACAGTCAGGACTAAGAAAGCCTTGCTTTTTCAGATTGTCATGAAAAGGTCAAACCCATACCCAGAAATAAAGCTAGATCATTGTGAAGAATAAATCATCAATCATTAATTGTTCCTATGACTCTTAAATAATAAATGTATATTCTCATTCATTTCTCCCTCTAGTTGTCATTCAAATCAAATGACCTCAGCGTAGATCCTTCTGTTGACTTCCCATTTTATACACCTGAACTTTAAATCTTCAAGCGTGAGAAGTCCTTTTACTGCTGCTCCCATCTCTAAGGTTTGGTAGGAGCTGCAGGATGAAGACTGCCAAAAGTCTCAAAAGTAAAACTGAGGAAGGAGAAATCTGTACCTATGTCCCTCTTGAAAAAGGCAGAAGCCATGAGCTCCAAATATTCATTCTTATTCACAGATTTTTAAAAGATTGTAAACAAAACACCTACTCTGATTTTGTTCAGTGTGAAGTATGCACAAAAACCCAGAGGCCAGACCCTTAAAGTTAGCTGGAGAGATTGCTGGCAAATGTGAATCAAGGTGGTCAGAAGAACAATGGAGCATTCTGCTACTTGGATATATAGGAACTTGAACACCTGGGTTCCCAGCTTTCCAGATGTTACAAAAACCAGCACAGCACTGTGTTGGGAAACATCAGTGGTCAGCCTCTAAGCTCAGTGAAAGCATACATCAGTGAGTTTGTAAAGCACCATGCTAAAAAGAATCCATGGTCTGATTTAGGCTCATCTTAAACACAAACCAGTGAGTTTGGGATACACCTCCCACCCCAGACCACATGGTGTTCTTAGAGAAACCCTTCAAAGATAAGATACCAGGTGATTCCCAGAATAGAAACCAGAATGACACACCTCTCTTCCCATCCATGTTGCCTCTTGTCAGTTGCTACAGAGGACACTTCTAGCTGAGACCAAACAATGACCTTCAAAGTTTTCCAAGCCTCTTCCCTCCTTTCCTCAAGAGACTCTCAGTTGGTTCCTAGTCCAAATAAGTTGAAGGTAGCGGGGTGGTGGTCATGCACATGCTTAATCACAGCACTCAGGAGACAAAGGCAAGCAGATCTGTGAGTGTGAGTTCAAGGCTAGCCTAGTCTACAGAGAGAGTTCCAGGACAGCCAGGGCTACACAGAGAAACAGTGTATCAAGAAAAACAAAAGTTGATAGATAGATAGATAGATAGATAGATAGATAGATAGATAGATAGATGATTGATAGATGGATGGACGGAGAGACAGACAGACAGACAGATAGATAGATAGATAGATAGATAGATGAATGAAAAACAAGTTGAAGGTGGCTCAAGAAGGTGTCATGGGTTGAGGGGTGGGTGATTTGGAAGTCACGTTCTTGCACAGGTGAGTTTTCATTATGCCTTCTGCCTTACAGCCTGTTTAGGCCTGGCCACAGGCTATGAGCAAACAGTGGCTGAGGCCACTTTCTGTGGGGCATCCCTGACCTATGGGACAATAGCCAGATATATGAGGAGCTCTGGCTTCTGCACGCACACTGTGTTTGTCCTGCTTGCATGTTGCATCCCTCACCCTGCACCACCCTCGACCCCAGGTTCAGGGAACCGGGAACTGGGCTGTCTGGATCATGGAGCTGTTGCCCTGCTTCCCTTGGGATGTGGTTTCTGAGTTCACTATCTCACCATCCCATGGCTGCCAATGATGAAGACTGTCTTTTAATCAGATGATTTTGTCTTCCATCCTTTCCTGAAAACATGGTTCTGAAAACTGCTTGAGTGGATACTATTCCCCTCAGCTTCCTCCTTCCTACTGCTTGAATGGCCATGTAACCTGTGGCTGGTGCAGCTTTTCACTTCCCTCATTCCTATTGTTTGCCTTATTTTTTTTCCATAAAGTGTGCCCTGTTCTTCTTGTTCCCATGTCCCATTCATCACCCAACGAAGCTGCCCAGAAACAATCTGGATCATTGCCACAGTGCAAGAATGTGTGAGGCTTGTTATATGTCAACAGCTCCTATTCTGTATCAACATAAAGTGACAGATAAATAATGTGATTGTATTTGATGTACATGGTTCCACTAGAGATAAAGTTCAAACAATGTCATCTGCCACAAACAAATGTTTCACAGGTTGGGATCAACACGTGAAAACAGGTGTCTGCATACAGAAAGGTTTACATCTGAAGAGATGGATCCGCTAACACGCCATGATGTGTCATCACTGTGCAGAACATGGTTGACAGCCAGCTTTGCAATCACAGGGCCATCCACATCCTGTTTCCTCAGCAGATAATAGTGGATTCCAGCTGTTTATTCCTCTGCTTTACCTGGCAGAAGGAAGGGAGCCTAAAAAAAAAAAAAAAAAAAAAAAAAGCAAACAAAAACTATTGGTTGGCTGATAGAATTTACCAATTTACTGAAGATTACACACACACATGCCCATTTTGTAAAGCCTCTATGAACAAATGATTAATATTTATGAAGTATGTAGATCACTTAAGAACTCTACACTTCTGTAAACACATAAAAA
The DNA here is from genome assembly GCA_907164525.1 of Lophiomys imhausi. NCBI lineage: Eukaryota > Metazoa > Chordata > Mammalia > Rodentia > Muridae > Lophiomys > Lophiomys imhausi. Next base: position 4,282,871 of record CAJQZJ010032443.1, read on the forward strand.
AACTATTCTTATAACAGAAAAAAAATTCACTAAAAGAAATACCCAGAAATCACAAAAAAAATCTTTTTTACATAAAATTCAACTTCTCATTGAAGTATGGGCATCTTTTGTAATGTTCTAACAAAGGGCAGAATAGGTAAGATTCACAAGAGCATAAAGATGGGATGATTTTTCTCCCTAAAGGCATAATTTTACAGTGGTATATTAAAATAGCAGTAGATAAAATTAGAATGTGGAAAGGAATATATAGAGAAGAGAATGTATGATATAAATATCCAACACAGGGCTGTTTGTCACCCGCTTTAAGCAGGCTTCTGCATTTCACACAGACTCATCAATTACATGTTGATTCACATGTGGGTTTTCAGCATCTGTCCAAGGCAATGGGCCATGGACATATTCTGTGGAGTCAAAAGAATGCCTCTGGAGTCTAATTAATTTCTTGAAGTTTATTGGGAGAATGTTGTTGTGACCAAGAAAAAAAAAAAACATTTTTAATCAGCTTACAGCATTACTCAAAATAATCTGGGATTTTGAAAAGAACAAAAAAAAAATCAAAGTTTCTGCTTCAAAACTAAAGTAAGAAAAAAAAGAAATACATCCCTATCTCCTCTCTCCTAACCCAGTTGTCATGCCCCCAGCTGACTCCAATTTCCCTGCCTCCCAGTGATCTCCAGTACAGACAGGTGCCCAGGTCATCTACACTCAGAAGCCTGAAAACTGGTCCCCTACCCCTCCCTGTTCTTTGTGACACAGCAGGCCATACTTTGGTCCCTCAAGCTGTGCTACTCTCTCGCCTGTCTCAGCCAGGTGGGCTTCCTGGGGAAGATGCCTCTATGGTATCTCCTCAGCGCCACTGGTGGCTTCCAGCATCCTGCATACATGACACTCGGAGTTTCATCTAAAATATGAAATCCTCAATGATAGGAGAGTTAAAATTGAGCTGTTCAAACAGTGTCCCTTCAGATAGCCTCCTTATTCTCCAAAAGATGGTTCTGTCAGGGGCTTGAAAAGCCCTGAAGTGACTTTTGGGCTGCTGAACATGGCAAGTGTCTACAAGGTTCTCTGGGTCTAGGTGACTGTTCTTGCTCAGTCCTTTCCTCCTGGAATGTCACCTCTATAAACGTTGTGAGGTTAGGCAAGGTCTGGACTGAAGCACCTTTGCCAAGAATTCTGTTTTGTTCAGTGTTAAACTAACATGTCCTATTCTGTAAAGCGTGGCCCAGCCCACCCTCACTTGAATAATATATTTTCAGTGATTCTGAAAATGGGCCATGAAGCCGTCTGCCACATGGCTCATGTTTGCACATCTCCATATAGTTACGATTGCTGAATTTGACAGTATAACTCTGAATTTGATTAATTAAGAATGTGTAAAAACAAAGTTCTTGCATTATAGCTCGTTCCTTATCTTTGTGTCTTTTACTGTGATGTTGTAGAGCTTGGATCATATGGAAAACTAAAATATTATGACACAATGACTGAAGAAGGTAAGAATGACTTCAGAATTGTATGCTGTCGGCTTTTTCTTTTCCTTCTTTCATTTACGGTGTCTGTTGCTTGCCCATTTTTTAACCTCTTTATTTTCTTCTTTGCATGACCTCAGTAACATTATGTGGTTTTTGTTGTGTTTTGTTTTGTTTTTTTTGAGTACTGCATTTTTGTCTAGCTTTTGCCATTGTGTTTAGTTGGAATTAGAAACATGAAATACCATGGGTAATTATTTTATTCCATTCAAACTATCAAACCATCCCAATTATGTAACACACTCAGAGAAATGGTGTCAACAATGCAAGCAAGATCAAAACCCACGTAATTACAGGAACATACAGAAACATGTCCTCCCCACTCCCCACAGCATTCTCCTGAGATGCCCTGCATTTCAGAGGTGGATTAAATTCTGATGGATTTATTGTTTGTGCAAAACAATTCAACACTTCTAGTGCATACACCTTAAACAAGCCTGAAAACCAGTTCTTAGGCAGAGGGCTGTGGGCTTGTGTCCTCAGGCCCTGCCATCCCTTCCAACTCAGATAAGACCCTTAATCTGATGAGCCAGAGCCACCATTCCAGGCATCAGGGTTGTCTATATGAGATTCCCACTCTGTGAGGTCATGTGAGTCACGTTGACAATTTCCTAAGTCAAGATTTATCTTAAAATGCACTTGCTGATGAATTCCAGTCCTTATCTCAGAGACTAACCTTGTCACAGGCAGAATCACTTCTCACAATTATTTAATGCTGGAACTGAATCATAGAATAGCAATTTGAAATCTTTGAATTCTTATAAAGGGAGTTCTCTTCTCATCCTAGCTGTTGTTCCACCCCACACACATCTCCACATTTTGAGGAATATGTGCTATATATATTTTTTAAATCATTTGAGGCTTTTACATGATTCTTTCTCTGATATGAACAAGCAATGAGGAGGTACCCTAGAATGGCTTCCAGCACAATAAGTTCCCAAATGTGTTGCATATCTTACATTCAGTTTCTGGTATTTCTTAGCTGCCTTAGTCTGCCAAAGACCTTCTAGTTGCTTTGCACGCACAAGCTGGATTGTCTAGCAGTCCTGGATTTTTTAAAAAAGCCACTTCTCAGCCTCTCCCAGTTCTGAATTCTGTACATACCTGGGCTCTCCTGGGTTTCTGGTTAACTTGCAATGCGATTAAGTCATATGGCCACTAAGAAGATCTCAGGCAGAGTCCTGTCAACAGCCAGAGAAATACAGATTCTTGGTCAGTGAGAGGCCCAAAAACAGAAGGCTGCCTATAAGGACAAGTGCCCTGCCACCAGATAGATAGAAAAAGCCCTCTCCACATTGAAGGGAGCCCCCAGTCTGGCTGTTATTTGACTCCTGGCTTCAGAGAGAGGGTTTGTTAACATCTTCTGGGCTCTCACTAATCTCCACTGTGTCCTTTACAACACACTGCCCATGACCTACCAGCCCCACCCCCAACCTTGTTTCCCTCTCCCTTTAGAGTCCCTTTCTCTCTTTCTCTGTTTCTTTCCTTCTGCTTCATACAATCATACAAACAAATGCTGTTAGGTAGCCTCTCCTTCCTCTTTCCCTGCTACCCCAGATAAGATCACATGGAGATACAGTAGGGGTACTTATAGTCTGATGATATTACTTGCTAATGATTAGGATTTGGAGGAAGAAAATGAAAGTCAAACTGTTGTCTAGAGTAAGAACCAAAAATGATCCTTAGGTTAGGAAGCTTGACTACATGTAATTTGGTGGCCTCGTGGGTCACCTTTAACACTTTTTCACTTTGGCTTTCCCTCCCCTCATGTATTTCCCACTGTCTCTTATTCTTTGATAAATATTCATCCCCATTATGATAGGCAAATAACAACTAAGGCAGTATTCTATGAAATATTTTCCTGTGATGTTACTAGGTATATTTCAACATCAAGGAAGGGAGAGAGGGAGCCATATTTAAAGCACTAGGAGACATTTTACTTAAACCTCTTTACCAGGTGACTCTTGATCCTTGGCTGGGTTGTCAGACACCACAGTCTACAGTGAATCATGGAAAGGGCTCAGGTATACAGCATCCTCAGGCTTCTTTGATGGGAGAAGTCTTTCTGACTTACTTTTTTACGTGAATCTTCTTGTGGGACCATCCTGGAAATTCTACCTGAGGTTAACCCTTCATCTGGAATGAAAATCTTTAAAGAAGAAAAGTCTTCCATACACAAAACATTTCCATTGAGGTGCCAACATAAAGGATATTGTAGAACAGAGACCTCCCAGACCACACTATTTGGCAGGACAAGCTAAATTTGGCTTAAACCTAATTCTTGGATTCCATCAAAGAGACCCAAAGTCAACTTAGATCCCTCAGACCTGACAATAGACATTTTCAAGGGCTTCACACCTCTCAGTTTAAAATAATAATCATAACTGTGATTTATTACCCTCCATGCTGTTCAAGTTAAGGGAGTGTAATAAAGTGGAGGTGTTTGGGGCAATAACTATGGGTTCACCACCTTTGGGAAGTATTCTGTTCCATTTAGGCAGTTTTACAGTTTTAGCATGGTGGCTAGCCCTCCAGTAAGGCTTTATATGTTGGCTCATGTGATGAGTCATCATTTATAACTATTTACAGGGATTCTCTGGACATGATATAAGATCATCTAGTTGGAGAAAATCCTTTTTGTCCTGCTTAAATGGGTCAAATAGAAAGTTACATTATAAATGCCATCTCATCTCCAGAGAAGAATGGAATAGGGACTTTTAAATACACAGAACTGTCCTACACATAGATGGCACCTTATTTTTGAACACCTGTGCTGGGCACCCTACCGGGTACTCTGAGGAAATAAGATTGAAGAACAGGCTGTTTGTTCACATGAACCTACAGACAAGGGGGAGCAGTAACAGATAATAACTGAGGCATCGGGAAGAAAATGGTAAATACCAGACAAGTTCAGAAAATGGTGTAGAAAAGATGTCTGCCAGCAGGGAAGGGAGATTATTTTATGAAGAAAGTGGTCTTTGAATGAGCCCAAATAGGTCAGTAGATAGGAAATAAACTGGAGAAGGAAGATGGCAAGGGCTAACTGACTGGGCTGAGAGGAAGATGGAAGGGGGGGGCCACTCCTGCGTTATGAGCGGCTGATGCAGGCCTGTGGGTTTTGTAAACTTTGTATCGACTCCCCAGCACCATGATCACATGGGTAAGCTGTAATGACAGTGGGAAAAATCAAGGATCACAGAAATATTTTAGTACTTGAAGACACTGAGGACCAGAGGAACAAGTGATCCATCTGGGGATACAGAGACAGCGAGTGACGATGTGGGGCCTGAACTCAGTACAAGCCACACCAAAGCCCTGCCTTGTTCAGGTGCCTCTGGGGAGCACTGCCACTCAGGTGCCTGTCTACCACTGTCTTGGCTCCTCCTTTGTCTCTGTAACAAAGCATCCCAACAGATGCAGCAGCCCAAGCCATCTTTCCATCAACATGAGGATGGATGTGGTGCTGGGATATGACTAGTGCCTGTGGCTATCAAGGACAACCTTCTTGAAAACTTCTACTAGTGGGAGACATGAGAGGTGAAGGCTGTAAGACATTAAACCTTGAGAAGGAGGCAGGGTCTGTCTCTCAGCCTTGGGAACCTAGAGCAGACAGAGACCTGGAAGCCCCAGTCCAGCCCCAATCAAATACTACCTCCACAGTTACACCCGTTCCCAAGATGATAAGCTGTCTAAGCAGTGTGTCCCCTTAATAATAACTGCATAGGAATTATTTTACAGACATAAGAGGTTAGTAAACTTTGCTTTCCCTGGGTCTGTATTTGTTTTTGGGACAAGACATTTATGGACATTCAACTGAATGACCCTATTGTTGTGTTTCCAGACTTCAGCTTCACACACACAAACACACACACATACAGAGAGGGAGAGAGAGAGGAGGGGTGTGGGGAGAGAGAGAGGGGAGAAGAGAGAAGGGAGGGAGAGGAGACACCATCTCCTTGTCTCCTCAGAAAACAGCACTGCATATACATGGAAGAGCAACTTCAAACCTTTAAAGTGAGTAATCCATAGTTTATTTCTCATTTGCATATACCCAGATTTCATATTATTCTCACATTGGAGAATTCTCAATAAATTGATCGTGGCTTCTTAATATTGCTCTAAAAGCAAACATACAAAGCTAGTTCAGGCCAGTGAGATGGCTCAGCAGGTGAAGGCACTTGCTGCCTGTCTTATGTCCTGAGTCAATCAGCAGGACCCACATGATAGAAAGAGAGAACCAGTTCTTACAAATTGTCCTCTGATCTCTAGATATACACCATGGCACAAGCCCTGCCCCCATCCAAAACAAAAAACAAAAGCAAAAGTTCAAAAGAAAAAAATTATTGCAACATATTTTTTTCTAGCTGAACCTAACATCTCAAGCATACTAGGCAAGCAGTCTATCATAGACTGACCTACCCTTCCCAGCCCCAGTTTATATAACAGGCTTAAAGCAAAAGCAATATGGATAAGTAATCATTTTTATTCTTTGGAGATCAACATTTTATAGAGACAGGTGGGTAGCTGGAGAGTTACCTTGACTGACATCATTGAATGCCATGATATGTGGCCAAAACTACCTGCATTGGGTTATCCTGAGACCATTGCCACTTAACAAAGCCAATTGCGGAAGAGCTTTCACCAAAAGAATCAATCATTGTTCACTTGTATAAGTAAAAGATACAAAAAGTTGTGATAGAACAAAAATTATAAAGACCTTTCCTTGATGGAATTAAAAACCTGTTCCACGGCAACCAACAGCCCCTTTACCTGATCAAGAAACAATTAATATAATGGGGTCCTAAACTAGATATGTGGCTAGATTTTTTTAACTGATTGTTTCAAAGAAATAAAAGCACAAATCACTTACATTGTTCTACAGCCATGCAGTGTTCTTAGCTGCCATGAGCTAACACACTTCTCTTTCAAAGACAGTTGGATTTTGGAATACTGTTCAGCAGTGTTCTCTGTTGCCCAAGATATATCCTATAAAACAGAAGCAACAAAACAAGTCCTTGTGCAGTCTGTTGCCTTTCCTACACATTTTAATCATTGCTTGAATATGTATGACTGTGTCATATACAGTAGTATTATAAAATAGGATTGGTTCAACAATAAATAGCAGAAAATCCACATTAGCAATGTCTTAATCAGGTGGAAGTTCATTTTTCTCTCAAGTGTGGGACTCAGAAGATGTTGTAGCCCTACAGTTGTTTAAAACCCAGTTCCTTCCACCCACCCTTCTGCTTCGACACCCTAAGGTACCTTACAGCTTCCTCATGGTCCAAAATGTCTGCTGTTGAAGCCCCAGGATCACATACATAGTCCCAAAAGATGAAAAGGTCAAAATGATTTCATAACCCCACTCCTCCTCAGAAACTCATAGTCCCACCCCACAACCTCAAGTATTAACAGCCCCACTGCCTCAGAGAGTCAGAGCCTTACCCCTAAGATATTTTCTTTTTATTTTAAGGAACCTTTCTTGAAAGTCCTTTCAATAAATCTTTAGGATTTTAATCCTCCTCCACTGCTCTCTCCATCATCGCCTATTCCTAACCATGAACCTAACATCACACAGGCAAGCCTTGTCACATGACTAGTTTAAAAAAAAAACTTAGTAAATTACTACCCCTAATAATTAGATAGTAAATCATTAGGAAATGAAAACAGAAGGACATTTATGGGCTTGAAGTCTCATAACTTGAAGTCTCATATCAGGGAAATCTCACTTTCAGATACCTATGAGTGGATGAGGAAGGTTAAGATAGAGACAAGCTATGTGTGAGAAATCAAGAGCTTGAGGTAACTTTGGGAGTTCCCTGAGACAGCCAAGCAGAGTCCCTGAGAAGGGTCTTATGAAAGGCAGAGCTTGGGAGAGCTTCAGACTGAGCTATAGATGTAAATTTGCCAGCCACACATATATTCTTTGAAGTTACACAACTGGAGGTTAATATGTGACTCATAGATGTGAAAAGATGGTGGTAGACTGAGCTTTGGTGATTCCAAAGTTGTGAATCTACAAAGAAAGAGAAGGTCCAAGTAAGAAGGCCACCAGGTGAAGATGTCCCCAAAAGCAAAGGAGGATCACCTTAGAAAGGGGTCAGCTAACAAATAAGGTTAGCAATGAGTGGACCAGTGAGAACAGGGCATTACTGTGATAGAAAAGCCAGTTTGGGAGGTGGTGAGTTATCATAGTGATGTGGTCTAGAGACCAGCTTTAAGGCAGTGGAAGAGTAAGTGACTGAGAGGAAATGTGGCTTGAAATGTGTGGGTTGTGGCAGTAAGAGACTAAGGATGATGGGGCTCTCCTGTGTGGTGTTGCCATGTTACTGTGTTACATTGACAACAGAAGTAATCACACAGAAAACCATGATAAAACAGTTTAAAATCTACAGGGCAACTGAAAGGGGACTAGGTAGGGCTTTGGGGTGTATAGGTGGTGGGTTATTGGCTGAGAGAGATGTTCTAACAGCAAGGAGGGAGTAGAGAGGTCATTTCAAAGCCTATAGATGAAGGAGGGGATCCTGTCCATAGTGCTTGAGTTGGAAGAAAGAAAATAAAGCCTGCAGAGTGGAGGTAAAGGACAGTGTAGGTTTGCTGCCTTCAGGACCAGGAGGCTGCATCAGGTTAGGAACATTCAAAACCATCTGGAGATATGGATCCGGATGCTCATAGGTGATCCAGATATCCTACTGGGATGAAGGGATGCCGCTTATCTCTAGGAACAGCCTAACAGTTCTCACCTTTCTTGGAATGAATCCATGGGCCTTCTGTCACAGGAAAGCAGTGTCTATCCTGTCAGAAGGGAGAACTTCAGGTCCCTTGGGGGCCAGTTGGTAGTAGTGTCATGACTCGGAAAGAAATCAACCTTCCTCAGTTCAGAGAGAAAATTCAGCCCAGCCTAGGAAAGCCTTTCTCCTCAATATATTCAAAGCCAGGGAGGCCTGACTTAGAAAGGTACAAGACTCCTTCTCTGGAGAAGAGTGTTCAGATGTTGGACACCCAAAACTCCTCACTCATATCTATGACTTTCCCTTAGGAAATATGACAGTACTCAATGGCTTACCACCCATTGCAGCCTCTGAACTCCTGGCCTTGTAGCTGGTGAAGCTGGGTGCCTCCTTGGTCACACACCTAAGGTAAAAATCCTAACAGTTCCTAGACCTTTGAAAGAATAGATGGTGGCATATTCCCTTTTTACTACTGGCCCAAACTTTTACCAGAGTAGACATGTTAATCTCAAGTTAATTTTCAATTCATTAAAACTTTTTTTATGAAAATACTACATACACACAAAAGTAAAAAAGAGACTCTCTATTAAGGAAAGACCAGGAAGTGTCCCTTCTACCCTATAGTCCTAGCTATGGTTCTCAACATTCCTAATACTGCAACTTTAATACAGTTCCTCATGTTGTGGTGACCCCAGCCATAACTGTAATTTTGCTACTGCCATGAATCATAATGTAAATATCTATGCTTTCTGGTGGTCTTGGGCGAACCTTGTGAAAGGATCATTCAACCTTCAAAGGGGTCACGACCCACAGGTTGACAACCTCTGGTGCATACAAATAACACAACTATCCGAACACAGAAATGCCAGTTCAAAGAGTATGCATACATATCTCACTGAAAGATACTTCCAAAGTGACCTCCATAATGGCCTCACCAATTTATGTTCCCATTTTCTGTGCCTGGGAAAGCCTCAAAGGCAAAATTTAAATAAGCTCTTTGAAAACAGATGTTTCCTGAATCCATTGAAAAGCAGATAGATGTTGTAATAGAGCTTCTAACTACTTGTTTTAGAGACCAGGGTTTTTAGCAGAATTGAGTTAAAGCCCAGGTACAGCTGTGTTTGAAGGGGCTGCCCACCATGATAAGAGACAAGGCTATTCCTCCTACACAGAATATCCAGTTCCCTTGCTTCATTCCAGACCCCTGACACCCTCACAGAAAGTCTGGAAAGCACACTATGGGCTACCTCTCTACATTCCAATAGGGGGGCTGGAGCCCCACTGTGCACAGACACCATTTCCAGTATTGTGCTATGCTTCATTCATTCCAGTTCATGATTAAATGCATCCACTCCAACCTTCCATGGCCAGGGAACTTTGGGTACTTGAACAGATGCTTTCTGGAAGGCTGGGTTTCATCCAGAAAACAAATGTCTGAACTCACCATGATTTCTTCAGGGATGTATTCGGGCAAGTGTCTCCCTAGGACTGGATCTTAACAAGACAAACAGCAAACGTACATAACCAAGCTAAGCAGCTAGGACTGGGTCTGTCAGAAAGACCAGCCCTGCCCTGTGGGCAAAGCTGCCATCCTACCAGGGAGTTCTTCCTATGAGAATACATCTACTACTCAAATGCATTGCATCTTTTTTTCCTGATCTAAACTGTCAGCAGTAAAAGCAGAAAGATCAGACTTGGCAAGCTCAGGCTGATTTTGCCATGCTGCATATGTAGAAGGTGTTAAATGGCAGCAGAAGGCAAATTGTGGATGCTTCACCCTGTCTGTTTCTGACATTCCAAGAGCTCACAATGCTATGTTGCCTCGCCTTCATCAGTCAAACCGGAATACTGTTATTCTAAATTAATTATTCCCTAAAAACACACAAAGAGATCTCTCTCTCTCTCTCTCTCTCTCTCTCTCTCTCTCTCTCTCTCTCTGAAAAGAGAGAAAGAGGGGCTGGGGAGATGGCTCAGCAGTTAAGAGCACTGACTGCTCTTCCAGAGGACTTGTGTTCAGTTCTCATGGTGGCTCACTACCATCTGTAGCTACTGTCCCAGGGGACCAGACATCATCTTCTGGCTTTAACAGGCACCAGACACACACATGGTGTACAGACAGACATGCAAGCAAAAGACCTATGCTCATAAAATAAATAAATGAGAGAAAGGAAGGAAGGAGGGAAGGAAGAAAGGAAATAAGGAAGAATCCATTCCCAAAGGAAGCTGCCATGTTCCTTAAGCATGGTTAATCTCCTATGATTAACTCTAAGAAGAACTGAATTGTCTCATTTCAGTCATGGGCCTCTATGCCTTGAGTTATGGAGTTCCAGATTTATAGGTACCAGACTGCAAAGAGGAGGGGAATGGAAAACTAGAAACTCAAAGTAAGCACCAATTCTTATATACAGGAAATCCAGGTGACAAGAGATTATATCAACAACAACAAAAAGTAACAAAATAGTGGCTGCTGCAGATTAAGTCTTAGCAAGTCTAATGTCTTTTATTTTATATCAAGATAAAGCATTGGGTAATATGCTACCTCATCAGCAGAAAAAGGTTTTTGTTAGTTTCAGGGATTTTACCACCAGTATGCAGCAACATACTCCAGGTCCAAGCGTTAATGAGCTGCCTGGGACAAGGCCTCACCATGTCTTAGGAAATACTTGCATCAAATGCTGGTGGGTCTCTGGGTGTGCTGCCTACTTTGTCAGTAGTGTCTCCTTAGCCATCACTCTCTTAGCTCTCTCCAAGGACCCAGGGGATGGAAACAGAGAAAGATCTTAAAGCTTCCATCTATAGGCCCACCTAGCTCAGAAATCCAAATCCAAGAAGGAAATGGTCACAGAATAAAGCTTCCAAAACAGAGAAGGATCCCTGATAGGCCTCCCTGGGGGCCCTAGTTCTCCTGAAACACTGTGATAAAGACCTGCTACAAGGCTTTTCGCTTGTACACCTCAAATTTTCCCTGAATTTCATTAGATAATCACTTTTCAAAGATGACAATATAACCTGTTAGTTCTGCTAAACTTTCTAAATCTACCCAAAGTGTAGATTTAAGCAGTCCCTGAAGTTTCTGCCATGTGCCTCTAGGCTTTCCCTCTTTCTCACCCATTGTCCAAAAGCAAACTCAGAATTGAGTTTGAAACAACAATTTGAGCTCCTCCCCCACCAGCCCCTTCTCTGTTGTTTGTCGTAATGATGCCATAGCCACAAATCCCCAGAGAGCCTGCCTCGCACTAGGGGACAGATACAGTAGTCCTGTGATGCCTGAATACTAGCTAGGAAAAAGGTCTCGAAGTGTCTGTGATGAACACCCATAATAGGATGCAGAGCAATGTGCTGTCATAGAAGAAAGAGATCCCTGAAGGGTATGCTGCCTAAGGTAGAATCTGGTAGAGTAAGAAAAAACACTTAGTGTGGAGAATTGGGAGCCATGTGCGGAATGAGTGGAGGTGCAGGAGACACAATGGGAACTAGAGTCCAGTGAAGATGCTGGAGCTGACAAACAGCCACAGAGGCTCAGTATGAAAGAGTTAAAGGTAGAGTCAAAAGGTCTTGGCATTGATGGGGTGTTATCCCTGGAGAGAGAGAGCTAAGATGCCCCCAGGGGGGCAGGACAGTATAGTGTAGACATCATCAATGGCTTGTACAGGTAGAAGAGCAGATTCCTAGAAAGGAGAACAACACATGAAGTTTGGAGGATTTGAGTTTGTCAGAGACATTCCTGAGTGGAGGTATCAGTCTTCTGGAAAACAGGGTCTGGGCTTCAGGACTTGTGGACATTCAGTTGGGTCCTCTGGAAGAAGAGAGAATGAGGAAGAGGGGCCAGGAGGAACACTGAGAGTTACTGACATGTGAAGAGCTCCCTAGGGGTTGTGAAAATTAAAGATGCTTTTGAGGATGGGGTAAAGGAAGCCAAATGCTACCGAGAAATCGGGTCATACAAAGGCAAAAAATAACCAAGGGCAGGTTCCCTGGAGCAATGTTGACAGACCTTGGGTACAGAGGTAATTCATGGCACCAGCATAGCCAGTATTCCAAGTGGGGCACCTGCAATGCAAAGGTGAGAGGCCAGTGCCAGAAGGAACTGAAGGCCCCAAAGGGACTGTGTGATGACCTTGAACCAGAGAGAAGAGGCAAAGACTGAAGATTGAATATGGTGAAATGCCTGTGAGAGAAAAGTCTGTAAACTGGAAACATTAGAAGTAAAAATGTCAGTATGTAAATACCAACATTTGAAAAATGTTGAAAATATTTCAGTGTGTTTACAAAAGTGTGCTCATTTTCCCCATGATGAGGTAACCAGCTCAGAATGTAACATAATAAATTCACATTGGACATGTGTACGCATTCTCATTCACTACAGATCTACTCATATAATTATACCTATAAATGTAATGACAATTGAATTATGTTGATCGCTTCTACTGTGACATTAACCCACAGTTGACTAAAGACAGTTTACAGTAGTATGTTAACTTCATTAATATCAATATACTGTAATAAATAGTTTACATGGTGGTTTTCAGAATGAGGGAAATAATTTAGAGGTTGTATTTCAAAAACAGACTCAGGGTGAATAAAAATCCTATGTTTTGCTTAAGATAAAATTATCATCTTTAACTTTTTAAAGGTATCTAACATTTTTCTTTAAAGAATAAAAATCAAGCAAGTCCCTCTTAAGAAATTACTGTTTCACAGAGTTTGTAGCATGATCCATTCATCTTTCCAAGCTGCTATGTAGCTGCTGTGCCAAGGAGCCTTTTAATTTTTATCCCCTGAGCTCACACACATGCACACATTTACACACACACTGACTCTCAAGAAGGCCTGTACAGTAAGAGCAGGAATCTGAAGGCCTTGTGACTAAGCCAGGCTATAATGCTCCAGGGGCACCAGATAAACCTACCAAACACTACCAAAATCATAGCACAGTTTCCTTACGATTTCCCAGATAGCTTGAGTTTTAGGGAGAGTTTCATTGTAGTGAACATCTGATGAGCCTGCCATTGCTGCTGTAACCACTGAGCCATCTCTCCATCCCACAAGCCTGGCATTACTGGGGATTAGAAGAAGTCTGGAAGAAGACCCTTTCTCAGTGACGTCTACCTCTAGTGGTGAAAATAGGCATGTGGCCAGGACTGACAAGTCGGAGTGGGTGCCAACAGATAAACCTTCAGGTTAGCCCCTCATAAATGAGGAGCCACATAGTAAAGGAGGAACAGGACCCAGCCTTCTCTCCCCAGGTTCTCACAACACTCCCCAAACCTCCTCTTCCACCCCAAAGACATTTTTTGGACTGACCCCAGAACTTCACAGAATGAGGGAACAATGGTATGACCCCTGCCTTTCATCTCTGGACTATAAGAACTCACTATGCCCCAGTTGTCTCCTACTTATCACTAGAAAGTTCTCATCCTGTGAGCGCTCTCAATTCCACCACAGCTGTAACCTTGGAAGTTTCCAAGAAGACTGAGTTGAGGTTATGGCCAATAGGAAGGAAGTCTAACCGTATCTGCTGGCCTCCAGATGATGGGCACAAGGTTTGTTGAGCTCTCCTGGGTGCTGAGAATGCAGCACGAAGGAACAATGGTAAAAAGCCCTGCCAGCACCCAGCTTCTCTGCCAGTAGAAAACAATACGTAAACAACAATAATAAGGGTAGTAGGAATAGCTTCTCCTCAGGAAATAAGCTGGGGATAGAAAATGCTAGACAGGGGCTGCTCAGGGAAACCAGGGTGAGGCAGTGACATTTGAACAGACACTAGACAGAGGTGAGACAGAGATAGTGAGCCTCTGATTCCTGAGGGGAGAGCTTTGCACAGAGCAGGCCAGCCAGTGTCATAGTCCAGAGTGGAAGGGTTTCCAGAAACAGAGGGGGCTAGCCTGGATGGAGCAGAGCAAGAAGGGGGTATAGGGACAGGGTCAGAGTAGTCAGGGATTAGCTAGAATCCTGCAGGCAACTGTAAGGACCTGTACCTTCACTTTGATCTGGAGATACACTGCAGACCATTCAACCAAGAAAGGGTTAATATGACCTAATTTATCTATCTCTGGCAGTGCTAGGATGACAGAGAGGTAAGGGGTTAAGGGGATACACCAGCTGGCTGAATTGCTCCTATGGGGAGGCTTGGTGGGACTCAGGAAGTGAGGGCTGGAGGGAGAAGTTGCCTAAAATGATGCGAAAATAGAAACACCTGATTTGCTGCAGGATGGCATAAGAGAAAAAGGCACTTGGGGTGACCCATGGCACCCCTTAGTTCTGGCAAAGCCTTGTCAGAATGAGGATGGCCTGTCCGCTTGGTTCCAGTCTGAACTTTCCTAAGAGAAGACAAGGAAGCAATGGACAGGTGTGGGGACAACTCAGATGACCTATGGCTTTCAAAGCTGCCTGCCAAGCCCTGGACTTCAAAGAGAGAGACAGAAAAGGCAAAATTGAAAACACAGAAACAGACTTGAAAAGACTCGTTTTCAAGTTTTTTCCTCTCCTCTCCCCCCCACCCCGTTTCTTTCTCTCCAAGTAGCTAGCTCCCTTTACAACTCCCAACTCCTTTTGTCCCTTTTTTTTTTTTCTGCTGATGCTGAGGCTGTGACACTCTGGACCTAATCTGGTCACAAGCCCAAAGGGTCCCTTTTGACAGTTGCCTATTACAGGCTTGCTGGGGAAATGTGAAGGGATTTCTGGGAGTGGGGGCTGTTTTAATTAATTAACAATAGGACAGAAGCCAAGTTTACCTCCCTTAAGTGAACAGACCTTCAGGTTGTCTCATGGTGGAGCTTGAGACTTCTGGTTTACCTCGAAGTGATCCAGCCAAGGACTTTGGTGGCTGTTTTACTCGGTTCATTCTCATTCCCAGGAAGCCCACGGCTCCCATTTTCTCCTTCCAAGTTTCCTGACCACCCCCTCAATGCACCCTCCTGTGAGGACACTCAGCTGGTACTCTTGCACATTTCAAATCAAACTAAACTCTACTAAAATTGTGTGCCAGGTTTGACGTAGGTGCCTCACGATCCCAGCCGAGTTTGCTATTTCCGAGGCTTCTAAGTACACAAATATCTGCAGCTATATAAAAAGACAACATCTTCAGGGTTTGCACCACAGCAGGGGATATTTTTAAAGCTGCTTTGAATCAGGATGAAAAAAAAAATCCCTCCATGGCTCACCTTCAAAAGTATTCAAAGGTGTCTTGATTCTTTCTTGCCAGGCACAAAGCAGCATGGTTGTTTCTTACGCCCATCTTCTGTGCCCCCCACCTAAATGTGGGCCTAACACTTAGAGGTGATTTTTAGAGGGTTCCCTGAAGCTCAAGCACCAATCCAACAAGCTGAACTGAACATCCCTTCCTTTGTCGGGCTCTGCCTTCCACCCTCAGGAGTGTGTGCTGAGGGCTGAAGATGGGCCTTGCTAAAACCTAATCTTCAAGACAAAATCCTTTCAGGGAAGGGTGCCATTATCAGTGCTCAGAATGAGAATAGTTTCCAGGTCAGAACAGTAGGGCTAAGGACAGTCAGGGGAAGAATGTGAAGGAAAGAAACTGAAGAATCCCTTGCCAGCTTTGGCATCTTAGCTCAGCTGCTCCTGAGACTAAACCCCAAGAGAAAAAGGCAACAACAGGTGGGAACCTTCTCTTAATAGCACAGAAATCTAGACTGGCTGCAGAAGGGAAAACAGTGACACACAAGTAAGAAAACCCTCACTGATGGTCACATGATTAAGAGCCACAACTCCCCAGCCCCACATCACTTCTCACTCTGCCATAGTTCTTGCAGAACTATTTGGGAAAACCAGACCAAGTGTGGCCAACTCTGTGTTGAAAGATACTTTGTGACAAAGTGAGCGGCTATAACCGGACATGCTTGACAGTTCAGTTTTTAAATCATTTCTGTCTGCCACACACAGAAGCTGTGGAAGGGATCTTGTGTGCATGGACAAACCATGATCACTATTCTCTAGCGCCTTTTGCCTGCTGTGATTTGTGACTTGAGGGCAGTATTCCGGCTAAGTTGGTCTAAACAGGCTTGCTTCTTCCACACCCTTTTCTACTTTGCTACTGTGTTACACAGTTTTAAAATAATTTATTTGATCTCTTTCTTTCATAGACATACACAGTAATATAAGCTCAAATGTAGACTCCCACCATAGCAGTAAGATTTTGTTAGCAGAAATTCCAATGAAATTGCAGAACCTCCTTTTGCCTCCCCTGCATATAAAACATATGACTTGGGGACTCCTTGGGATTGTCTTCTATGAAAAGTAACTCCTTTAGGCTTAAGGTTGCAGGGTCCTAAAGGATACCTTCCCCATCTGCCTAGTGCCCAGAGAAGACCACCAGGCAGCCAGGAAGTGCCTAGCATTTGCTGGGCTACCACCAGGCAGTCACATCCCTACCTGCCTCCTTTATTTTTCTTCTTTTTCTCTTCCTTTCCATGCTTCCTTTTACCCCCTCCTTTTCAAATGTCTTTCCTTCCCCCCTTTTATTCCCACAGTTTACCACAGAGATTAAGTAGAAACAGGCGAGTTCAAACTACCTTCCAGATAAGCACCTGCCCATCCCTTTATCTTTCCTTCCCATTCCTTATGGCATCTGAGTTAGTCAGTTTCTTCATCACAGTGACAAGGTTCTGGAGAAAAACAACTTAAAATAAGCTCTGATTTATCTTGTCTCCTGGCTTCAGAACTTGAGTCCCCCATCACCTGGTTCCTTTGCTTCAATTCAAGGGGAAGCAGAACATCATGGCAGTTAAAGCCTGTGCCAAAGTTGAGCTGCTCACTTTGTAGTGACAGGAAGCAAAGGAAGTAACAGGAAAGGGCTAGGATCTAGTTATTCTCTGCAAAGTCATGTCTTCCTCTAAAAACTCCTCGCCTGCCACAGTTCCCACCACCTCCACTGGCCTACTTAAATGTCTAATCCATCAATGAAGTAAATCACTGATAAGGCAAGAACACTCAGTCTGTTTTCTCTGAAGATGCACTCACAGACACAGAGGGGGGGCACTAATCCCCTTGATATCAGTTACCCAATCAAGTTGATGCCCAAAATTAGCTATCACACAGTCCAAGCCACATTCTGGCCTTATGTTCTGTTTCTCATCTCCCCTCCCCCCCCCACCCCATGCCTTTGAGAGCACAGTTGCACAGCATACTCATTGCCTAGACTGACACCTTTCTATTATAAGAAGTTTAGGTGGTGACTGGCAAGATGGCTCCATGGGTAAAGTGCTGACCAACAAGCCTGACGACCTGACTTCGATCTCCAGAACCTACACAGCAGAAAGAGAAAGCTCACTCCTATGAGTTGTCATCTGATCTCCACATGTATACCATAACATGCATATGCCCCCCAACTTTAAAAAGTTTTTTAATGCAATGGATTGAAATACAAGACAAATTTAAGTTAAAGAGCTTAATAATGTTGCTCAAAATGTATTCAAAAGAAGTTTAGGTTAGTGGCTAATGGAGCCATGGACAGACATGATCCCATCCTGTGCCACCTTCACATAAGTGATTACATGTCCTATCTCTCTAACAGTCGTCACCATTCTGACCTGCCATGATTCCCATACATGGGGAAGGGAGAGGTGTGAGTGCTCACCTGCCAGGCCCAGCCTTGGAGGTGGCACTCTCCTAGAAAAATATTTTCATTTGATTTGCTTCTAACTTATGAAAAGTAGAATAAGATCCCCTGATATTATGTTGTTAGGTAACACAACCAACAAAAAAGCCCCAGCCGAATATTGTGGGGCTGAGAGTATTTTGAGGAACACATCATGCTGGAATCTAGGCAGTAATCAGTTAGTTCAAAATGAGAATCCTTTGTACCTTGACTATTCCCAAGGAAAAAAAATCAAAGATTAAAAGAGAGAAATGGGCTTCGTGTCCCTAATCGCTACACTTTGCATGCCTATTTTGCGTGCTTGTCGCATGTGTTTACCCATTAATTATGTCAATAATGAAGGAGAAATGAGGCGCTGCACTTGTAGCACAGCTGTTTACAGTGATTGCTTTAAGCATGGTATTTTTTTCCCAGCACCTTTCCCAAAGTATCTCATCACCAACATGCTCGGTTGATCATTCTTTGCCCTAAATCCCCAAATGGAATCAGTCGCCGCCTTGATGCTTTAATTGCAGCTGACTCAGCTTATCTGGAGAGCTGTCTGTCCCTGACTCCTTTGGAAGCTGCAGTCATGACAAATGCTTGAAAACCAAAAAGTCAAGCCAAAGGACTGCAGGGCTTGGGTTTCCTTCCCCGCCATTGTCCAAAGCAGATCTGGGATGAGCATTTAATTCCAAAGCTGTGGCTCCTCAGCCTCCTTTGGGGTCTCAATGGTAGGGGTAGTTTCCGATGCTTGATGTTTTTGTGTGTTTTTGGGGGTGGGGGGGGAAGAGGTCGAAGTCATACATCAACCCTGGGGTCCAGAAGTTTGCAGCTTTCAGACAGAGAACCCGGCTGAAGAATCCACCAAGGTAAGAAAGTGCTCCCCATATAGGTGGAAAGGCGTTTGGGTCAGATGGAATGTACATTCACCCTGCTGTGGTGCAGCCCAAGTGGAGATCACACACCTGCCTTGGCAATCCTTCCTCCTCACTCTGTTTCCTTCCTGCTACTTTCTCTTGATTCAGGGAGGTTCAGAGAAAAAGCTTCAATTCTCCACAAGATTGCCAAGAAGAAATGCCAAGTGGATGAGAATGAAAGGCAGAATGGGGCTGCCAATCATGTGGGTGAGTGACAGATCTCCATCCCTTCTCCTTCCCTGGTGGGTATGTGAGGGTGTCAGGGGGGGCAGAGAGACAGAACCAGTGTGGGTACCCCTGACCCAGTGCCAGTTCAGCCCTTCCTAAACAATCCCTTCTTCTCCACCTGGGACAGGGCAGTAATAGACATGTTAATATCTCCTGTAACACTAAAGGAAGTCCACAGGGAATAGTAATTGTAACCAAATCGCCAGGTATTCTGTTCAAGAGGTGATAGGCACTTGACTTCAGAAAGCCACACCAAAAAAAAGAGATACACCCAAGTCATTAAGGTGAGCGTCCTGCTTCTGTACGTTTGACTGGTGGTCAGATTGTATATCTCTGATACTGCTCACAGCACCACCACCCCCAAATCACCACTCACTTACCCAACAGAGTCCCTTTAAGTCCATGCCATTTCCTCTTTATTAAGAATTCAGCAATATCAGGACTGGGGAGATGTATCAGCAGATAAAATGCTTGCTATATAAGTCTGAGGACCAAAGTCCGGATCCCAGCACCCCTATAAATGCTTGATGGGAGTGATGACCTAACATGTAATATTAGCACTTAGGAGCCAGGAACAGAAGATTCCACAAGGCAAGATAGAGAGCTACACTGTCCAAATTAGCAAACTCTTGTTCCCCAGGAGACCATGCCTCAGTAAATAAAGTGGACATCCACCTTTGGCCTCCATACACATGTATGCCAACCCCACATACATACACATGAACACATGCACACATGCACTCACATCACACACATATACACAGGCCAAAAAAATTAAGTGAGCCAAAATCAGCCTAGGTCTGTCTTGGCTGACTTTTCTAGAATTCCTATGTGACCAGATTGTGACATTCAGGAATCTTATTTTAACTTGGGGCATCATGTTCCCTTTCTCCTGTCTGTAACTATAATATAGCTCTCAATTCTAAATTCAGACTAAATTTAACCTAATCTGGATCCATGCTGTAAATGAAGCTATTGCCCAAGTGACTAAAATTATCTGCAGACAAATCTCAACAGTTTTGCTCTCAAAATACTTCATAGAAGAGTTCCTGTCTCTCCTACCATCCTGAATTCTAGCCCAGGCAAAATTTCAGTCAAGGAACGGTCAAAAGTCAATTGAGTATTTATAGAGAACGTGGACAGGAATCAGTTCAAATGTTAACTAGCATTGGGTTATAAGTTGCAGGTTTTTGTCCAATCCTCTCTATTTCACCAAACCTGGGCACAGTTTTCAGAATGAGCAGAGTTTTGGTTTTGTATTGTAAAGCCAATGGGGAAAGTTATTACCTGGTTAAGCTCTAGGTGTGATTTTCTGGTTCAATTCCAAAGGCTACTTTTCTATTCTGCTTGTTGGTTTTTCTTTTGAGGGGTGAATTAGCCTGGAACAGAAGGTTTATGTGGCTGGGTTCATTCCCAGACCTCCTCTTGCAGACTGGTGTCTGTAGGGTTAGATTTAATCATCTGTGACATATACCTCCAAGGAACACCCTGCTGGTGGGGTCATTGAAGGACTTGGTAACAAAAGGAGTGTGTGTCAGAAATCTGTGCTTCCCAAAGTAACCCCAGGATTTATTTTCATATTTCTGCAACAATAAAGACTGTAAAAGCACACTCAAGTTAGAGGCTGAGCCTGAGAGGTATTTCTTATTTGTCTGTGTCCATCCTGGAGAACCTAAAACCCCTTTGGATCCCCACATCCTGATTCTGGGATCAAGTTTGGCTCAGCAATCAATCTGCTTCTGGGAATGTATGAAGTCTTTCATGTCCCCCAGGTACTTAGTATCTTTTATTTTAAATAACTGAATAAAATATACATAACCTGACATGGCTACAGACAGCAGATCATTATACACCACTGACATGATTCATCACGGGTGGATCAGGGAAGCCCAGATTCCTACACTTTCCATACCTTCATTGTGCCTCAGGACATCACAATTGAATTCCTGAGCATTTCTCTAGGATTTTCAGTATTTGACTGCTTCAAACCAACCATTTTTTTGTATTTTTTAATGTTTATTTATTACTTCAGGTTACATCTCCATCACAGTACCCTCTTTCAACCCCTCCCAGCCCCGCCCTCCCACCCTCTATCCCTATCCCTTCCATCCTACTTCTCCAGAGTGACCTGTCCCTGGATATATTTTTATTGAGTTCTTTTTGTTAGGGGAGCATAATAGTGTCTCGCTATATTACCCAGGCTAGATTTGAGCTTATGACAATCCTCCTACATCTACCTACCAAGTGCTGAGATTTTAGGCTCTATTTTCTTATGCACTAATGACAGAAATATTTGGTCCTTCTGAAATTTCTAGAAAGAAAACTTCTGTTCTTCCATGAGCATCCTGTGCGCTCACATCGGAATAGCTTAGGAGACTGCAGTCCAGTGACCCTAACTCCTGACTCAGCACCACTCAAGCATTCCCTCCTGACCCTAAACAGAGTTGGTGTCAGTAGGAGTCTTTCTTTTTCTTTTTTTATTTTAAAGATTTATATTTACTTGTATGTGTCTATATGTGCCCCAACATGCACACGGGTGCCCATGAAGTCCAGAATAGAGTGTTGGACCAGCTAGAACTTCAGTTAATGACACTTGTGATCCACTCAATATGGGTGCTGGGAACTGGACGCAGTTCACTGAAACAACAACCAGTGCTCTTAACTGCGGAGTAATCTCTGCAGCCTCAATGGGAGACTTTCTGTTTCACTCCCTCTTACGTTCCAGTTGAACCTAATGGAGCCTAAGCACTAGTCACCTGGAGGTGTTTCTCTTAGTCCTGGGGAAAAAAATATCTTTCAAGAAGAAATTGCAGTGTCAGAGATTCAGATTACTCATTTCTGTCTTGCCCAGACCCTGTCTTGAGGGCTTTACATTCACTTTCCTACCTCTCTACAGGTGGGGGAGTGGTAGCAACAGTAGCAGTAATGGTAGTAGTGGCACTGGCACTCTTGGCAGCACCTAAGCTCTCCAGGTAGGAAAGTGAATGCCACAGAGGTTGAGGCACTTGCTGAGGGTCATCCAGCATAAGCTGTTCAGAGAGAGTAGAAACACAGGCCCATCTGATTCCTAATGTTACAGAGTTACAGGGCCTGAACAGGGCCTTTGTGCCTCTACCTGTCCCAGGAAAACATTTGCTGACCCATAACTTCTCTCTAACTCACTCTCTCATTCAGGAGCGTCAGACTGGGGCTTTGTTCCTTCTCTCAGCTCCTCCCTCGCTTTTCTTGAAACAGGACACCAGTGCAGAATGTGCTATGAGTGTTCTCAGGATTACAAGAAGAGACAGGTGGCCAAATCCTCCTTCCTTGTATCCCTCCTCCTCTCTCAGCACTGGCAGTTTTGTCTTGTAAAGACTGAGAGTATGAGAGCTGAAAGCAGTGGACCCTGCATGGACATCAGCCACAATGAACCATCCACAGCAGGCAGGAGTTGTCCCAGCCCAGAGGAAAAGGGGGCCAGACAAAGATGGCAGGCTAATGGTATAGCCTAGGACATGGTACCCTAGCCGGTGACCTTTGCAGGAGGGTGTTATTGCAGGGGTGATCCAGCTATCTCCCAGTCTGTATCTAAATGTCTAAAGGGATGTATGTCCTTGCATAGCCTGTCACATATGGCAGCTGATAGGGCCTCCAGTGGTGTCATAAAAGCCAACATTATGGAAAGGGAAGGGACAGCACAGTAGGCAGCACAGGGTGAACAGTGAAGCCCTTTCTTTGCCAGTGCCCAACACCAGCTTTGGGTCTCAGGTGCCTTTTCCTCACCTTCTCATCACCATTTTAGAACCTTCATTCCATCCCTTTACACCTATTAATTCTTATTGTTTTCCTTCCATTTAAATTATGCCACAGAAAAAATTGAACTCCCCAACAGCACGAGCACAGAAGTCGAAATGACACCATCGAGCGAAGCTTCAGAACCTGTGCAGAACGGAAACCTCTCCCACAGCATTGAAGCCGCAGAGGCCCCGGTATGATGTCTGAGCATGGCAGTGCAGGCTCCTCGGTGGCCCAGCTGCCAGCTGAGTGAACACCAAGAGGGGACTGATTCATATATGTGTGTTCCCCCGGACCTCAATGGGCAGCCTCTGTGTACACTGAATGAACACCCAAACTCTCTAAGCCATCGTTTCCTCAGGGAGGAGAGAAGGGCAGGCATATCAGAATGTGGAGATGAAAAGGCATGTGCTAATGTACGATAAAGCTTGGTGGTTACGTTTTTAAATTCAGTGCTATATAACAGAAAATTCACACTCTTCACACCTTTGTGAGATCTTTTGTCTCTGTGATTGAAATTAATACTCTTTGGCCCCATCCACAGTTAAACCTCAGCCAATGAACTGTTCTTCCTAGGTGCAAAAATACCTACCATTTACAAAACACCTACTGTGTGCCCATATGTGGTGCTAGACGCTTTAGGAATGCCCAGCTTCACACCTCGCAGCTGAAGGTATGGGCATTGGCCCCTCCACCATGCAGCTGAGGAAGCCAAGCTGGATGGATGAAATGGTTAACTGGGTTACCTAGTTGGCAGGCAGTGAGCTGAGACTCCATTCCGTTTCAGGCATGCCTAAATGCAGTGTCCAGGCTGCTTCCACCATAAGCACTGCCTTCAGACCACAGTGGCTCAAACAGTGGGTCTTGTCTTGATCTAATGACAGGGCTTCTAAAGCATGGGGCCCCAGTTTTGCATCTAACCAAGTACCCTCCAACAAAACTTTCACAGATTGAAAGGCACTTCCGAATCCTCAAGCAGATGGGGAAGAGGGTTGTTCTGACTTTCGAGTGCTGTAGTGAGCCCCAGGGCGTGGGGTGGACTGGGCTTCCTGTTGATGACAGTGCCCCTGGCCCAAGGACCTCACTTTGAATAGCAACACCTAAAGTCTTCAAGCCAGTCTTGTCCCAGAATTTTCTCCATGAGCTGCTAGACAGTACCCACAAAGAGAACCGAACTTATGGTCAATATGTTCTAGTTCTTCCTTTATATCAGGAAGTGCTCTGCAACAGGGACACTCTGCCCTCCGGGAAAAGCCTGTTAATTCTTGCCTGCTACCCCTCATCTCTAAGAGTCATTTAGGAGAACCTCTCCGCTTATCTGAAGAGAGTTCAGATCTCTCTGCCCTCGTGTCCTCTGCATTCCAGCTTCTCACACTCCTTCCTGGAGCCTGGCTGCCACTATGGTAGCTCAGCAGTGATCTGGCAACAGGGCTTATGTCCACATGGATAAGCAGCATGCGGTGGCAGGAGGCAGGCCCCAAGGACATCTGGCTGCCCTTGGGGCTGGCACAGTCACAGGTGTGCAGAGGGACACCTCATCACCATGACACTCCATCTGGCTGGCCTAGGGACATCTGCGTCCCTTCAAGGGAGGATCTTGCTTCAGGGGAATGAAATCTGGCTAACTCCTGTCCTTAGAGTTGCCCCAGGTCTCAGTGCAGGGAGATGGGCAGATTCGTGCGCTGTGCTGGCTCATCTGGAGAGCAGTCAGGCTACCAAAAGTCATCACTATAGCTGATTACGGGGTGACCAGCCAAAGCCACAGGGTGAGTTGCCAGCCTAACTGAGCACTCACTTCCTCCTCCTCCTCCTCCTCCTCCTCCTTCTCCTCCTCCTCCCTGACTTATTTATACCCCTAATCCTCCTTAAAGCACAAATCCTGAAAATACTGCCTCATTGGTGCTATTGTGAGAGCTAAATATGCCTTTGGCATAGAGCCACATGCTAGCGACTTACATCATATGCCCAAAATTGCTGCTTAAACAGCATTCACCCTTCCTTGAAGGATTCCTTGTAGGTAAAAGTGAAGAGGGGTTGTATACGTATATGCTTTTGGGGAGGATTAGGGGTATAAATAAGTCAGCCAACAAACATTTGGTAGCTAATAATGGGGCAGAGTGATCATGTGTACAATGCTCTGGGAGCATGCCAAAACAGAAATTGATCCTAGCTGGGGAAGATCCGAAAACTCTGTAGAAAACATAACATTTGAGCGGGGCATTGATGGATGCTAGGAATCTGTCACTCATAGAAGAAAGTGATGAAATGACAACCTGTGCAGGTGTCTAAAAAACTTAGGTTTAATGATTGCTGAGCAAGGTGGTAGATCTGGAGACTGAAAACCAAGGTGAGGAAAGATACACCAGGAAGCATAAACTGACTTGAGGTTTTTGACGCATCCATCAGATCAGAAGGCTTTCGGTATTCATCCGGGACAGACAGTGTGGTGGGTACTAAAGCTGTGTACACCTCCTAGCAGAGCTGAGACTGATGGTCACAGGGACACAGAGAGTACAGGAGGGTGACGGCACAGGGGAGTGCAGAGCCCTCTGGAGATCCTCATGGAAGGGGTGTCCTTCAAACTGAGCATGAATCTGTGGAAGGAGCCCAAGGCACAGCAGCAGGAGACAAAATGAACTTAGCATGTTTGGAGTCAGGGGAAACCAAGAGAAGGAGAAGTAGCAAGGAGGCCAGCCTTTACACGATGGAATGTTTGTCTTAGGCAGGGACACCTACTGAACATCCCAGATGTGACTGGCTCTTCCAGAATGCCCCCGACACTGCACCCAGAATGTATTAAAGCCACAGTGAGGCAGAGAGGTCCATGAGGGCTTGGTGGAGCTTGTATCAGTGCAGTGGACCAAGAGGAGGAGATAAATATGCATCATGAAACATGGTGAACATGCTGTCCATCCCTTGACAGTGGGGAGCCTTGAAGGATTTAGGGAGCAATGGCAGCTTTTGGATGTTTTTCGGGAAGATAACTCATCTTGTTCAAGAAGTAACCAGGTGGCTGGAGATGTAGGTTGGTAGTGGAACACTTGCCCAGCATGCACAGATCCTGGGTTGCATGCCAGGTACCACAGAAATGAAGGGTGGGGTGGGATAGAAAAAGAGCAGACACATGAAAATGAGTCAAGAACCCAGAGGCTTAGGGATCAGTGTGCTGGGGTCCATAGGCCAATGCGGTCTATCGGCTGTGTCTGCATGACCCAAAGGGCTAGAATGGTTTGTACATCTTCAAAGTGTTTTTGTAAAAAGGGAAGCAGGAGCATATGGAAGAAGGGCCATATGGACCCCAAAGTCTGAAATATTTACTGTCTAGCCCTTTGTGGAGCGCAGGGGAGGGGTACAGCTTGTGCCCAATATAGACAATCTGTAGGCTTTAAAGAGAAAGCTCTCCTATACTGATTTGGAACGATCTTCAGTGTGTGTTATTATGTGAAAAGGCACTGTGCCAAAGCATATCCTAGATTGTGAGATATGACAAAACATTGTCTGATATGATGAAGGAAAAAAAGGAGCCAGAATGTAAGCCTTTGCTTGGGCCGCTACTGGAGAAATTAGTGTGGGTTACCTCCAAAGACTTCTTGCCTTCTGTGGGTTTTACATTTTGAACCAAGTAATTGTATTGCCTAGTCAAAAAGAAAATAGAGTAACAAAAATAAAAATAATAATGGGTTAAGTGGGGAATGGGGGTGTAGCTCAGTAAGTAGTGTGCTTGCCTAGCATATACAAAGGTTGGCTTCCACCCCCAACACCTCAAAAAGGGGGTACTTGTAATCCCAGCATTTGGGAGGTAGAGGCAAAAGGATCAGAAGTTCAAACTCATCCTCCAATACTTGATGATGAGGAGGTGTTAAATTAAAATAGTATTCCTTAGTCATTCAAAGAAGCTACAGCAGCAAAGCACCGGAATTCAAATCCCAGCCCTCTCTGTTCTCCACATTCCTTCTCTGTGAAACACTATTTTTTTTTTAAATGCTTGTCTTATAATGTTAGTGTGAGGCCAGCTGCTCTTTTAACAGTTCTTGACATACACTGAGAACCTCACAGGGATTTATTAAAGTTGATAATACTTAGAAAAATCCTTTTTCATGTCTATTAAGTAGTGCAGATGACAAGGTTCTTGACCAAGTATTAGTTGGAAGGTGAAGCATGGTTGGATTTCAGAGCTATTTCTGAGCCAGAATTGAGAAGCTACAACAAAAACTGGACATAACAAAACAGGAAGAGGGGGTGCTATAGTGGAGGCTGAGGCTGCCTGACTGGGAGTCCTGGGTGGTGGGCTGAATTAGGGTTACAACTCCAGGGTAAGAATAAAATAAGATTTGTAGTAAGGACACTCCACCCTCTTGGCATAGACTTGCAGAAATGATTCAGTGCCTCTGTTTTGTTCATTCTGTGTCTTTCTAAGTTGTATTTTTATCAAGTTCCAAGACAAGTGAGGTGTGCATCCCAACTGTATTCACGGAACTTCTGAGCCCATGCTGTACACTCAGATGCTGGTGTTCTCCTGAGAGCTTAGCCTGTCTCCTTAACTAACCTGCTACACTAAAAACTCCGAATTACAAGTCAGCCAATCTCACCTTGACGCCTTGGCTCAGAGCTTTCTCCAGCACAGACATTCTATGTCCCATGGATGAGAAGACCATATGAAAAATGCTCTCATGTAGAACACAAGCCCTGTGTGGCAAAGGACTTGCCGCATGCCAGTCTGCATAACTGCAGAGGATGTGGCCTTTTCCACACTTCACTGCTGATTCTCCTCTCTCCACCTGCTGGCCCAGTGCTGGAGACAGGTAGATTGGAGTTGCCACAGGTTTGCCAGCCCACCCAAATATTCAGTGTGGATAATTTCCATAGGCATAGACCCTAATGTTTTAGTTTTGCCCTCTGTGGAGAGCTTGCACATATGAGGGGACCCTCGATAGGATCCCCAGAACTGAGGAGTTGAGGTAACCACCTAGCTACATTTTAATTTTGCCAATCTGGACAACACCCAGGTGGTGGCCCTTGACTACATGTCCTTGACCACATGCCCTGTGACACCCCGCACTTGCTGCAGCCCCATCCTTGCTGCTGTGATGCAGAGACCCTGCAGATACACTCAGCAAAGTTCAGGATGTAGCTGAAGAGCTCACTGGTTTAAATTGTGCCTGCTTTTTATTTTACTTTGAGGCAGGGTCTCACTAGACAGCCCTGGCTGTCCTGGAAATCACTATGTAGACCAGGCTGACCTTGAACTCAGAGCTCTACCTGCCTCTGCCTCCAAGTTCTGGGATTAAAGTATGAGTGACCATGTCTGGCAATGTACCATAAAGAGATTTTTTTTCTGCACTGGGCTCTAATTTCATTTTGCCTGAAATTTCTCTGACCTTAAGGAAGTCCTTGCTTTGGTCGTGGCCCAGGTATATTTGTGGGTGAGGAAATTCATGTAAGAAAATTATATCCCTGGATACAAGGATGGGATGGATGGATGGATGGATGGATGGATGGATGGATGGATGGATGGGTGGATGGGTGGGTGGGTGGGTGGTGGGATGGGTGGATGGATGGATGGATGGGTGGGTGGATGGGTGGATGGGTGGATGGATGGATGGATGGATGGATGGATGGATGGATGGATGGATGGGTGGATGGGTGGGTGGGTGGGTGGGTGGGTGGGTGGGTGGGTGGGTGGATGGGTGGATGGATGGATGGATGGATGGGTGGATGGGTGGATGGGTGAGTGGATGGATGGATGGGTGGATGGGTGGATGGGTGGATGGGTGGATGGGTGGGTAGATGGATGGATGGATGGATGGATGGATGGATGGATGGATGGATAGATGTGGAGAATGAAAACAAAGGATCTGTAAAATGCAGGCTCTGTTCTTATTTCCTCAGCTTATAATTTAAATATCACCATACTATGTTAAAGCCTTCTTTTTTGCATTTTAGAGCTCAGCTCTGCTGTATTTCTCTAGGGCTGCCTGCTATAAACCCAGTAGAATTTTCAGGACCTGACTTCTGTAGTCCCCATTCGATGACTAAGTAAAGGATGAATAGAGGAAATGTGATATAAGTGACTGTGTGCTTAAATCTCTTCTTTAAAAAAAAAATTAAATGCTTAAAAATATCTCCTGACTCTTAAATTTAGGTTTCCAAGAGTGCTTTAGAAAAACAAAGTACCATTTTCAAAGTTTATCATTTATTGCAGATTGGTGCTGCAGTGATCTAAGGGCTCCCTGGAAAGACTTGATCATGCAAGTGCCTCGGCCTTCCAGGTGTCTTGGGAATTTCCAAAATTACCCATGCAAGTGGAACCTGGAATCCATATTTTCTGTCTCTTCTAAAAGCTCATTACCCTTAACATAACAGCAAACATCTCTTTCCACAGTGGCAGGGTTCAGCACAGGGGCCCCACACTCTCCTGTTAATCAGCGGGGATACATCTGCCTGAGAGCAGGTAAACCACTGTGGATGTTTAGAAATAGCTTCATTTTCCCTGTTAGTGAAACTGCCCATCTCTTGAGACACCCACAGAGCCCAGTGAGAGGATTCTAATAACCATGAAGTGGCAGGAAGTGGCAAGTGTCCCCATATCTGACAAGGCCAGGCCAGACGCAGTGAGGGGAGAGAGGCCACACTTCACTCTGAAGGCAACAAGAATGCCAAAAGATTGCCCAGTATGTCTGGCTGGATGATGTCCTTAGAAAAGAAACCATTTGCATCAGAGAAAACACAACAGTAACCCCGGACCAGGAAAAGCTTAAGGACTGTTGCCGACCAGGTCATTTCCAGGGCAGATAATCTTTTTCTGTCAGTTTATATTTTTAGTGAAAACTTGAGATCTGCTTCCTATATCTGTTGACCTGGATAACATTTACCATGTGCTGAAGATTCACTCAGGGGCCTTTTAACATATTTTTCCCAACATAATGTTTTTTTATTGATTATTTGGGAATTTCCCACAAGGCACCCCATCACACACACTTTTTGTTCCTCCCCCCAAGGTCAACCTTCTCACCCTTGTGCCCTCCCCCTTAAGGAAAAAAAAAAGAAAAAAAATACACCAAGTACAATTTGTGTTGTCCATATACTCATTGGAACATGGTCAAACTCCCAGTGCCAGTCCCATAAAGATAACTGAGTCCCTTTTAAGAATATTTTAAGAATGAAATAGATGCAAATTTAAGACTCTTGAAAAATCTTCCGAAATTTCAATATTGACAAAGAATTATACCTTATTCACTGGGCACCTTGTTGTTAATATTTGTACTTTTGTGTTATTAATATTCTGAGGAGTTTTGAAACTATCTGATCATCTTTAACATGATACATCAGTAACTGACTATTAATAAAAGGAGGGAAAAGTTCATTACCACCCTGGAAAAAATACCAGCATTAAAATACTGTTTCTATGACTAATTCTAAGCCAGTTGATAATGAGAGGCTAAAAAGGAGTTTATGGTTGTTTTTATAATTCTCCGGTTAGCTTCTGTATGGACAAATCTTTTATGAATGTGTCAGCAATCTTTACAAATGTCTGAAAACACACCAAAACCAGTTTGCAGCAGTGCAGAAAGAAATCCATCTTATCTGTAGTTTGCACCTCCAAATAACTTGGACAAATGCACAATGAAGGGAAGCAGCTGCATCTCAAAAGAGCCCCTCACATGCTGCTCTACATGATTAGAAATGGTTCCTTGCCCTCCTGGAGAGCTGGGGTTCAGACAGCTCCATCACTCACAGCGATATATGCTGAAACCTTGGTTTTGGTTCATCATCTAGTACAAGATGATGCTTTGGGATTGCCCCTGCTCAGTGGAATTTTATTTTGTGTTTCATGTGCTAAATGTTTGATACCAGAATTATTTTCTTCTGTATGTGAAGCAGATTAATGATGTCATTATAAGGGAACTGAATTCCTTCCTATCAACTGCAGCAAATGTGTCTGGTTTTTTTGTTTTGTTTTGTTTTGTTTTTCAGGTGTTTGTGTATTTGTTTGTTTGTTTTTAAAGTTTATTTATTTCTTCAAGTTACATCTCAATCAAAGTCCCCTCCCTTCTCCTCCTTCCAGTTCCCCCTCCTACCCTCTTCCCCCTTACCCTCATATCTGTTTTTTGTTGTTGTTGTTTAATTTAAGGTGTATCTTTTTTCTCCCCAACAGCTCCCCCTTTTAGTCCAATAAAAAGTTCTTTTTTCTTATAACAGTAAATCCAATACAAAACAATAAGAAAAATTAGGCCACAATTATGAAAATCATAAGGTATAACATACATTCCCAATGTCCAGTCCATACATATTTGGCAACTGTTATGAGTTTAAAGTTCTATACCTGACTCAGTTTCCATCCTAACTTGCATTACCAACTTAAAAACATCTTCTTAGACCTAGAACATCCTTTTAATTCCTAAACAACTTAAAATTTAACTGTGAGACTATAACTATATAGTCTTCAACCACATCAGAGACCTGAGAAGGATAAATACATCTGAGTAAACAGGAAGTGCAGAGGCTGCATACCACCCTGAATGAGCCCAATCTCATCTGCTGCTCAAATAAATGTGTCTTTTTTTTTACAAGACATGAAAATCTTTATTTTCAAAAAGAGAATGTATTTTTACATAAATCTACAACAGAGCTCAACTGTAGAAAAAATAAACTATACTTGGGGATACTGCGCTCAACATGGCAAGCAAGCTCCCTCCCTCAGGAAATGTGTCTTTTTTTAAGGAAATCTTTTTCCTAGTTAAAAATTAGTGCTGTCAGTTCATGATATCCACACAGAAGGCAAGGCAAATATCTTAGATGGTGTGTCCCTTCTAAAGAGGGATGGAGTTTGACTCTGTCTCTTTCCAACTTACTTTATGTATAAGAGACAAGGGTTAGGGACTTAGAGGCTAAGGACAAATTACAGAGAATAAGGGATATTGGTAGAAAATACGAATGCAAGATCAGTGAGAATCTCAGAACACAAAAGTAGATTGTTCTAAGACTCAAAAATGAATTTTTTTTGTTATTACATTTTTTTATTCTTTAAAACATTTTTTTTAAATATTTTTTTTACTTTATTTTTTATTTCTTCAAGTTACATCTCAATTGAAATCCCCTCCCTACCCCGCCTCCAGTCCCACCCTCCCACCCTCTTCCGCCTCAACCCACCCATCCCCTTCCTTTTTTTTAAGTTTAAGATATATCTTTTCCCCCCAACAGCTCCCCCTTTCAGTCCAACAAATGGCTCTTACTCTTATAATAATAAATACAATACAAAACAATAATAAATACAATACAAAACAATAATAAATACAATACAAAAATGAATTTTTAAAGGGTAGTTGAAAAGCAGATTAAATTAAGTAAGCACAATTTCTTTCCAAGTCAATGCATCTACTCATCAATGAAATGCTGGGACAGGATAAATACCTGTATGGTCACCATATTAGTCTTCTCAGGCCAACCGTTAAAAATACCCTGGATGGGGTAACTTACACCACAAACTTGCTTTCTCACAGTTCTGAGGGTCAGAAGTTTCTGACTTCTGGTCAAGGATCTTTTTCTGGCTTCTTACTGAGCCTTCACATGGCCTTTCCTTAGTGCATGCACACCTGCAGGAGCAGGGGGAGACACAGAAAAGAGAGAGAGAGAGAGAGAGAGAGAGAGAGAGAGAGAGAGAGAGAGACCTAGAGGTAGGGAACACTCCAGAGAAGAAGCACTCTAGGATCTTTTCTAAGGTAACTAATCTTTTCGGGTCAGGGCTCCGCCCTCACAATCTCATTTAACCTGAATTATTCCCCCAGAGTTTCCTCCTCCAAACACAGCTCCCTGTAAAGGGGAGGTCTTGATGTACCTGCAGTGTTTTGTATTCAGCCTAGTCTTGATGCTTCCCTTCAGATAACTAAAGTTTTCCTATATGGCAGTCTGGCTTTCTATCTCCTGCTCTAAAATTTTTCTTCTTCAAGAATTTGCTGGTTTTGTTGCATTTTCACAGAGGAAAGGCAAGTGAAAATTTGCCCCTTAGAGGGACAGAGCCATTCAGAAAACCATCTTAGAACTCTGAGACAGTTTTGAACATAATTCAGCACATCTTGTTTGACAAGTCCAAAAACTAGTTTTGGAATCCCAAAAGTTCAGATTCCATGGTGAATTGGAGATTTTAAGTTCGAGTATGTGAAACCAAAATGATCCATAAGCCAGTAGTTGTGGGTGTCTCAGTTAGGGTCACTGTTGCTGTGATTTAACACTGTTACCAAAAAGCAACTTGGAGAGGAAAGGGCTTATTTTGCTCACAGTTTCATATAACAGTTCAACATAAAACAGTGAGGACAGAAACTCTGGCAGGGCACGAACCTGGAGGCAGGAGCTGATGCAGAGTCAGGAAGGAGTGCTGCTTACTGGCTTGCTCCCCACAGCTTGCTCATCCTGCTTTCTTATAGAACCCAGGACCACCAGCCCAGAGATGGTACCACCCACAATGGGCTGGCCCCTCCCTCATTGATCACTAAGAATATGGTTTACAGCCAGATCTTTTTTTTAATAATTTATGTATTGTTTCTTCAAGTTCCATCTCAATCACAATCCCCTCCCTACTCCCCCCTCCAGTCCCATCCACCCTCCTCCCCCTCAACCCCCCCATCCTCTTCCCTTCTTTTTTTTTTTTTTTTTTAGTTTAAGGTATTTCTTTTTCCCCCCAACAGCTCTCCCTTTCAGCCCAAAAAATGGTTCTTTTTCTTATAACTATAACTACAATACAAAACAACAGAAATAAATAGGCCACAATTATAAGAGTTATATGGCTTAGCATACATTCCCAATGTCCAGTCCATATGTATTTGGCACCTGATTACAGCCAGATCTTATGGAGGCATTTTCTCAATTCAGGTTTTCTCCTTTCAGATAACTCTGGCTTGTGTCAAGTTGACATAAAACTAGCCAGGACAGTGGGTCAGTCTTATCCATAGCCCATGTTCTATTTCTGTAGTTGGTTGACTACAGTGCCTGTTACTATGTTAGCCTCCATGAATTAGCCAGTACATTTTGTGGGAGAATGGAGCCAACCACTTTGCACCACTTCCTCAGTGCCAAACACAGATTGGCTGATGCTTACAAAACAACCGGCTCCCCATGGATATCTCAAGGCACTTTCTACTAGCCAATCAGTTGTTGACCATAGAACCATTCAGTGTTTTAAAGAGTCACTGTGCATTTGGGGTAATTTTGCCTTAAAAGTCTCAGCACTGGTATTGTTTTTAAGTCTGCACAGAGCTCAGAGTCAAGGTGTCACAATATTATGAGTCTCACCATCTACTGAGAAGCTTAGTTTCCAGTTAGAAAGTCATCTCAAAGCTACCTACTGAATAAAATAGTGGTTCTCCTCAGCGCTGTGGAATTTCCCCTTCCTCTTTGTTTACAGAGACTTCTATTTATCCATTGGAACTAAGAGATAAGAAAATTAGATTGTTGGTATTAGTGCAGTCAACAAATGCTCGATAAATATTGGATGAGTGAACAGATGGGGGGAAAATCATTGTGGTTTCCACTTTCATATCAAATAATTGAATTGTAGGACTTTATTGTTGGAAATGATATTATAATTCACCTAATCAAATTTCTTTCTCCTAGAAGAAATTATTTTCCTAACTATTTATTTTTAAGACTTATAATAGCCATGTTTTGAGTGTCTGTTGTGCACCAAACACTGTCCTAAGTACTTTGCATGCATTATTTCAGGTAGTTCTTCAGCAGCACCAATGCTGAGAAGGAACCTTCTTGAACAGAATTCATATTTTAAAGAGCTTTATGTCTCACTTCCTATTCCACAGGAAGCACGAGTGGCTCTGTGTCTACTGAGCCTTTCTGCAGCTGTCCCATCCTTAGATAAGGCGCCATCAGGATGTCCTCTGGGAGCGTTTTACGGGCTCACTGCCCAGACCCACACACCTTTCACCAGTTCCCATGGAGACCTA
This sequence comes from Lophiomys imhausi, assembly GCA_907164525.1. Lineage (NCBI taxonomy): Eukaryota > Metazoa > Chordata > Mammalia > Rodentia > Muridae > Lophiomys > Lophiomys imhausi. The sequence continues at coordinate 4,317,593 of CAJQZJ010032443.1, forward strand.
CTTAGAGAGATGATGCATGTCACTGAAGAACTTCTTTTTAATGCTTCAAGCATGGAAAAAGAGAGAGGTGGTCCCAGGATAAAGATGGTGCTGTTTTCTTGTCCACATCTTCCCAGAAGTATCATGATCTCCAAACACTGAATGACAGAGCCTGACACTGACCCAGATCCCGTTTCAGCCCTTGCTGACATCAGTCCCAGGAAGGTTTATTATTGTAAAGGGTTTCATTCGTTCTCTACAATGTCCCCTGATTCTCCATTTTAAAGGTATCCACAGTCTGGGGTGGTACCAAGCAATGAAACCCACATAAAATCTCATTGTTGGGCTTAGTTGCCACCTTCCCATTCAGTGACCCAGGAGAAAGCACGGGCGCAGAGGGACATGTCTGTCATCTTTGCCTGTGTTCGAGAGCCTGACAGTCACTGGTGTCTATGGCACTTGCTTTTCATTTCTTTTCAATTTTTTGAAATTAAATTACACCATTTCTCCCTCCCCTTATCTTCCTCCAACATTTTGCATGTTCCCCATGAATTTGTGACCTCTTTTATTTTGTTATTATTACATGCATGTGTGTGTGCATAAATATATAAATACAACTTCCTCAGACCATTTAGTGATACTTGTGTATATGTGATTTCAGAGATGACTATTTGGTCTTGGATGACTCATTAGGAGGCTCCTCCCCGGAGAAGACTATTTCTCCTGCTCTCAGCTTTTCTTATTGCTTGTACTTTGTCTATGGGTAGGGCCCCGTGAGCTTTCCTCTTCTGTCCTAACATGTCTATTGATGTTGTCCTTGTTCAAGTCTTCTATTGGCAGCCATATTGTTGAGGTATCATGGATGAATCTTCCCTGTTGTTTCTAGGAGACACACTCTCACAACAGATTTCCTGGTCCTCGGACTCTTACAATATTTCCATACCCCTCTTTTGAGATAGTCCCTGAGCCTTAAATTAAGTGCAGGATTTATGTTGTAGATGATAATGATAAATGGTCAATTTTAAATGTGCATCCTAGAGCCTGGAGCTAAGGAAACAGCTTCTCCTATCCAGGGCCCAAACTGTCCTTCAAGTCCCTTGAGTGCTGCTGGGAAGGCTACATAGCACAGAGAAAAGGGAGGGGGTGTGAATTGGGAGAGGGGTGACTTTTTTTTTTAATGTAGGTCATCCAAACTATCAAAATTTGATTTTAGGCTCAAGACCATAAACGGGGAAATGTCTGTTAAGTGCTTAGTGTTTGTTACAGCTGGGCTTTTTAGTTTTTCATTTTTTTTTTTTTTTTTTTTTTTTTTTT